>CM041779.1:83435154-83524585 GCA_023374045.1 Limonium bicolor | reverse complement strand
AAACGTCAATAGTGGTAGGGATGTTCATATGGTGGGCTAGTAATTTGGGTTTTATTCAAGAACCTTGGTGCAAAAAAACTGTGAACCATCCTTCTGTCCTGTGTTTCATCGGCTAATCATATTTATGTAATTATAAGGTTTCGATTGCGGTTTGCATTTTGTTTGTATCATTTTGGTTTTAACCTAAAACTGGAAAAAATAATTTCAGATTTTTAACCGAATAAGTAACCGGTTCTTTAAATTTTGATTATTCAATTATTCAAATATATTTGGTTTGGTTTTCAGTTTTTAAAATGACTATTTGGTTAACCGAATAATCTAGAAAAAAGTAAATTAAAAATTATTCGGATCTATTCCTAAAAGAATTTGGCTTTTGGTTTCTTTTCTTTCAAATTTGTATAACTGAAAAGTAGCTTAATGGAGCGGGGCTCAAGTCCTGCAGCGATTGAACGCAGCAGTGCTGCACTTCTTAAAACACGGCCGTTTAGCAGGTTGGTTCCGTGACGTCATCTGTTGCGTTTCTCCGACTTATCACAGAACGTTTGGGTTAGATCAAGCCTCCGTCCTCATCTAATTGTTTCTCTAAAAGGAGATATGTGAGACCAGAACAAAGGCATCAAAATGCTAGGAGAATGCACAGAAAGTACAATAGTGCCGGCCTGAATCATCAAATTCTAACCCACCGCTATTTATCCACATCTCTTGTAAGAAATTACATATACGTAATTTTAAAATCTTTAAAATATAAAATTATAAGAAATATAATATTCCCCCTTGTTCTAGATATAAAATTGTATTAAAATATTTTACTAATATAAAATTTTATTAAATTATAAAATTATAAGAAATATAATGCTGGTAAATGTTGCTTGAAAATCGTTAACCTATAACTTGAAAATCATGATCCTGTCGCATGTAAATGTCAATCATAATGGTTAACCTGTCGCATGTAAATGGTTAACCTGTCTCATGTAAATGGTTAACCTGTCGCATGTAAATGGTTAACCTGTTGCATGTAAATGATTAACCTGTCAATCATAAATGGTTAACCTGTCGCATGTAAATGGTAACTTGTTGCATGTAAAATGGTTACTTGTCGCATGTAAATGGTTAACCTGTCAATCATAATGGTTAACCGGTCGCATGTAAATGGTTAACCTGTCGCTTGTAAATGATTAACTTGTCGCATGTAAATGATTAACTTGTCGCACATAAATGGTTAACCTGTCAATCATAAATGGTTAACCTGTCGCATGTTGAAATACCCCGAATAATTAACAGTTTAAATTCGTGAAGGTTAAATTAAACTATGAGTAACCATTATGATCATACAGCTAAAACGTGACAAACAAAATATTATAACGTTGGTTGTGCGTATATGTATATATATTATATATATATATATATATATATATATATATGACCATATAAATGTGTCGCTTGTTACTTATAACCGTCGCATAACATCGTACAAAATAACACGATATAATATATAGCCTTACATATATATAAGTAAGCAAGTGTATAGTTTATACAAAAAAAGAAAAGGAGCATAGGCGCTCCCATTGAGGTTCGAACCCGAGCCTCTCGTACCTTCCCGAATGCCTAAACCGTTTGAGCTATGTTTGAATTCAGTAGCATATACTGCCGATTTAAACTAGTAGCGAGATTTGCACCTCTGAAGCGATGATTAATGGGACTGCTGCATCTAGCACGCCAGATTGAGCAGAGCCAGAAAAACAAAAGAAACAATTCATCCTAGAACCAGTGGTGCTTGTAGCTGTTGAATGAAAAGTGGAGGTAAAGAAAATAAGTTCTTCCACATCTGTTCTGTGTTTTCCTTCTTGAAATCTACAGGATAATAATCCTAATAATAATAACACAAATTTCTAGACCTGGAGCTAGAACTAACTACGTTCTGTTTCGAATAAATCACAAAAAAGAAATGAGTGGGAATTTTGTTTCAGATTGTAGCTCATTTGAACATCAGTACATGATGTTGATGCGGTTCTCTTATTCTGTTTGGTAGAAGAATCATATTGGAGGAACGATCGTCAGAGAACAGGGATGAAAGTGGTCTAGTTTAACTATGGGTGTGACTTACAGGAGTTTTAACAAAAAAAAAAACATACCAGTTTCATATTTCAGTTCCAGATTTTCTTTCTGCTTCAGTATAAAGAAATAACCGGAGATCTATGGTGTTGATTGGGGTTGTTTTTGAACTTAATTAGTGCTGTAACTCTTATCTAAGTTTGGGAAACTAGAAAAAAGGTTAAAGAACAGAAAAGAAAGATAGGAGTAAAGTCACCACCAGATGGCGTTTCAGTTTTTTTCCTCAGTTCTAGAATTTTCTTGTTTCGGTACAAGTGGGTTGCTGTAAGATAAACAAGTTGTTTTGGGATGGTTTGGAGTCTAAAATCTCGACAAAACACTTAAATGAGTAGGGGACTACTTGGCTCATATTAAGAGAACAGAAACAAAACAATTGAGGAGGATATATCAGTTCATACTCCAGTTTTCTACAACATTCTTCAATTCTGTATAAGGAGTGGCTGAGGCATAGTTCTTGCTGTTTCGGGTTGTTTAGAGGTTCAAATTGTGTTAGGATACTTAACTAAATAGTTAGACAACCTAGGGGAAAATGGAAATCCAAAATCATAAACAAACAGAAAGATAGAAGAAGATGCATCAGTTTTATGTTTTGGTTCCTTTTCAGTTTTGGTTTTTTCTTGAAAATTTGCTCTCTGTATAACCCTATTACAGAGGGTTCATAAGGGTTGAATTGAGAAGTTAAAGAACCTAAACACACCTAATACGAATGAGTAAAGTTATATGCACCTTTGGGGTGATGTAGGAGTCAGCTTATAACCTGACAGAAGAAAAAAGAGATACATCAAATCTGTCCAGTGCAAATCTGATAGCTAGTTCAGACTCTGCAACTCTCGTCCTTCTGTGCACCCAGCTTCCAGAAGTAGTATAGGGGTTGAGTTGGCCTAATGATGATCTTAAACAATGCTTAAACTGCTTTCTAATCTGGTAGACACGTTAGATGAAGAAGAAAAAAAAAGAAAGAGAGGTAGGCACCGATGTAGCAGTTCTTTTGGACAGTGTCTGTGTAAGTTTTTCCAGAGACATTGTCCATGTGATTCTGACGTGTTGAGGGTTTAGAACCTCAGGTAAACACTAACTAAGTAGGTAAACTGCTGAGAGGAATAGTAAGTCAATTGAGGAAACAGAAAGAGAACCACATAAGGGAACATGTCAGCTTATAAATCATGTTTCATGTCCCAGGTTTGAGAGATAAATTTCAGTTCTGTATAACTTATTACAGAGAGATTGGATGGGCTGGGTTGGATTGTAAATGACTATAAACACCTCTAATATACTATAGTAAGTGTGTAGGTACTGAGGGGATTTTTAGAAGTTAGAATAACTAACCACAATCAAGGAGAAAGCTGAAAGAACTAGATTCTTGCTTCAGTTTCCAGTAATAAGTGGTTTATGTGTATTTAGAGCAGTAGGTTGTGAGTGCCTCATTGGTTTAGTTTTGAGTCTAAAACATTGTAAACGGCTATAACTAGTGGGGGTAAGATTGAGAGACAGTTAGGTGAACAACAAAAGGGAGTAAAAGAAAGATAACAGAAGTGAATTTTTCAGTTTTATGACTTTCTGAAAACCTGTTTCTGTATAACTCTGTACAGAATGGTTTGAAAGGGTGTATTGGGTTGCCAGCGAATTCTAGAACATCTCTAGGGTACCTTAGTAAGTTAAGAATGCATTGGGTAAATTAGAAACCAAGTTAGAGAGCAGAAAGGAAAACAGAAGAAAAGAGAATGCATTATTCTGGTTTGGGTTTTGATTATCTTCTGTATGTGTTTCTGTATAATTGGTCACAGAAGCCATGTGAGTGTTGTATTACAATTGTAATGCCAACCTTAATCCGGAAATTTTTGCGCGGAAGCGAGACCCCAAGGGGCTCTTACGGATTAGGCCATAAGACCAATTAGGCATCACCGGCGTTGGGTCCAAAGACCCAACCAGCCTATTTCTCAGCGCAGATGGAACAACCATCCACTTAGCCACAAGCAAGAGTTGAGAGTGGACTTAATCCTCCCAACGACAAGTTCCTTCACTAACTCACATTCCCGTGGCCCAAATGCCTCGGTCGAATGCCAGGCCGCAGCTCAGACTGAGTCAACTCCGTCCCTATCCCTGCAGCCCGAGTACATGTGCGTCCCTTAGCGGCCGCACTCGTCCTCGGCACCGTCGGGCCTCCAACAGTCCAACAGCCAAAGACCCCAACTAGTACGAGTCAGTAAGGTGTGCTAACGCGGACCACGTCGCACCCTGTCTCCGCCCTGTTCCAAGACTCAACACTTGCCGAACCGTAAGACGGCTCTGATGTGCAATGCCCCTTGCACCTTTCGTGGCAGGAGTCATACAATCAGGAAGACCCTTAGTTGCCTCGTGCCAGTGGTCATACTAGCACTCGCAACCTAAGGGCGGCATTGACCACAAAGTGGACATTACCTCTTGGAGTCGATACCAAGCCATCCTGGGGACATGCATGCTCACTGCCTTGCCCGGTCCCTTTCAGGCCCAGGCAGGTGCCTTCCACAGCACCCGCTAACTGACCCAAGGGCCAGCGCTGAGCACAACGTGCTCAGACTATTGGAGTCGCTACCAAGCCACCCTGGCAGCAAGCATGCTCAAGGCACATCCGGTCCTCATTAGGCCCGGACAGATGCCCTCCACAGCATCCGCAAACACGCCCTCACTCGAGTCACAAGCTGACGCAACTCAGCTCGGCCCAAACATCCTCTAGTTGCTTCGTGCCCGTGGTGACACTGGCACTTGCAACCTAAGGGCAGCACTAAGCACAAGGTGCTCGTGCTATTGGAGTCACTACCAAGCCACCCTGGCAGTGTGCATACCGAAGGTATACCCGGTCCTCACTAGGCCCGGACGGGTGTCCTCCACAACACCCGTTAACTCGGCCCTCGCTCGAGTCACAAGCTGGCGCAACCCAGCTCGGCCAAGACCAACGCATCGTGCCCTTCAACTGATGCCCATCCCTCGGACCTTCGTCCTCGGGGAGTCTCAAGGACCGTGGAACTTAAGGGGCTAGGTCAAAGCAACAATCAAGTATGGGATTGACAAGCAATCCCAACACAAGTCTTAACGGGCACCAACCAAAGGGCAAACTGGCATGGAGCTACTTGTAACCAAGCAGCTCGCCAAAAAGGGGCATGACAAACCTCCCCCACCGAAGCTCTTGCCGTCCCCGGCAAGACACAACAATGAGTCTTAGCTCAGCTAAGAAGATTTCATCATGCTCCAATAGTTTCCCTACCTTGAAGGTATAACACCCATAGACAATGTCTTTACCACCCACATAGCAACTGCCTTGACCGTTACCGGTGTTTTCCCGGGAACCGTTAACCGGTGTGTTTCCCGAAGCTCAAACATTTCTTTGAGTTCTTCCACGTTCTACTTGAATGGGTCACCGCTCTAAAGAGCACCTCAGCGTCGGTGGCTTTTTGTGTCATTTTTCTTCGCGACACATCGCCACTTGGTACCCTGATGTTCAATTTGTTGTGACGTCCTGAGTCCTTCCATTCACGTCACAACGACACCAAGTGGACAGCGAACACGCTGCTGCGACATCCTGAGTCCTTCCATTTGTGGCGCGGCAACATTCCGATGTTGTGCAGTAATAGGTTCCCCATGTCTCTTCAATGTCAATGTCCTTAGTCCTTCAATTCGCATCGACACTTACTGCACTATCCGTCATCGGCGACATCAGCCCTAAGAAGCCGAGTCTTAGCTGGTTATGCCTACTCCTGTACAGAATTTGCACGAGTGACAAAGACCTTGACAGGTCAACGTCTGCACGCCAGATGGGTCGTTTCCTCTTAGGCTATGCCCGAGAAACAACCACCTCAAAGGAACCAAGTAGTTTCAGTGCTAAGCACCTAACCACGAGACAAAGGGCAACGTCGAAGCCATAAGAAGGAACTTCCCCACCGGTCCTGGGACACAAGTGCATCTCCAGCTATATCCAAGTACTATAAAAAATTCCCTAGGTTGGTCCTGAGTTTGAAACACTTAACACCCTTAGCTAGTGGGGTAAGTACCGTGGGAGAGAATTACACACCAGTCAGACTGAACTGAACCAAGAATCAAAAAAAGGAAACATGGAGAGTGTTGTTTCAGATTTCAAGAATTTTGTGTTTCTGTATAACTGGGTTACAGCAGCATCCTGAGTGTGATGTTAGCTTAACAATGAACCTAAATCATAGCTAATAGATATAACTAGGTTAGCACAACATAATGAGAAGGTTAAACATCGGTTCACTACATTGGAGTAAAGTTAAAAAAGGTAGTACATGGGAGTGGTGTTCAGATTTGGGGGAAACTCGTGGGTTCTGTATAAATGAGTTCTAGGGGTGTTTTAGAGACTATATTATTGTGATACGAGGTTTAAAACACTACTAACCTATTAAGCTAAGGAGGGAATACACCTTAGGCAAGTTAAATCCGTTTTAGATAAACTTGTTAAATATTAGTGCCTAGAGTACTCTAAAACATTAGTTAGAAGGAAGTACTTAGCTAACTTGTAAAACGTCGTTGTAAATGTCCCAGAGGTAACATAAAGTTTAAGGCTAATACTTGGGAAGTCCCAAGGGCCACTATAAGTTTAACATTCAAGAATTCATCTAGGGGACAACCCCGATAAAATGGAATAACTAGGAAACAGTCACAAGGGTCGTCACATGAAATGATAACTGACAAACTGTTTTGATTAACGATAGGGCCGTAACGTACACCTACCGGGACCCCGTGTGTGAGACGACACTTGCTTCTGAATAAGGTATGGACATGTGTGGTTCGTATGTTGCCTTGTTACACGGCTTGTGTTTTGTGCCTTGTTTGACTATGACCACAAGACTAATGCATGAAAACGAATGTTTGTTTTACCGTGCTTATTTGTCTGTTGTGAGCTTGTGTATAGCATATGAATGGATTGCTTATTTTCCTTGCTTACCCGCTTGCTATTATGTGCATATTGCTTGCGCGCACACAGTAGTGTAGTCCCTTCTCGTTGATGAATCCTTGAGATGAAATGCAACAAACTTCGTAAACAAAACCAAGGAACTACATAAGGGAAACTCCTCTTAACTATAGAGGACCTCTGAAGACACCCAATACTATGGTGTCGAACTATCAATGATAATGATAAGCCAATACGTTAAAAATGAATAGGGAGACGGACCCTTTGTATCCGGGGTAGAGACCAATAATATGAAAAGGCATAGGGAGATGGACCCTTTGTATCCGGGGTAGAGACCAATAATATAAAAAGGAATAGGGAGACGGACCCTTGTATCCGGGGTAGAGACCAATAATATAAATAGGGAGACGACCCTTTGTATCCGGGGTAGAGACCAATAATATTAAAAGGAATAGGGAGACGGACCCTTCGTATCCGGGGTAGAGACCAGAACATTAACAGGCATAGGGAGACGGACCCTTTGTATCCGGGGCAGAGGCTAGTGACATGGAAAGGAATAAGGAGACGGACCCTTGGTATCGGGACAATGGCTAGTAACATTTAAAACAACAGAGAGAGAAAGAGCTATCCGGGAATGGAGGATTAGCTATGAAGAAGACGTTCTCCAAATGGTGGTGATAAGAGAATTCACAAATAACCCTTAAAGAAACAAGGAAGGACTAGCACCTACATGAGATGGTCACGGATCTAAACTATATCCCCAGACCTGGTGCAAGGAAAGAGAAAGAAAATACACTTTACAGGAACAAGAGAAAAGAAATGAAAACACACAACGCTCGTATGATCCCATAGTGAGGATCATGGGGTATAATATACCTATGCACACGTTTTATTACTTACATGATTGTTGTTGCTATACTAGCAGCTCGTTGTGCTTGGTTGCATGTTTGATGTGCTATGATGCCAGCATGTTATGCTTGGATGTTTGTTAATATTGCTATGCTACCTTAAAGTGGGTATGATTCATGATATATTGTGGTGTGCCTTACTGCTTTATTATAGCATGTAAATTGACTTAATAATATTCGACCAAGTAGTCATGTGGCCCGGCAACATACGGGCTACACAGGTTCATACTCAGCGTTTGCTGAGTCCTTTACACCACATTTTTTTTTTATTATGTCAGAGACAGACGATACGGAGCGTAGGCGGGATGGCTACCATGGGGGTAGTCCATCAGGGCATAACTTTTGAATTGTGTAGTATGCTTAGCGTATGGGTTGTTACTAAACCCGAGATGTAATTCTCAGATTATGATTTGGTAATTTTATTGTAGACACTCGGTATTTGGGAATTGTATTTTGAGTTGTATATTAGTTTTGTTTGAGGACGGTTTCCAGTCATTCAGACCGTAACTTGATGTTGGTAGTATGGTTGTGTCAACCACGTGGGTGGTTGGCGTCTGTGACACCCGGGTGAGTGTTTATACTGCTGCGTAGTTAACCGTGATGTTATTTAGGCGCGACGTTGTATTGTTGGATGTTTATTCGGGGGTGTTACACATGTTAAATGGTTAACTTGTCGCATGTAAATGGTTAACTTGTCGCATGTAAATGGTTTAACCTGTCAATCATAAATGGGTAACCTGTCAATCATAAATGGTTAACTTGTTGCATGTAAATGGCTAACTTGTCGCATGTAAAGGTTAACCTGTCATTCATAAATGGGTAACCTGTAGCGTGTAAAGGGTTAACCTATCGCATGTAAATGGTTAACTTGTCAATCATAAATGGTTAACTTGTCACATGTAAATGGTTAACTTTTCATTTGTAATTAGTTAACCTGTCAATCGCAAATGGGTAAACCTATTATTTGGAAAGTTAAAAATGAATTGAGTACTTTTTACGCATTAATGATAGGAAATCAGGGATAGTATTATGTAAACTTATGGCATATTTATTACCGTTTGAATGACATAATTCCAAAACTAATAAAATAATAGATAGTAACTCGTACATATACTCGAAAATATTAATCAATATATGCTGAATTGTTTGAACAATATGTACTTAAGGCAATTCATTTAATAATTTAAGTAATTGATATCAAGTTGGTTTATATACTAACAATATACGACCTTGGCTAATATTATGTACACCACAAACCCAACCCAAAACCACCCTAGGAATCTTAAAACATCGAAGGGTTATTGCCGAGTCAGTTGTGACATTATAAAGTACGGGACTTAGTTAAAAAAGATTACCCTACACCACAAACCCACCCCAAAATCACCCTAGAAATAAAAATATTAAAACGTCGAAGACATTTTTAGGGTTTGTAATGAAGGGATTAGAGTAGAACCACAAACCCTAAAAACCTGTCAAGTCAGTGTCGACATTATAAAGAATAAAATGAAGAAATACATATTACCCTACACCACAAACCCACCCTAAAATCCACCCTAGGAAATCTTCAAACGTCGAAGGCATATTATCGAGTCAATTATGATATTATAAAGTAGACTTAGTTAAAAAAAGATTACCCTACACCATAAACCACCCTAAAATCCACCCAAGAAAAAATTAAAATGTCGAAGGCTTTTTTAGGGTTTGTAGTGAACTCTATTCCCTAAACCACAAACCCTAAAAAAACCTGTCGAGTCAGTGACGACATTATAAAGAATAGAATGAATAAAAAAAAGATTACCCTACGCCACAAACCCACCTCAAAAACCACCCTAGGAAATCTTAAAACGTCGAAAGCTTATTGCCGGGTCAGTTGCGACATTATAAAGTATAGACTTAGTTAAAAAAGATTACCCTACACCACAAAACCACCCCCAAAATCCACCCTAGAAAAAAATTAAAATGTCGAAAGTATTTTTATGGTTTGTAGTGAAGGTTGGACCCTAAACCCTGAAACACAAACCCTAGAGAAACTGTCGCGTCAGTGTCGACATTACAAAGAATATAATGAATAAAAAAAGATTACCCTACACCACAAAACACACCCAAAAATCACCCTAGGAAAACTTAAAACATCGAAGGCTTATTGCCGAGTCATTTGCGACATTATAAAGTATAGACTTAGTTAAAAAAGATTACCCTACACCACAAAGTCACAAACCCACCCCAAAATCCACCCTATAAAAAATTAAAATGTCGAAGCCATTTTAGGGTTTGTAGTGAAGGGATTAGGGTCGACCCTAATCCCTGAACCACAAACCCTAAAACCTATCGATTCAGTGTCGACATTATAAAGAATAGAATGAATAAAAAAGATTACCCTACACCACAAAACCCACCCAAAAACCACCCTAGGAAATCTTAAGACGTCGAAGGCTTATTGTCGAGTCAGTTGCGACATTATAAAGTATAGACTTAGTTAAAAAGATTACCCTACACCACAAAACCACCCAAAAATCCACCCTAGAAAAAAATTAAATGTCGAAGGTATTTTTATGGTTGTAGTGAAGGTTGGACCCTAAACCCTGAAACACAAACCCTAAAACCTGTCGAGTCAGTGTCGACATTATAAAGAATAGAATGAATAAAAAAAAGATTACCCTACACCACAAACACACCCAAAAAACCACCCTAGGAAAACTTAAAACATCGAAGGCTTATTGCCGAGTCAGTTGCGACATTATAAAGTATAGACTTAGTTAAAAAAAATTACCCTACACCCCAAAGTCACAAACCCACCCCAAAATCCACCCTATAAAAAATTAAAATGTCGAAGCCATTTTAGGGTTTGTAGTGAAGGGATTAGGGTCGACCCTCCTCCTGACCCACAAACCAAAAAACCTATCGATTCATGTCAGTGTCGACATTAATGAATAGAATGAATGAAAAAAAGATACCCTCACACCCACAACCCACCCCAAAAACCACCCTAGGAAATCTTAAGACGTCAAAGGCTTATTGTCGAGTCAGTTGCGACCTTAAAGTATAGATAGTTAAAAAGATTACCCTACACCACCACAAAACCAACCCAACCCCTCACCCTAGAAAAAAATGTCTTAAAATGTCGAAGGTATTTTTATGGTTTGTAGTGAAGGGTTAGGGTCTAATGACCCCCAATCCCTGAGCCCCAAACCCAAAAAATCTGTCAAGTCATTGTCGACATTATAAAAAATAGAATGAATAAAAAAAGATTACCCTACACCACAAAACCTACCCAAAAACCACCCTTGGAAATCTTAAAATGTCAAAGGCTTATTGCCGAGTCAGTTGTGACATTATAAAGTATAGTCAATATAAGATTTTCTTATATATTCACATATCAATACGTATATGAAGTAAGTAATTAAGTTTTGTTGAAAACTTTTAATTTTAGAAAATAATAATTAAATTTAACCTCTACTTTATATTAGAAAACTAAGAAAATTAATATACTTTAAATACTAACAACTCGCATTAGTTAATTTATAATCAGAAAAACAAAATACAATGTGTACTCGTCGTGTGATATTACGTGCATGCCGGTGTTATATTCACGTTGCAACACTCGTGCATCAGTTACACTTCAGCACATAAGTCGCTGCCATAAATGAAACTATATTTAATTAAAAAAATTATGTTATCTTGAGAAAATAGTTTTTTAAATTTTCAACATTATTTCATATAAAATGATACATAAGATTGCATATTTAATTGTATATTTTTTATTGTAAATATTCACTGATATAAAATATTTACTCTTTATTTAATCCAATTGATTTAAAAATAATATAATAAAAAATTAGATACATTATATAAATATTTAAAAAAATAATGACAATCTTATTCTACAATATATATGCATCACGTCATGGTATATATATGCTATTTTAGTTACCCGTGATTATTTAATTAGGAGCCTCTTATTATATTATCTATCTACTTTATGTAGTTCTTGATTGTTGGAACTGTAAGGATTAATAAATATTTTGTACAAAATATATACGATTTCATATGGGTGTCGATTTTCATCATGATTTATATTTGGAAGTGTATATGGTACAAATGAGAGATAGATGTCTATGAAATAATTTAATAGTAAACGTTACGGGGGTGGAATCCTAATATATATATCACCAAGAGTATTACTATTTTAATAGTTTCTCCGTTATGGACAATTTTGTTGCTTATGGATGCATATTGTTTTATCATGTACTACTGTGTACCCACCCACATCTCCCCTCTGCAGCACTCCTGACGGGATGACTTGCCCCACGAGCCATTGCCCTTAAACAGGGCGTGAATTAGGTGACGGAACCTTTTTTTTCCGTCGCGCGACCGAACTGTTTTTTTATATAACCAGTAGAATAGAAGTATATTACGGGGATATGCCCTCACTATATCACTATCATTGTTTTTATTTTTTATTGGAGTCCCACCTCTATACAAGTTTGTTTTGGTTTTTCATTTTTATAATGTTAGAGTAATTGTTTTGTTCTTTTAATAATACATAATGTAATAATATAGTATTAATAAAATAATTCACTAATTATAAAAAAATTATTCGACTATATTCATATGTATATATGATTATTAAAAAGTATTTATTTAATTTGATAATATTTGTTGATGAACATATATCCTAATTGAATTTTTTAAAAGTTGAATTAATGCAAAACACCAAGTTAAATATTTATACTTTTTTAAGGAAAAACCTGAATGACATTGCTATTGTACTAGTTCTCTAATTTATAATATTGTTGTTGATACATATATGTAAAAAAAATGGAGTATAGCAATTCAAATACACCAATCAACTGATTAAAATAAGAAAATTGCTAATATAAAAAATACCAAGCTAATATTTAATTATTTTTGAATTAAAAAAGTGATGTATAATATTTTTAAAAAATATTGCACGTTAATTTTTTTTACCTTCATGTTATAAGTTATCGTGTAGTGCATATATAAAAATCAAATGTTAATAAATACGTAAAGTCGACTCCAACAATTCAGTTTATGTATAATGTTGGAAATGTTATGTATAATCATGGCGTGGAAACGTTTATATATAATAATGGAATCAGAGGAACGTGGAAACGTTTATATAAAAACATGGAAACGTTTATATAAAAACGTGGAAACATTTATATAAAACCGTGGAAACGTTCATAAAACTCGTGGCTACGTTTATGGCAAACAACGGTGGAAACGTCATACTTGATTGTGACGTGGAAATATGTCGTAGAAACGTTATATTTAATTGTGGCATGGAATATATAATTGTGTAAATGTATATATGTAATCATGGCGTGTAAACGTTTATATATAAAACATGGAAACGTATTGCGGCATGGAAACATCCATATATAATATTGAAATGTTTATATGTAATCATGCCATGGAAACGTTATATATAATCATGGAATCGTAGAAACGGGAAACGTTTAAATAAAAAGGTGGAAACGTTTAAATAAAAAGTGGAAACATTATCTGAACTCGTGGACTCCTTTATGTATAACGGTTGGAAAACATTATTATACTTGTGTCATGGAAACATCATATATAATTATAAAAATGTTTGTATATAATCATGTAGTGGAAATATTTATATGTACTCGTGGCGTGAAACATTATAGATAATCATGGAATTGTAGAAACGTGGAAACGTTTAAAATGAACATGTGGAAACATTATTTGAATTTGTGGACACTTTTATGTAAAATGTTGGTAACGTTATTTATAATTGTGGTGTGGGAAATAGGTCGAGTTAGTGACGACAATATAAGTGTAGAACTAATGCCAAAAAGATTACCCCCCCCCCCCCAAACACCCAAAAAACCACCCTAGGATAGCTTAAAAACGTCGAAGACATTTTTAGGGTTTGTAGTACAGGGTTTAGGGTCGACCCTAAACTCTAAACCTCAAACCCTAAAAAACTGTCGAGTTAGTGACGACAGTATAAAGCGTAGAACTAATGCAAAAAAGATTACTCTACCCCAAACACCCTAAAACCACCCTAGGAATGCTAAAAACGTCGAAGGCTTTTTTATGGTTTGTAGTCAGTTGAGACAATATAAAGTGTATGTGAGCCTATTTTATTAGAATAATTACGGTTATTTAGTACATGGATTTACCAGTATTTAAAGGGTTATGGGTTTTTAGTTTTTTCATGGTTGAATCTCTTATATTTTTACTTAAGTTTTATGAGTTTTTTTCATTTATTTTTATTTATTATTAAAGAATAAAAAGAAAGAATATATTATAAATATGCTAAATCATTTATTTACAAAAAATGTATTTAGAGATGTAAAACACTACAACATAAGGGTTCAATGGGGCAACAAAAGTTGCACTAATAGATCATACTATTGCTCTAATAGACTAATTAGAGCAAAATTAATCTTGCCCCAAGGTTGCACTAGTTGATTCGCACCAATAATCAATTTAGTGCAACTTTTTATTTTGCCCTAATTGACATGTACTATTAGTGCAATAAAAGTTGCACCAATTGATCAACAACAAACAGAGCTACTTTTACTTGCACTAAATGATCTTACTCTATTAGTGCAAGAAGGGAAGTTGCACCAAATGACGTTACTCTATTAGTGCAAGATGAGAATGTTGCCCCAATTGATAAATAGCAAACTCTCATCCGGCGGTTCCTTAAGAAACAACACAAATAGGGCGAATGTTAAAAATGCACCATTTGAGGCATACTAATAGTGCATGAACTATATATTGCACTGTTAGATGTTTTAGAAATAGGGCAAGTGATTCGGTTGCACTAAATGCCACCACTCTATTGTGTAAACTGTAAACAGCACAAATAGGGCATTTGATAGTATTGCACTATTTGCATACAACAATTAGAGCAACTTTTTAGACTTGCACCATTTGAGTACATACACAACATTTGGTGCAAAAAGTAATGCCCTATTTGATCTTTCAGCTTTTAAAAAAAAATCTGCATTGTTCATAATATTAATAATTTCATTATTTGATCAATTAAAGTCTTAATAAACATAAAAATTACAAAAAGATGATTCAAATATTATATATATATTATTTTCCACAAATTGTGTCATACAACCCACAGAAAGTTTCACCCAAACTACCACTGTTTTACACAACTACCATTGATCATTACAATTGTTTTAAACAACTACCACTGATTATAACAACTGTTTTGCACAACTACCTCATTAGATCAAACACTATTCATGTACAAGTGGATAAGATTAACTATCGGAGAAGATCAAACCCTGGTGTTGATGCAGCTGATGTCCAGAAAAACCATTAGAATCCATCATATGTCTCAGAATTGTTGATGAGTCTTCACTGGAATCGAGAAGGAAGAAAAATCAAAGAAGATGCAAAGGAAAAAAACATCTCAAACTCGTCAGAGGGATATAACATCTAAAAACAGTCACAAAAACCAAGCAGTAAGAAAGAATCACACTTACAGAATTTGGAGAAAACAGTCACAAAAACCAAAGAATCATAAGCAGACACAAACACAGTAGAAATCAACCTCTCAACATGGTTCAACACACTGATGGAAGAAACAATCACACTTACAGTATTGGAGACTTTATAGAGAAATCAAAGTTCTATTAACAAAACTCATTGCTAAGAAGGACATGTATGTTAATTCAAAACATTCATAACCATGCACTAAGCAACTGTTGTTGCTGCTGCTACTCCCTTTTTTTTTCATTCGTCATGTATACTTTTACATAGCAACAAAAGATTATCTCCACAAGATGACTATACCATTATTCATTTTCCTCATCTATAGCCTAAAAAACAGAAAAGTATATACATATTTGTATCAAACAATTTACGCAGAGATAGCAATACATAACATGCAGATTTCAAAACCATTAACATCAACAACAGCCTAATACCATATCTGTAATGGGCCATGTAGCAGCAGCCAGCAGTCCATCAGAGCGATTACTTGACCATGATACATATAGCAGAACAAATAGGCATTGCAACAAAGGAACTTAAAAGAGAAAAACAAAACGGGCAGAAACTGAAAAGAGAACTTACCAAACTATTGTAAGTAGATTATCTTCTTGCAAACATAGATCCTTATAAGTTGTTCGCATTAATTCCTATAAACAACACAAACAAAAAAGAGAAACAAACATCATTATACTTCTTATTGTGACCAATATTGCCTTCTGCAATCATTTCTGGCAGTGCCTATCTAGAGAAGATGAAGCGAGCATTCTCCGTTTCATTGTGACCATGATTGCTATAGGTGATTATCCCTACAAACATGACCCCCTATGGAAAAATTAGTGTGCAAGTGGACAGTAACTTGCTTACCAAACATCCTTAGGTGCATGTAAGTTGGAGGATTGAAACTTCCGGTTGCTACTAGGACAACTTGTATCTCTTTTCTGCAAAGAAACAAAACGTGAGAAAACGTTTAGGACCAGGTTACCCAAAAACCAGAAGAACAGCCTAAGTGTATGCTAGCACAACATAACCATCAGATAATAAGCACACTACTACTTCTTGATAACAGGCTACAACTAGCTGACAAAATTTCACCCCGACACCAGCCAACAAAACACTTAAAATCCAATGCTTTCCTTCACTTCTTCAATGATGAAAAGATATTGTGAAATTAATTGACAAACTTCAGATGCAGATGACTAGATATCCAGAAAAGCATGTTGTGGGAATTCTTTGACTACAACTAAATACACAGGAAACATCAGCTGAATTCAATCAAAAGATTTTTCACCGGTCACCACTGAAAGACAACCAAGAAAACAGAAAATAGTTAAAAAAAAAAAAACAGATGCTCACTCCTTCGTAGCCTGGGACATCCCAACATCTGAAGTACTTGAAAGTTGAGTAAGTTTATCAGTTGGCAATTGAAATTCCATGCCCAGTTAACTTTCTCGGATAACAATGATCACAAAGAGTAGTGACGGATTTGTCAAGGAGAGTTCTTGGTAGTGTTTATATCTCAAATTTCAGCTACCCTGCAAAATGGATAACAAAAAATTAATAAACGCCTCATGAACTTAGCACTTGTGCAGATATACCGTATCTACCCAGTCTCTTTGTCATCTTATAGGTAGATTGGTTAATCATGAAGTATAAACCTCTTAATTACTTTAGAGGCCACAATACGCTGCTCAGAGTCTAGATATGCACTTGGCTCATCAATCAAGTAGATATCTGCAGGCTACAACCATCAAGAAGATTAGACCCAATAAAAGTATAGACCCAGATACAAACAACTCCACAATAACAGTAACCAAAATATTGAAAATTTTAGGTGGATTAAAGATGCCCAAATCCATTCATTTACAATGTAATAGTAAAATTCCAACAAAACTGAGATCATCATGTCATCAGATATTGGTAGACAATACATGAACTGCTTCATGCAAAACATAGCAAGTATAAGACCAATTTTCCCCAAAAGAATAGACCTCTAACCAACAACAAGATTCAAACAGGCACTCGGCAGAAAGGAACAACAAAGGCTCAGATACATATAAAGTAGTACCTTTCCAAGGCATAGGCACAATGCAACCTTTGCACAAATACCACAACCAATACATAGCTCCTCTGAGATGAACGCTAACTTTGATGCACCAGTGACCTCAATACAAAGTTTGCCTGAAATTTAAAACTCAAACTTCAGCAACTACCTAATAACAAAAGAAAATGAAAATTATGGCATACCATGTAGATATTTATGGACATACCAGTTTTAACGACAGGACAACTCTTCTTGCATTCTTGGCGACACTTTTTGGGCTTGCACCGGTCTGAGCTCACAATAGCAATACGAGTTAAGCGATCTGACATTGTATCTTGTCACAGAAGACCAATGAGAATGCCCCTGTACTGAAGAACATGAGATTGATCAGTTAAGATAATAAGGTTTACAGGGCTTTAATTCAACAACTTGAGAATAGGCTTAAGCAACAAGCAGGGTTGTAGTGAATCAGATGTAGAAGCGGGAGGAGCAACATCGACAACCAAATGGAATTACCAAGGCAAAGTTCCCACTTTGTGTTACAACTCTTTGACCAAACAAAATTATTCAGACACAGAGACATGAAATAGGAGCAGACTCTACGGATTTATGTACTAACAGTCATGGTCATTACTTGTGAAGTTACCATAGCTTCTAAAATCGATAAATTAGGGTTTATAAGGAGATTAAAATGGCACTAAGCTTTAGATTTGATGTATTAGTAACTGTCGTAATGTAATTCTTGTGTGTGGTAGACTTTGTTTGATGAGAGAAATTGAGAAAAAAAGGTGATAAACTTGGCAGGAAGGCTTACGGTGGCCAGAGTGGCAACGATGTTGATGCGGTGTGAAGGCGGCTACAACTTAGACGAAAGAGAAATTGAACGTATTCTTAGAACGATTGCCAAAATGATACTGGTTCGACGTGTTTTCAGCCCCCTCTTCAATGTGGTGTGCGAGGAAGAATCAGACCATGAGTGAAGAGAAGAGAAGGCCGAGCCCCGTCTTCAATCTGGTGTGGGAGGAAAAAACCTTGAGTGAAGAGAAGAAGAAGGTCGAGCCCCGTCTTCAATGGTGGGCGACGAAGAAACTGTGAGTGAAGAGAAGAAGAAGGTCGAGATCCGTCTTCAATCTGGTGTGGGAGGGAAAAAACCTTGAGTGAAGAGAAGATGAAGGTCGAGCCCCGTCTTCAATGGTGGGCGAGGAAGTAACTGTGAGTGAAGAGAAGACTTACGAGTTACGACCGTACTTACGAGTTACGACCGTGAGATAGGTTAGAGAATACCAGTTCCAAATGTTTTCAGCAGTTAGTGCGAAATAAAACTTTTGCAACAATTGAGCCAACTAAATGGTGCGTAGAAAAGAAATCCCCTATTTGATGACATCAATTAGTGCATGTTTGAAAGATGCACCAATTGATAAGGTTTCTTACTCCATCCAAATTTCAGTAAAAAATGAAAATTGATGCATTATTGGTGCACCAGATAGCAGTTGCCCTATTTGAAGTCTATCAATTAGTGCGAAATATAAAATGCACCCATAGATACTGTTTATTAGAGTACAATTTTACTTTGCCCCATATACTCCTATGCACTATTAGTGCGACTGATAGCAGTTGCACTATTAGAAGTCCATCAATTAGTGCAAAATGTATTATGCACCCATAGATACTCTTTATTAGAGTAAAATTTTACTTTGCCCTGCTTGGTCATTCTTGCATGTTACATGTAACATACGCAAATAGGGCAATACACAATATTGCTCCGGTTGATGCTATCTAATAGTGCAAGTATTGATATGTGCACCTTTTGATATGGTCAAATAGTGCGATGTAAATATGCTCTATTTGTCATAACTTGTAGGTGCAACTTATTAATTGCACTAATTGATAATCTAAAATTGCCCCAACGAGTCAATATTGTTGTAGTGTAGTGAAAACAAATGAATAATATAATTCATCAAAATATATTACTAACTCAAAACTATAATAAATATATATACATCCATATTTATACTAACAATAGGCTGAAAAAAAATTAGACAATAAGGGTTCGAGCCATTAAAATAAATATTTTATATGTGCTCAATATAGTCTATTTTTCGCAAGTACTTATGTATATAAGATGAGCATGATGATATATTAATATTAATTTAATAGGTATGATGCTTGCGATTACGTCTGTTGATGAATGTATAAGTGAGAGTAAAGAACATTTAACGGTTGAGATTAAAATAAAACAAAAAAAGAAAGACCAGGATGGTATCCGTCCATGACGGAAATTTACTGTCCGTCACAAAAGCTGTAGCCCATCAAACATTTTTCATTACTTCGATAGTGTACAGAGATTGTTGTTTAGGTGGCCAGAGCCACATTGAAGGAAAATGGTGATAAGGATTGACAACGAGATGCAGATAATGGTGGACAATTACATGGAAAATCTGGATGAAATTAAGGTGATTCATGTGCACATTGAAACTGAAGTATTGATACATTGGGTGACAGCGGTGGAGACTCTGGTGTCTCCGACAACAACTAATCTATCAATTAAAAATAACCCACTAGGGGTTGTCCTCTATTGCAGTTTTTGGTACGTGTACATTAGCTTGTTGCATTACCTTAATTTTATTACAATTCGTGATGCTCACAAAATGTAGTACTTTTATTCTAATAGGATCTTACTTTCCTATTTGTTGAGTGATTATTGTATCCACAGAGGGCAGATGCGGGTGTTTAGCAATCATTCTCCTTCTTCAAACGAAAATTGGACAATAACAATGATGTGTTTTCTTTTGGAAAAGATCTAACTTTGGTGTCCTGTTTGTGAAGTTGCGTAAGTCTCGTATGAGCTCCAAATTGTTGGCCGGACATATAGTACTCAATAGTTTGACTATTCGTATGCAAAATTCCAACCATTTTCGAGACCATTCAGGGATCTCCTAATTAGAATGAAAACTGGACCACGGTGATAATTTACAAAATTTTTTAGGAAAAATCCAACTTTGGTACCCTTTTGTGAAGTCGTGTAACTCCGTATGATCTTCAAATCATTTGTCGGACACAGTGGATATAATTTCAATAGTTTGAATACGTGTACGCAAAATTTCAACCATTTCTGAGACCGTAATTCGAATACAAATTGAACAAAACAATAATGTGAAGGATTTTTCTGAAAAAATTCACTTTGGTGCCCTCTTTGTAAAGTCGCATAAGTCTCGTATGAGCTCCATATCATTGTCCGGACACATAGGATTGAAGTTCAATAATTTGAATACATGTATGCAAAATTTAAACCATTTTCGACACCGTTTAGGAATCTCCTAATTCGAACGAAAATTTGAAAAAAAAAACGATAACTTGCACAATTTTTTGAAAAAAGCTAACTTTGGTGCTCTGTTTTTTTAAGTCGCGTAAGTCTCGTATGAGCTCTAAATCTTTGGCCGGACACATAGGATAGAATTTCAATAATTTGACAATGCGCATGCAAACTTTCAATCATTTCCGAGATCATTTAGGCATCTCATAATTCGAACGAAAATTGAAAAAAAAAAATGATAACTTGTAGGATTTTTCAATAAAAGCTAAATTGAGTGCCCTCTTTGTGAAGTCGCTTACGTCTCGTATGAGCTCCAAATCGTTGGCCAGAGACATAGTGTAACACCCCAACCGTTAATCTCGTCATTACCTCTTAAACTGTTACTAATTACTCTTACTCACGCGGAACTCTACTTACAACGAGGGGTTTGAAACAACGCCGTTAGCCACCCATGTGGCTAACCAGGCCTTTCTTACATACCGTAACGGTCTGATGAACTGGAACAACCGAGTACTTCATACAAATACAATACTCAATTCATACCTCTACTATACCGAGTCTACAATATACGGATGCCGATAACATTACTCGGACTTACACCTCATTTCAACGCATAAGTAATTACAATCTAACTACCCATGCTCACTGCAGTCCCCGTCCTACTCTCTCGAACGGTGGTCAGCTTCAAGTACCTGCACACTAAAAAACGTTCCCCCTAGGGGGTCAGCTTACGCTGCGCATGAAATTCGCATATACCGCGTGCTAACCGCGGTACGCCGACTACTTTGGGTCGGATATACATGGAGTTCATTTTAATCAAACAACATGCATCATGGCAATACAATATATATGTATATCACACAAGGAATCTACATCCAATCACGGAACACGATTCCTAACTAACATAACAATGTTGTTAGTGGTAACTGGTTACTCTTAGGCATTGAGGGTTATTCCTCGCTATGCCTTGTTTACTTATTCAATACCTCACCCGCTCTCTCGGGTTACTTATTCATGTACACACCCATTCTCTTGGGCTACTCATTCTTATACTTACCCATTCTCTCGGGTTACTCATACATATTCTCACCCCTTTCTCTCGGGTTATTTATACTCGTTATCTCACCCACACTCTTGGGTTATTCATACTCAAGCTCTTGTAGATTCTCGAGACACTATAGGTCTCCTACGTCACGCTTGTTACTCTTATACATACTTAAGCCAAAACTCATGGCTCTCTAGCAAGTCTTACTTCCCCGGTTTCGACCCTACTCTGGGTCTAGCATGGTGGGAAGGTTCAACTAGCTCACGGAACTCTCTCTTAGTTCCTATCTCTTTTACTTAGGTCCGACTACTCTCGGACTACTCTCGTTCCCATAAACTCCTCTCTCGGAGTTATAGTAATATCATGTATATTAGTCTAGAAGCATCATTCTCGATGTTTCTAATGACTTTGGGAACTTTACTTAAATTCGGGTAATCTTAGGTTTAGTGTTACCCTCACAACCATATGCTTGTACATTCGGATATTTTCTTATACCGGGTAAAATCCTCATATAAGAGGTCGACCGTATCTCAAGGGAGTCACATAGTCCCTTAGGTCTCTTTTACCTTTCTTATATGTTTACATTATTGGACTAACTTCAATCCTCTCGATGGAGGTCCATTTATCTCTCCACTCTTATTTATTTCGTGGATTGTTTCAATAAGGTTCTCTAACCGTTATCGGGTATATACTCAACCCGTACATCTCCTCGCATTTTAGGGAGTTCATATGTTTGTGTTATCGTTATACTTTAATCGATAGCTTGTGTGTTTGCATAATACCATTGGTTATGTGACTACCCGTTCAACGGGTTTCTAGTCAATCAGTACTCACTAAGAGTCGGTCTATGCACTAAGTTAGACCACACCGGTACAAGTATGTTAGCTCATTCAACATACAACAATGCATGCATAATCAAACAAGGGATTATTTTCATGCTTTAATCTTGATTAAGCCGGCACACAAAACACACAAATCAGAGTAACTCGGTTAGCATACGGGGCATGAGAAAATCATACCTTTCACCGGGGTTTTCACTTTACCGTGTCATCTCACCATGCTTGGTTCACACACGATCCACTGATAACATTCAAATGTTTTATTAACATCGAAGCATTACGGTATGTAAAACTAATACTCCCGTACTTAACCCCGTTTATCCCATTATCTCGGTTTTACACTTGTTAATTTGAGTTCTCATTTCTCACTCTCTTCTAACACTTTCTTACACTTCTTAGGGCCCTTACATGTCACCAAACAAGGCCTTAACATCTTATAACATCATTAGCATTCAAACCCCATCATTAGCAAAGTGCAATTCTGGGGGTGGTCCGGGACTTGGTCCTTACCTAAAGTCCCGGACCAATTGTTTTCCTAACTCTCGGCTAATTTTAGACTATGGTCCGGGACCTTGTCCTGGAGCATAGTCCCGGACCAGGGGTGTGCTGCAACTCTCGACCGTTTTTAAGTGTGGTCCGGGACTTTGTCCAAGGACCAAGTCCCGGACCCTGCTAAAACCTGCAACATACATCATTTTTCAACCCCAATTCAATCCTTAATCCACACCCAATCTTTCCCTAATCTTTCCACAAGATTCCTACATGTTTTATCACCTTAAAACATGCTCCAAACCTCTTCAAATCATGGGTTAATCCCTTACCCAATTCTTACTCAAAACCACTTATATATCATAACTAGTTCTCTTGTTCTTCTAAGTTGTAACAGATTTGGTACCCTCTTCTTACCATTCAAATAATGTCATTCCCAGCACTTCAAGCTTGCATTATTTCCATTCCTAGCACTCAATGACATTATTTCCACTACTAACACACTCTTCTTCTTAGTTTGGTTTTCAAGCCATTAACCATCCACTTTAACCTCTTAAACCACCTAGTTTCTTCCTTATAGTAAAACACCCAAACCCATCCATTCCTAGGCAAATTTTGACAGCACCTACTTGCTTTCCCAAGCATTTTCACCACACTAAAACAGCTCACAACACTCTTCTCCCACCTGTTTGGTTTTAACATAAACAACACATCAAAGTCCCATTTGCTCACATAAGTGCACTAACCTAACTTCAAGGTTTATTTACACACTCCCACACATTAAAACATTATCTTTCAGCTATGAATATTGTAGTACCAAGACTACACAAGCTCAAGGTTATTTACACCACACCAACGTAGGTTTCACAAAGAAAATAAAACAAGCACAAGGTAAGCTCTTTACCTTGTTTACTTTCGGTTTTCACTCCTCTTCTTCCTCTTTATCTTGTTCCCTCTTTCTCTTCTTGTTTTCCACACCACACAAGGATTATGGATTGCTAACTACAACCATATCCCATCACACATATAACCACAAGTCAATTTCAATTCTCTCCACCCAACCTAACATATTAAAGAGCTAGTTTTCAAAGTTTAGTTTAGGTATTACCTTAGAATAACCAAATGGCTAGCTTGGCAATCAAATGGGCATTTCCAACACTCCACAAGGGCAAGGAGCTCACGGCTAGAATGGGGGAAAATTTCAACGTGAGGAAAATTTCTCCGAATTGTAAGAACAAGCTTGAAATGGTCCAAACACTTACTTATTAATACCTTAAGGCATTAAGGAAGAGAAGAAGGGTTGAAATCAACTCTTCAAACTTCAAAAGCTCCAACGTCAGTGGAGATGAAGGTGGAGGAATCAAGACTTTGCTGGGTGGAAATCGAAGCTCTCGCCGATACGAATCTAGCGGTATAATTTTTGTGTGATTTGGTGGAGAAATGAGTGAATGAGAGGAGGAAGAAGATGGGCTGCTGCTTGCTCTTTGAAATCGCCATTTACAGAGGCAAGGAAGGAGGAGCTCGGTCTGGAGGGAGGGGAAGTCGTGAGTGAGGAAAAAGAAGAGGTGAGAGTGTATTTAAGTTACTTTATACTATTCCCTCTTTTTTTTTTACTTTACTTATTTCTTTGTCATCTTATTACCAAATAGCTACAAGCTATTAATGAGTGTACACATATTAATTAAAACCGACCCATATTAATTAATAGCCCGGGTCGTTTTTCGACTTTTCGAATTATACGCGTCTCGTCTCCCGGTTTTGTCACTATTCACTCACCGGGCCCGTTTTCCGGAATTTTCCTGTTTAATTAATTTTAATGGTTATTAAGCTTCCATTAATACTTAATCATAGTTATTTAATCAACTATAATTTTTACGGGTCCATTTGACCACTTAAAGTTGTGTTTTCGGGTTTTCTCGAAAAAGCGTGCTTAAAACTCCGTTAGCATTTTTAATCCATTATTTGGATCCGTTTTCTTCGGGAATCATTCCCGTACACTAATTAGGCCTAACTAAGCCTTAGGAATCCATCTCGGGCCCTCTCGAGATCATATATCTCTTATACTCATTTAACGCACATTTTAGCGTTTTTCGCTTTTCAAGCGTTTTTCTCTTTCTTTTGGTTTTATTCTTTTTACCAATACTCTTTAGGCACCATTAGGCTCTTAATAATTTTATTAGAGTAATTTAATCACCATTTTAGATCCGGGGTATTAAACATAGGATCAAATTTCAATATTTTTACTATGCATATGCAACATTTCAACCATTTCCAAGAACGTTTAGGCATCTTCTAATTCGAACAAGAATTGGACAAAAACCATAATCTGCAAATTTTTTTAGAAAAAATCTAACTTTGGTGCCCTCTTTGTCATGTCGCGTAAGTCTCGTGTGAGCTCCAAATCATCGGCTGGACACATAGGATCGAATCAATTGTTAGACTGCGTGTATGCAAAATTTCAACCATTTCCGACACCGCTGAGGCATCTCCTAATTCGAACAAAAATTGGAAAAAAATGATAAGTTGTAGGTTTTCAGAAAAAATAACTTTGGTGCCCTCTTTGTGAAGACACCCAAGTCTCGTATGAGTTCCAAATCATTGTCCGGACACATAAGATCGAAAGTTCAATAGTTTGACTACACATATGAAAATTTCAACCATTTCCGAGATCATTTATGCATCTCCTAATTCAAAAGAAAATTGGACAAAACCATAATTTGGAGAATTTTTCAGAAAAAAATATAACTTTGGTGCCCTCTTTGTCAAGTCGTGTAAGTCTAGTATGAGCTCCAAATCGTTAATCGGACACATAGGATCGAAGTTCAATAGTTTGACCACGCTTAGCAAAACTTCAACCATTTTCGATACCGTTTAGGCATTTCCTAATTCAAACAAAAGTTGAAGAAAAACCATAATACTTAAAATTTCATAAGTTCATAATTGTATATGTTTATTACAACATCAAGCTATAGTTTAAAGAGTAAGATACAATAATTATAGGATCGGACAGCTGACTCAAACCAACTCAAGGTGTTAGTCTGTGAGATGGTTTGACTCAATCGAACTAAGTATGCAGAAGCACTGGAGATGTGGAAACACTCATTCAAACTCAAATAGATACACAATATAAGTTATTTTATTTCTTTGTAAAACTAAACAACTTACACTGCCCACTAAGTAGAAAGGGTCTACTCAGTGGAACTCACTCACCCTACACTTTATCTGATCAGCTCTTTGATGAGTGTGTAGTGAGCCTAGGAACACCCTAGATTGACTCTATCGATAATGTACAAACTATATTAACTGAAAATGACAGAAAAACTCTTGTTCCTGTGACTTTTCCCTAACATAGGAAGTATTGGGGCGGAAAAGCACAAGTGCAACTGTAAATTATATCTCTTTATATAGCCAAGCCTCTGGAGTCGTTGAGGGGGAGTCAGTTTCCGAAATTTCTGCCATCTGAACGTTGTTGTTATGTTGTTGTAGTTACTTGTAGTTGCTTAAAATCTGGTCCTAACTTCTTTGTGAACGTTGCTAAGCCTTGGCCCTTAATTTTTGGACAATTACCAATCCATTGGATGACTTGGCAACATTCAATTATGACTCTCACGTCTGATGTAGCAAACTGACTCTGTCAGTTCCGAAATTTTAGGACCTCAATGTCCATATTGCTATATTTCGGATTTAACACGTTGCTCACTTGACTGAGCTTACTGGAGCCATATTTACGGACAAAGGAGTAAACATCGCTCCTTAATTTTCGCAACTGATTGACGGACTCTCTTGAACTATCAGAAAGTCAAGGCTTTGAATTTTACTCACATTTGCATGAATTTCGGTCCAAGGATGATGGTTGAAAATTATGGTTTAGTGAATGTTGCTCCTTAAATTTCTTAACTGATGGATGAACCCACACGGATGGACTTACTCGATCTATCAGTAAATACGGAGATCGTTCGACCGAAGGACTCACTCGATCTTTCAGCAGGTATGGACACTTCTCTTTTGATTGACTTGCTCGATTGTAGGACTATCTCAGCAACACCTTCATACTCCAAAATTCCCCTTGTTGCTGATGATAGCAAACATTCAACGTGAATCTCGAATGAGTCAATCCTGCAAAACGAGGACAAGAGCAAAAAAAGACTTTTTGGAAACCGACCATGTCCAAGTTCCCCCGTAATCCATGCATTTGTAGAAGGATTGCATGTTCCCCCTGAATTTGGAACTTCTTTTGGGTGTGCACCCCAATAGAGTCATCTTCAGGTAGACTATTAACGCTCCTTCATAAACAATGTTTGTTGGTCATTATAGCACCTCATGACGGGCTGGGCCTGATAGAGTGGATCTGGATGTGGCCTTCACTCGGCTCTGCGCAAAACAACTAGAGTCTTGCCTGAGGTTGGAGTCCACCTAAAAACCAAAAAGAGCATTTGCCATATCGTTAGGTTATTTCAAATGGACGTGTGTTCAGCAAACATTGCTGATACCAATTATAGGATCGGACAGTGGCTCAAACCAACTCAAGGGGTGTTAGTTGTGAGATGGTTTGATCAATCAAAGCTAAGTATGCAGAAGAACTGGAGATGTGGAAACACTCATTCAAACTCAAACAGATGCACAATATAAGTTATTTTATTTCTTTGTAAAACAAAACAACTTACACTGCCCACTAAGTAGAAAGGATCTACTCAGTGGAACTCACTCACTCACCCTACACTTTATCTGATCATCTCTTTGATGAGTGTGTAGTGAGCCTAGGAACACCCTATTGACTCTATCGATAATGTACAAACTATATTAACTGAAAATGACAAAAAAAACTCTTGTTCCTGGTGACTTTTCCCTAACATAGGAAGTATTGGGGCGGAAAAGCACAAATGCAACTGAGAATTCTATCTCTTTATATAGCCAAGCCTCTGGAGCCGTTGAGGGAGTCTGTTTCTGAAATTTCTGCCATCTGAACGTTGTAGTTACTTGTAGTTGCTTAAAATCCAGTCCTAACTTCTTTGTGAACGTTGCTAAGCCTTGGCCCTTATTTTTTGGACAATTACCAATCCATTGGACGACTTGGCAATGTTCAATTATGACTCTCACGTCTGATGTAGCAGACTGACTCTGTTAGTTCCGAAATTTTAGGACCTCAATGTCCATATTGCTATATTTTCGGATTTAACACATTGCTCACTTGACTAAGCTTACTGGAGCCAATATTTACGGACAAGGGAGTAAACATTGCTCCTTAATTTTCGCAACTAATTGACGGACTCTCTCGAACTATCAGAAAGTCAAGGCTTCGAATTTTACTCACATTTGCATGAATTTCGGTCCAAGGCTGATGGTTGATAACCATTATGGTTTAGTGAACGTTGCTCCTTAAATTTCTCAACTGATGGATGAACCCACACGGATGGACTTACTCGATCTATCAGTAAAGACGGAGACTCGTTCAACCGAAGGACTCACTCGATCTTTCAGCAGGGACAAACACTTCTCTTGTTGATTGACTTGCTCGATTGTAGGACTATCTCAGCAACACCTTCATACTCCAACAATTAACAAAATGCCTACTCAATGAGTCCATGACATATATCTATGCGGCGGGTTCCGCACCAACCTTAGTTACATGCACAGATCCTCGAGCTCATTGTTCTGCGCCGGTGTTCGATTCACTTGCAGAACTTGCTCCAACATGTCAATGTGCTACTCAACACTTAGGCCGTTAGCAATGGGGGCCAGTGTGTGCTGACTCTACGGCGTTGCTGATGTGGCAGTGGGGAACGACATCTACTGGGACATCTGACTGGAAAGTGCGCCCCTACTACCACTTGATCCCAAAATGTCCAAAAAGTTGCATGACCAACTTAAATTCATAAAATCTTCAGACAATAAGGAATTAGTTGTCGTACCTCCAACATTAGACATTCAAATAATGCTGGAGTCTATAGCACCTGAGTGTATCCCGTAGTCTACTGAGATGAGGTAGCATAGTTTGGTACACCTGTGTAATGTTATAACTGTAGTGGTTGTGACACATCTGGTGGTGCTTGCTGAACCACTGTTATCTGTCCTTCACCAACAGCTTCATGAAACTGTTGGTGCAGATATTCAAAATCAGCAGCAGGCTGAGCATGACTGGGTAGATGTTTTGGGTGTCGCCCACTATGTCTCCTTCTTTGTGCAGCCCTTCGTGGTACGAAATTAGCAATCACATCCCAGTTTGGCTGGAACCCTAGAATATAGACGGTGGATAATATTCTCCTCTGGTTGCATGTACCCATACCGCATCTGTGAGTTGTGTTTCTAGTATGATCAACCATATATGTCGCATATTGACTGCTGTTAGTATGTTGTATTTAGAACTATTATGAAGGGTAAGAATGACATTTAGCAGTTTATACCAGCACTGCAGTTCTTCGGGCTTCCTGTGTGAACCAATGAAGATTATGCTGGGAGTACCACTTCATGTACATGGAGTGAGGCCCCAGCAGTCGTGACGTGGGATAAGTGTGCATAGGAATACGCCAGCCACTTCTATTTTCCCATAACTATAGATACAGCCCAAGAAAAGATGCCCAATCGATGCTGATACGGTCAAAACGGCTTGATTGTGTAGTCTGTCACAATCAAGCAGGGTGGAGGAATTGGCTGCTCTCTTCCAAATTACTGGAGTGCACGATTCGGTTGGTGTCCCTCAACAATATTGAAATGTATTGGAGGAACCACCAATGCGTACGCTTCATTACTTTGGTAATGGGGAAGCTCTGCATAAGGCAACCATCTCCATTGAAATAAGAACACATAAATTAAGTAATTTATAACATATTAACAAAATAGAAATTATACAAAGATTAAGTTCTTTGCATACATTGTCATCAGTAGGAGGGCGGACATTGTATCAAGAATAGCTCGAGCATCATGTAGACACTGAATATGAGCATCGTCCATTCTATGTCATCTATCAAATATTCAAAAATAATAATAAAATAAGATAATTATTAAAATTTCAAAAAAAAAAAATAGTTGACATACAAAAACATATATTCTATTACAAATCAAAGTAATTGTACATAGCAATAACACAATGGTGCATCATCAGAAATCTGCTTCATCTGGCATATAAAAAATTAGGGACACTAGAGTAGCCCACACAGTAGTCTGGTGCTGCGTACGTAGAGGTATCTCTTCATGGTAATATGGGTAGCCATGCACAAATGGCAAAGCCAGTAGCGACAGATAACAGAGGTCGACGGTGTTTCCATGGTAGGACAACATCAGCGTCCCACTAATCAACCGCAGCATTAAGCCCTAGAATCTTGTGCAACCTAAGCAGGCGGGGCATTGTCAAACTTTGGGCCATCTTCATTGAAATTCTTTAGATAACCATGTTAACAGGACATGGTTACCCTTGATATGTTGCACTTCTGATGTCTTTCCTAACTCATCAATGCAAAGGTTCCTCACATTAATACAAGTGTCACCTATCACCGCTCTACCCTAGATAGACAAACCAAATAAAAGCATCATATTATTCACCGCTCGACCAAAGCATTGCATATAAAGTTATTTGCTTTGGTCACTAATCTAGCAGGACCCCACAACCCTCATTGCTCCGATCTCTCTTTTTCCTCTTTTTTCGAGGTTCTTTCCCTATTTCCTAGCTCTGATGCTAGTTTGTTAGATTTATTTTAGAGAGAAGAGAGATTGTACTGCTTGATAATGAAAAAAAAATACATAACCTTTTTATATAGTGGGATGAGTGACTCTAGACATCTCCCTTGATTAGTCTAGAACTTTCTAAAGCAATATTAAAACCAGTAACTCACAACATTAAATCTAATAACTCTTTAAACTTCTCACTTATCATACAACTCTCATAAATAAACCACTCTAACTTCTCTTAATTAATTAACTAATTAACTTTATTAATCAACAACCACAACCATCAAAATCAATTGTGTGTCGATGAAGAGAAGGTTCAGCGTGAGTGCGAAGCCTCTAACATCCATCCTCATCTTCATCATCACCGTCAACTTTTGAATCAACGCCATCTACCTATTTGCAACTCTTGTCTGTCAGCAACAAGACATCAACACCACCTCTTCTTCGATTGTTCCCCTTTCTTCGACGTTGCTCCAATCCACATACACCATCCATGACACTCTACTTAAGATACCCATCGAGAATCACTTTTAGAAAGTACGTCACATCATCTTTTGGCTGCAACCCTTATTTGCCAGTAGCAATACCTGTACCTCGTAAGCGGTCTCGACCCTGTCGTCTCTGTCAACACCCGCTTAATCAGCAACTACCTCAGCTTCTCCATGGTATCGCTCTGTATTTCACAGTCCATCATTGAAGAGGGTTGAAAAAGAAGCGCTGCGATGATGTTGATGCTCACCCAGTGCTAGTTGTCCGGCAAAAGAGAGAAATTCAGAGCAAAATGGTGGTTTGATAGACAGAAGACAGATCATGGGCCGGTGATAGAAGAAATAGATTAGGCCCACAAATAACTAAAACAGTTTTACTTATATTATATGTCCAGCCCATTGTCAATATTGTACAGTCCATTACATGTCTGTATCCATCTTATATATATTATAAGCTCTCTAGGGTAACACTTGTACACTCAGTTCAGCCGACACATAGTGAATGAAATCAATACAACAGTAATATCTTGGAATTCTCTCATTCTCCTACTCTACTATGGTATCAGAGCTATAGCAGCCTCTTTTCTGCATTCTTCCTCCGATCCTTTCTCTTGCCATTCCCTTTCTAGAAATCTTCCTCCTGCTTTCCATCCCTCAACATGTCGGCTGAAAGTTCATCCAACACTGGAGGTGCATCATCTGGAGCTGGCGTCATCAACTCCACCACAGGGACGTCAATCTCTGTTACCTCATTCCTCTCTCCTTTGTCGAACTTTATCAAGCTGTCTACTGACAACTTCCCCATCTGGCGAGCTCAATTAGAGCCTTATCTTCGAGGACATGGGCTCTATGGCTGGATTGATGGCTCTAAAGGAACTCCACCTGAAAAGGTAAATGGAGTAGTTAATTCATAATATTTATCCTGGAAGCAAACAGATCAGCTCATCATGTCTATATTAAACCCATCTATGGCTGAACCTATACTTTCTCAAGTGGTCATGTCAACTTCAGCTGCTTCGACTTGGCAAATAGTTGAGAAAATGTTCTCTACTCAAGTCACTTCTAGGATCATGCTCTTGCGCAGCCAACTGATGAGTATTAAGAAAGGTGCTGACAATGTTACTACATACTTTAACAGAGCTAGAAATCTCTATAATTCTCTAGCTACTGCTGGTGCACCCATGACTGATGATGATTTTGTTAGTTGTTTGGTCAATGGTCTTCCCCTTGATTTTGACTCTGTGAAAACCAACCGTATGCTAAGAACAGACACTATAACCCTTGAGGCTCTTTATGGCCAACTCCTCACATTTGAATCTCACTTAGCTCAACAAACCTCTGAGCTATTAAATACCAGTCGGTTATCTGTCAATGCTACTCAGGTCACTACTAGCAACAAAAAAAAAACCCTACAGAGGTGGTAAGTCTAACAGAGGCTATCGTGGAGGAGGTAGGTCCTCCAACAGAGGAGGATACAACAATCCGGGACAACATCTTTCTAATAAAAGTGACCCTAGGGTTCAGTGTTAGGTGTGCAACAAATATGGTCACTCAGCTATGTCATGCTACCATCGGTTTGACCATGCATATAAGGCAAATACTACTTCTAAATTTAATGCTAATCTCACTCAGTCAGAAGGACCTGGTATCCTGATAGCTGCGCATCTCATCACTTTACTCATGATTTTTCTAATCTGAGCCTAGACTATCAGCCTAACACTGGTACAGATGAGGTCAGTTTTGGTAATGGTAGCTCTCTCTCTGTCAAGGCACAGGGCAGTGGAATTCTTCCTACACCTATTGGTGATATCTCTCTCCCTAAACTCCTCTAAGTCCCCCATCTAAATAAAAACCTTTTGTCTGTTCGCCAACTTACTACTAGACAATAATGTCTCTGTTGAATTCTTTCCCACTTTTTTTGTTATCAAGGACCTAGCTATGAAGAGGGATCTTCTCAGAAGAGGGGTTGACAATGGCCTCTATAAGTTTCCTACTACAAGGTCGCAATTGGTGAATAACAAAATACAAGCTCATGTTGCTAAAGAAGTTCTGCACAAGTCTGGCATCAAAGACTAGGACGCCCTTCCTCTAGGGTTACTAGTTTAACTATCAAACATTTCAAATTATCAGTGTCTGTTTCTGCTAAACCTATTGATGTTGCCTCTTGTAGAGGATGTTTTATGGGCAAAATGCTTGCCCTACCCCATCCCCCTAGCCCTACTGTGTATACTAGACCTTTTGAACTAATTTATGATGATGTTCGGGGACCATCTCATATTCTATCTCTCTTCTGGGTACAAATATTATCTGGCCATTGTTGATGATTTTAGTAAGTTTGTTTGGATATTTTTCATGACTGCCAAATCTGAGGTTACTGCCATTATATCTCACTTTCTCAAATTGGTGGGAAACTATTTCAACACTTCTTTAAAAGTCTTCAGGTGGATGGTGGGTCAGAGTTTAAGCCCCTCGATTCTATTCTAAAAGAGTAGGAAATAGCTCTTCACATCATCTGTCCCTATTCCCATCAGCAGAATGGGTCAATAGAACCAAGGCATAGACAGATAGTAGACAAGGGTCTATCCCTCATGGCTCATGCTTCTATTCCTCTAGAGTTTTGGGACAGGGCTTTTCATACATACATCCTCTACCTCATCAACAGAACACCAACACCAATTCTCTCCTATCAAAGCCTAGATTAGAAGCTGTTTAACACACCACCAAACTACTCTCTTCTCAAGGTGTTTGGATGTGAGTGTTGGCCAAACATGAGACCATACAACTCCAACAAGCTAAACTACAGGTCAGTCAGATGTGTTTTCTTAGGATATGCTACAAATTATACAAGCTAACTGTGTTTAGATCTCACCACTCATAAGCTTTATACCTCAAGAGATGTATTATTCAATGAAAAAGCTTTCCCATTCACAGACTGTCTCCTATTTGGTTCAGACTCACATTCTCCCCCTTCAACCACTTACACTCTACCTCTGTTTCATAATATACCCTGACAGACCTCTTCACCCTCCCCATCCAACCCTAATTACCCCACTACACCCTCTGTTAGTTCCAACTATCAGACACCTCCTTTTAGTCCTGCCCCCTCTCTACCCAGTCATTCTCCTTCGGCTATTACCCCTGCAACTTCACAAAACTCTTCACCCACCTCACAAACAAACAGCCCTCTATCCCCACAATTACCAGACACACCTTCCCATCATCCCGTGATCACTAGAGCACGTGCCAACATCAGAAAACCACTCATCAGAACTGATGGCATCGTGCCATGGCCCAACCTAACACGTGCCAACATCAGAAACCACTCATCAGAACTGATGGCATCGTGCCATGGCCCAACCTAAACTCTACTGAGGTTATACCTGATGAACCATCCTTCAACCAGACAGTCATTTTCAGGGTATGGTTAGAGGCTATGCTAAGAGAGTTTCAAGCTTTACAGAAAAACCAGACTTGGACCCTTGTACCTAAGCCACCTAATGTTAAGCCTTTAGGGTGAAATGGGTTCTTAAAACCAAGCACAAATCAGATGAAACAATAGAGAGAAGAAAGGCCAGACTTGTGGTCAGGGGGTATACACAAACAGAGAGAATTGATTATGGAGAAACTTTCAGTCCTGTTATAAAGCCTACCACTATAAGACTGATTCTCACAATAGCAGCTATGAAAAACTGGCCTATTAATCAGATAGACATTGATGATGCCTTCTGCATGGGGAACTGAAAGAACACATCTATATGCAACAGCCCCCTGGGTTTGTTCATCCCTACTACCCTAGTCATGTTTGTTTATTACACAAGTCTATCTATGGCCTCAAGCAGCCCCTAAAGCTTGGTTCCAAGCTCAGTGAAGCTCTTATCTCCTTAGGGTTTCACTCATCTCAGGTAGACACCTCTCTTTTTATCTATCATCATGACCAAGACACTCTCTTCCTATTAATCTATGTTGATGACATTTTGATCACAGGATCCTCTCTCTCTCTGGTGAACCACTTCATTCACAGAATTTCATCCCTCTTCCCAGTCAAGAATCTAGGGCCATACACTATTTTTTGGGGATGCAAGTTCACAGAAACTCTCAAGGCCTATTCTTGAATCAGGCTAAATACATACAGGCTATCCTAGCCAGAGCCAACATGACCAACTATCGGCCTGTTCTCACTCCCATGAGCCCTACCCCTCCCAAGTCCAATACAGACCCCCAAACCCTTTGATAACCCCACCCTTTTCAGAAGTCTTCTTGGCACTCTACAATATCTTTCACTAACCATGCCCGACCTAAGTTTCTCTGTAAATACAGTGCCAAGCTATGCACTCTCCTACAGATACACACTGGCATCTCTCAAGAGAATACTTCGCTACCTTAAATCCACTAAATATCTCCTACCATATTTCATCTCAGTCTCGACCAATTTTATCTGCATATTCAGATGCAGACTGGGCCAGTGACATCACAGATCGTAAGTCAACCACGGGTTATTGTGTTTTTCTTGGCAAAACCCTAATTTCCTGGCATTCGAAAAAACAACCGACTGTAGCTAGATCTACCACGGAAGCAGAGTATAGATCTATGGCCTACTCTACTTGCAACTTAGTTTGGATTCAAAACTTACTTGGAGAGTTAGGGATTTACTTACCTCAAGCACTAGTCTTGTGGTGCGACAACTTGGGAGCAACGTATCTAGCCGCAAATCCCGTGTTCCATGCCCGTGCAAAACACATCGGCCTGGATTTTCACTTTGTACATGAACGAGTCCAGAGCCAGTCTTTGCGCATCTCGTTCATTCATGGCTTGGATCAAGTCGTGGACATAGTGACCAAACTTTTGTCGGGAGCTCGGTTTTCTCTTCTTCGTTCCAAACTCTGTCTCCTACCGTTTGAAACGTGGGGAGATGATAGAAAAAAGACAGATCATGGGCCGGTTATAGAACAAATAGATTAGGCCCACAAATAACTAAAACAGTTTTACTTATATTATATGTCCAGCTCATTATCAATATTGTACAGTCCATTACATGTCTGTATCCATCTTATATATAAGCTCTCTAGGGTAACACTTGTACACTCAATTCAGCGACACATAGTGAATGAAATCAATACAACGGTAATATCTTGGAATTCTCTCATTCTCCTGCTCTACTATGGTGTGATCGGATCTTCCCAGAGAATACATGCGAGAACAAACGAGGAGAGGATCAGGTACGCTTCTTTTCTTCCTTTATTCTGCAAAATTCAAGCTCAATATTGTGTATAAAATGATGTCGGCGATTGAGGTAGATTTTGCGGCGTAAAGATGTGGAATTGGGTGAGGTATAATGTGACATGCTCAGGGATATTAAAATAACGGCATGTCTTGGCTACAGCTGGGTGTAGTCAAAGATGGTTACATCCCAAACGCGCGCACTTACTTTTTTTGTTTTTGTTCTTTTAAGCGCACCGCGTTTGTCGCATGAATTTTTCTTTCTTCTTTTTTAAACACCTCTTCCTTTTCTTTTTTTTTTTTCTTTTCATCATAAAAACTTTAAATGGTTGTAACTTTTAATATATAAGTCCAAAATGAAAAAGATTATATCATTGTTCATCTAAATTTAAGCTCTTTAAAACAAGACAAGTCATGGATATATTTTAACAATTTTAAAAAATTATTTTTACATGTATGGAGCACAAAATGTAAAAGAAAACTTGTACAGATTGTCATACAAACCTGTACAAATGTTCACTAAAACATGTACATCCTCACGTAAAAACATGTACATCCTCGCATTAAAAACATATAGATAGTCATATAAACCTGTACGGCTAATTAAATATGTACATCCTTAAATTAAAACTGTACATATAAGGAAGAACACTTGTACAGACGGTCATACAAATATGTACAGATGTTCATTAAAACATATACATTCCATAATTGAACATGTACATTCTCACATTTGAACATGTACATCGTCACATTAAAACATGTACATTCTCACATTAAAATATGTACATTCTCACAATAAAGTATAGAACGGTTTCCAAATAGATTACCCTACCTACCCTACCCCCCAAAACACCCAAAACCCACCCTAAGATAGCTAAAAATGTCGAAGACAATTTTAGGGTTTGCAGTGGTGTAACGACCCTAAACCCGCTACCACAAACCCTAAAAACCTGTTGAGTTAGTTACTACAATATAAAGTACAGAACAAATTCCAAATAGATTATACCCTACCCCAAAACACCCTAAAGCTCACCCTAGGAAAGCGAAAAACGACGAATTCACCACTTATTACTTAATGAATCATAATACAAAATTAATGAATCATATTATCATTTTAGTGTATCGTCGTATACACGTAAAAATAATTTTTTAAAAAAAGTTGTCAAAACATATCCATGACTAGTCCTGATTTAAAGAGCTTGAATTTAGGTGAACATTGATATAATTTTTTTTTTCATTTTGGACTTATATATTAAAATTTATAGCAATTTAAAGTTTTTATAATAAAAAAGAAGAAAATAATAAAATATTAAAAAAGAAAAAAAAGAAAAAGGAAAAAATGAATCCAATCGGGCGTTGAAAGAAAAAAATGAAAAAGCCTGGGCGCGCGCTCCTCTCTCCCCTTTCTCTGAGGCGCGTGCTCCCCCTCCCCCTACGTCTCTCTCACTTTTTGTAAATTACAAAAATTTGCTAGGATGTAGTCATATATAGCTACAGTAAGATGAAGCTAAGTATTTACGTAAAAATAATAAGCAAACAGAGACCAAGGACCACGTATACGGATTCAGTTCTGAAAGTGTTGGGAGTCCCAGAACATCCTGGACATCATATTTTTTCAATTCTTATATAAGTAAATGGTGATTATAAGTTCATGATTGTAAATTCCTTAATTTTGCGGCAACAATCCCTTCTATTCTTTAGAAAAAAATTTACGCTTATAAGTGATAACTTCCCTCAATATCTCTTCTGAAAATATTACTATTACTTAATTAAATTATTCAAGTAATAAATATTTTAATATTTATGTAAAATAGTAATTACAAAAGCCTAAATATCTGTACAAACAAGACACCACCAAGTATAACAATTACCTACTGGTTATTCAATATGTACCTATTTGTTACTAACTATAAGGTTTGTAACATTTGTATTCTTAAGCGTATATGTATTATTTACTAACACATTTAATATAATGCACCACAATGAACATATAACAAAACACCTAATAGAATATCACTTGATACATCTATCATAACGGACTACAATGTTGGCCATATTTACATTCATAAACTTGTAGGTATTGTTTAGTTACACATGTAATATAAAACACCACAATGAACATAACCAAACAGCTAATAATGTTTTATTTAGTACTAGTTGTAAACCATAAAAATATTAATAGTAATATTGTGTATAGTACGATTGAAAGTATTCCTTAATTTGTGGCAACATCCCTTGCTATTTATTTTTTAAATATTTTTACGCTTAATAAGTGCTAACTTCCCTCAAAATTTATTCAAAAAATATTACTAATTAATAAATAATTCAAGTAAATGTTTTTTAAAATTTGTGTAAACAGTAATTACCAAAACCCTACACATGTATAATAAGACACCACAATGAGAATAACAAAACACCTTGTGATTATTTAGTATGTACCTGTTTATAAACCAACTATAAGGTTGGTAACATTTGTTTTCTTAGGTATTGTTTACTAACATACTGAATATAATACACCACAATAAACATGACCAAACACCTAGTACGGATTCACCTGATACCTATATTATAACCAACTACAATGGCGGCCATATTTACATTCATAATTTGTAGGTATTGTTGGTAATAAAACACCTCAACAACGAACATAACCAAACACCTAATGTTTCACTTAGTACCTGTTGTAAAACTGTAAAAATATTAATAGTAATATTTGTATTGAACGTTAATGATTGTAAGTAGTCCTTATTTTGTGGCAACATCCCCTTCTATTTATTTTTTAAAAAATATTTATGCTTAATATGTGGGAAATTCCCTCAACATATTATGAAAATATTACTATTAATTAATTAACTTACTCAAGTAATATTTTTTTAATATTTTGTTGAAATTTACTTATTCGGGTGAAATTTATACATAGCTACATATTGAATAGGTGCTAGGTGTTCCATTACGGGATTCGTGGTGTTTAGTTATATTGTTGTTGGTGTAGTATATCATGTCTGCTAGAAAATAGTACCAATGTCTTACAAATAATATTGTTAACAACATCCTGTCCTGTTGATACACAGGTACATATTGATTACGTGCTAGGTATTTTGTTCAGGAATTCGTGGTGTTTTGCTATTCATAACGGTTTTTATACATAGGTACAAATTGAATAGGTGCTAGGTTTCATTAGTGGATTCGTGGTGTTTGGTTATATTGTTGGCGATGTATTATCATGTGTGCTAAAAAAAGAGACCAATGTCTTACAAATAGTATTGTTAACAACATCCTGTTGGTTGGTACACTGGTACAAATTGATTACGTGCTAGGTATTTAATTTGTTCAGGAATTCGTGGTGTTTGGCTATATTCATAACGATTGTTATACATAGGTACAAATTGTACAGGTGCTAGGTGTTTCATTAGAGGATTTGTGGTGTTTTGAGTTAAATAACTCCAATCACTACATAATAAAGTGCAACATTTAGCATTAGACTCTCGGTGGTAACTTCACCTCATCGTTCTACAAAACAAAGTAAACATAAGTGGCATTAATTCAAACTACCGATGACCACCATGACTATGCATCATAGATGTATCAAAACCTGAAGCTTATACTAAGCCTGTTTTTTCAATCTGGTGTGGGAGATGCATCAGTTCTAATGATTTATTCCACAGATACACAGGTGACACAAGAAGAGAACGAAGAGAGGCACATGAATGTTATATTGTTATAATGGTCAAATAGAGTTGCAAATTACCGTGAATGAAGAGAAAGAATGCGACAGAAGAATTTGAAATCTTCTATTCTTCTAATCGCCAGAAAGAAGATGAATAATGAACTATTTTCAGCATGTCTTTAATCTGGTGTCCAAAATGCAGCAGTTACAGTGATTTATCTCTGCGGAGTGTAGACGCAAGAAAAGAATGAAGAGAGCCGCATAGCAAATTGTTCCTTGTTCGACAGTTAGGGTCGTACCGTGTAAGAATTACAATTCTTATCAATTCAATTCGGTCTGATTTATCTTGTAGGGCGCAGACACAACAAGAGAATGAAGAGAGTTGCAGGGCAGATCGGCATGGTATTTCTCTGCTCTTCAAACGTCAAAGCGACGGCGCGTGGTATATTTGAGAGGTGAGTGAATTTCTCTGAAATTGTACCAAATAAGTCTTTTATTTTGATAATTATGTGGTGAATAAATCTGGATCATCTATATTTATTCTTCTAATCTTATGGCTACTATTAGATCCAGAACATTGAGGATAATTATTAGACTTTTATATTATCTATACCCATTGCTTCACTTTGAAAGTTGAAACTAAAGAACCGAGAACATCATTTGTCCACTTTCTCCTCAACCAAATAGAAAAAAAGAAGAAAGTTGAGCATCCTGGTACTACAACCCAAATAGACTACAGCAACACCAAGCTCTCAACATAAGTATTAATATAGAGCGGCAAAGACCTGCTTGCATCCCAGACAATAACCATACAATCCAGAGTATCTGGGTCGTATAACATCCCTCTCTCAGTCATTTCTTCAGAAGCTTCACGGAAAAAAAAGCAATTTTTCCATAGTAACATTAAATTGTGATCGATCTTGCACAGCTTGGTCCAAGAATTGTTATCACTCGTTCCAGATGACGATGACTCTGTCAGTATCCAAACTGTGCAATAGGTATCAGAATACTGCCTAAACTGTGAGCGTGTCTGTTCACCCTCTGGCACTACTATTCCCAGATGCTTACCATGTATGATTGTGGGTTGGATGTTACAAAGTTGGTCTAAATTTGAATCAATATCATCAGGTAACTGGGTATACGAAAACAACTCAGACGCTACATCAAAAGATACGAGCTCAAAATCATTCTCATTGTGAGGAGAATGATATTCTGCAATCCAATAAATTGATCCACCAAGATTTACGTGATTGTCCTGAGATCCATAGCTCCTGATACAACGGCAATCGCAGGTTTCAGATTCTAACCTATGCCAGGAACGGGCGTTGAGAGAAAAAACCTCTACCAAAGGCAGCAGCGGTGATCAAACTCATCTGACTCAGCATAAGCATAAGGGTTGATTATCACCACTTTGTAATCACCATTTGATGAATCAAACCCCAGGTAGAACTCGAAATCGGAAGGTTGGAGTCAGGGTTTGGGATTGGAGTCTGAGGAAGAGGAACGAGAAGATGTCTTCGGATGGAAGGGTTCCAGAGGATAAGGTCGTTTTCCGGGTGATCCCAGCACCTACTACGCCTATATAAGGAGAAGAAGCCGTTGACGGTGCCAGTTACTTTCCATTCGGTACCCTTGATTGGGAATTTAATCTTCGAGGTTCTTTGGAGATTATTGCTGTTGCGGACGATCCATCGTTGACGGTAGCGAGTAGAGAAGTGACGGCGCTTGTTCTTGAGGCGGACGTGCTCTAAGAGGAGGAGATGCGATTTGAAGCGGTTGGAGGAGCAGTGTTTCAAGTGAACAAAAACGAAGTCAGGATCTTCAATTAACGATCTCCATGCCTTGCAGACTGAACGGAACCGGAGGAGCGATTTGGCAGGAAGGGGGGGTACGATTTTGGTCCATATCTCCACCGGAACGAAATGTTGGGAGCATTCTATTTTTGCCTCTGTCATTTTTTGAGAGAGGCCACACCACAGCTAGGGTTTTTCTGTTTTTATGTTACAAACGGTATTTTGGAAACCCCAATGTTGTTTTGGTAAATTGGAATTGTATTTTGAGAGTTATGAATTGACCGTGGTATTGGAACGTGGAATTAGATTTGGTTTTGAGAGCTCTTCACTGGAAATTAATTGCTTTGGGTTTTGGTGCCCCTGATTCACCATGTTGGAGTTCTTGGTGCTCCCTGACTCACTATGTTGGTACTCTCGACCATGACCATGAATTGATTATATATATATATATATTTGCGTTGATACAATGACTCCAGCTAAGCTCTTTGATCTACTTCATGGGACCGCTGTTTCATAGGGGGTGTGCACACTTAAGGACTCAGGGTGAGGAGGAATGGTAATTAAGTCCGTTGGTGACTGTTTGGTTGTATTTATGGTTGTTTCTTGTTGAAGGCTCCCCAATTGTTTTACTGGATATTGATCGCTGGAAAATGGATGTGGAATGGTGGTTTATTGATTCTGTATGTTTGGTTTACCCAATTGCAAAAGAGATTTCAAAATGTATTTTACGCAATGAGATGGAATTTACCCAGTTTCACTGATTTGCGTGATCCCTTCGTGCTTTTGTATGTTGTTTTCTGTTCGTAGGTACTGATTGCTGATTTAGGGATAGGGAAACGCGCTACCACGTAGACTAGGGAAATTGGAATCGTACTGAGATAATAATCCGAGTTTTAATGGTTTGAGATACAATATTTTAGATTATTATGTTGGTTTACAATATTGGAGTTCCGCATATTTTGAAATTACAAGTTTACTCAGTTGTTTTGATTGTTTGCTCGATAATTAGCCTGAGCCACCAAAGGTTTGAGTGTGGCGGTAGCACCTTGGCTTGGAAGTAAATTCGTTGTGTTTATGGTAACATTTTGCACTATCATAAAGCATTTACAACTTTGTGGTTTTCTTCTCGTTCTAGATATATCTATTGATTATCTACCTCTGTTTTAATCTTAAATTCGCATTTTAGGACCTGTTCGAACGTCGTCCAGACATCAATGTTCGGACAGGCCCCGAGAGTACTTGTTGTTTTCGCTATTCTGGGTGTGTCCTAACATTCTCCGAACTTACATGTTTGGACAACATGCGAGGACGAATCCACTTGTAAGTCTCGACTCATGTCCGAACTTACAAGTTCGGACCAACGTTCGGGACCACGTAAAGAATTTTATCGGAACTTGTGTCCAAACTTACTTGTTCGGACACATGTTTGGACGCCTTTATACTTCAACTCTCGACTTGTGTCCGAACATCAATGTCCGGACACAAGTTCAAACGTTTTCAATTTCTAATTTTATGACTCTCGACTTGTGTCCGAACGTCAATGTCTAGACCAAGTTGGGACACTTTGGTTTATGCACTATGTTTTATTCTCGACTTGTGTTCGAATGTCAATCTCCGGACATAAGTTCGGACAAGACTTGTTTGCAGTTTTTAGGCTCGTTCGAAGTCCGTTTTTGAATTCGTTTACGCTATTAGACTCGTATTTTCGTATACTTTCATTTCAGGCAAATCTAGGGAGTTACAATATCAGTCAGATAACCGTCCCTGGAGTTTAATCCTCCTAGCCAGACATATTCAGCAATTGACATAAAAGACAGATCTAGAATTCATTCTAAAGAGAAAGAAGAACTCCCGAAATAATTCTCTATCCAGAACTAGGATTTGTAGAGCGAGAGGTTGATGAAGGTGATTTCGGTATTGAAGATGACCATGCTAGGTTGCAACTTCCCCAAGGAAAGGAGTAGGAGCGCGGGAGCGCGGTATATTGTGTCGAGTCAGAGTTCCTCTTTCTTTCCTTGCTTCGCTCCGTTTAAATAGAGTTTCTGCACATAAAATACCCGTCCGACTCACCTGTACGGGTAGAAGAGCCGGACAAAACACATCGTTGTCAGGCAAGCTTTTTCAACTTGTGAGATGTCTGGACCTCCTGTCCAGGTCATGGACCAAACGCGCAGGCTGGACATAAATATAATAAGGATTCTCGGTGCTGCACTCGTGGTCGTAAATATAGTTGTCCTTCCGAGAGCATCCGTACCACAGGGTCGGACAAAAGAGCCGAACACGTTTGAGATTCAAGAGGCAGCATTCTGGGTCTGTCCTGACTTCCATCCGGGTCAAAGGGCCTGACAGGGGACAGGCGTCCAGACCATAGGGTTGGATGTAAGTCCGGACAAGAGAGAAAAACGATTTGGGGCGTCCAGGGGGCACATATAGGCCTTGATAAGCCGCAGACTTATCATATTTTATACCCATTAGTATGTTCTAATAGAATAGGGATGATTAAGTGATACTTATGAAATAGAGTCAAATAGTTGGGAATGTTTATCTAATTGTCATTCTAGAGTTCATCTGTTTAGTGCATAAGTAATTACCCTTTCTAATCTAGTTTGCCCGAGGACTAGCAAAAGGTAAGTGTAGGGCCTTGATAAGCCACAGACTTATCATATTTTATGCACTAGATTTAGGAATATATTAGTGTAAATAAAGTTAAATAGTTAATATTTATGTTATATTATGTATTAAAGTGTATTATTTGTTCAGCTTAGTTTATATGTTTTCTATGCAAGGACGAATCTCTAGGCAGCAGAAATTCATTGATGCCAGACTCAATGCCGGATGAATCTTGCACGGCACAAACATAGAGCAGAAAAGAGGCTTTGCCGGACACGATGCCGGGTACATCCCATCTGGCATAAGTGAAGAGTCGCCACGGATGACCAAGCGATGGAAGTTATTGACTGTTGGTAATTTGGCTGGTGTCGGGTATGATGCCAGACATCTCCTGTCCGGCATATGCATCGTTTCGCACAGATTTGGCGGTTTCGACCAGTGAGCATTTGACCAGTTTTTCACATGTGCCGGATAACTATCTGATCCGCACGATGCCCGACAAAAGTCAAGATTGAGGCTTATAAATAGGCCAAAAGCCTACATCATTTGAGACATTCCAACATATCTATACACCCATCCACACTTCATTTCTGCCCACATTCCATTGTTGGTGTCCAAGGCATTTCTACGGATCCATCCACATGAAGAAAGGAAGATCTTTGTCAGGGTTAAGGCTATGACCAATCTCTTTCCCTTATGTATTTCTTCTTTATTTGAGTGGATGGTAAAGTAGAAATCCTTGTTAGGTTTTGGTTAGGGATGATTCTTTCCATGTAACAATATGATTTTTTAATACAATCTCAAGCGTTCATTAAGAGTTTGGTTCTTCTTGCAAGTGAATTAGTTGATCACTCATTCTCTTTATGCGAATTCTACTTGAGGGAGAAAAGTTCAAGAGTAGGATAGGTTAGACAAACCTTAGTGGTCTTTAACGTTATCTTCTGCGCCTCAGCGGGAGCAAGACTTAAGATTTCGAATTAATCCATTTTCCCCCATTATCTCGTTCGTTTCGTGGCATGATTTGCTCGGTTCGATATAGGGTGATGAGTTTCTTGTATTCTTACTCTGAAGCAAGAGAGTGGCATTTACAATTGAACATGTCGGGTGTACTGCCGGGGTCTCCTGTGTCCGGCACATTCAAAGACTTTGAATATGTCGTGCATCTGGTGTCCGGCAGGACATCCGGCGCATTCATGTTGGTTGGTTAAGTTCGTGTCTTGAAGTTGCATTGTGTGATCATATTGGTACTTAGGTTGATGTAATCCCAAACCTCGCATTTAGTTAGTATTTTAGTTTAGAATTACATTCAATTTTCCCCCCCTTTTATTATAGAATAGGTAATTACCGGGATTAGGACTAGTTTTCTATAAGTCCCTTGGGTTCGATACTCTCGGTCGTAATTGCTCACGGTACACCGACCGGGTTTTGTTTGCTACCCATATAGAGTTGTAGGGTTTATTTTATATTTCTTTTCATTATTTTATTCTTTTGTACATAGTTTTACCCTAACCATTTTTTCCTGTTAGCAAAATGGCGCCGTTGCCGGGGACTTGGAATTAGTCCAAGTCCTAAATTTGGTAAAACGCCTATTCTTTATTCTTTTCTTTGATTTAATTTTCCATTTTTTTGTTATTTGGTTGAAATGCCGGGTCAGATGCCGGATATCCGGTGCCCGGTACATTCAACAATTGGTATTTACTAATTCTTTTATTCGTTGTTTTAATTTGTTTCTCTAGGTTGAGCGTGCCATGCATTATGCCGGGTAGCACACGCCTGACATGTTGGAGGACGTCCTAAGCCGGACAAGACTAACCCGGCGCACAATCCGGCATTAAATCTTAACCCTCGTTTTACATTTTTCTTTTCAAATTATTAGAATAGTTTGTAAATTTTTCCTTCCTAATGTACCTTTGTCTTATCTTTCCCTTCTCTCTTTCTGTTAATAATTATTTTCTTTTCAAGTTTGAACAAGCCGGGCATGACGCCGGGTAAACCCACCCGGAATCAATGGAGGAAGTCCATTGCCGGATACGCCGCGCGCCCGACACCATGTTCGGCACGTTCAAATTATTTTCAATTTTAATTATTTCATAAAATGTTAAAGTTCTTTATAATTGGTCTTTGTTTTTTTTGCGCCATTCATTTTATCTCTCCTATTAATACTCCTTATGGCTTTAATCCGTTTATTTTACTATCGGATTGAATAGGCCGGGCTAATGCCGGGTGTATGAGACATCCGGCAAAATTGGAGGAAGTCCAATGCCGGGCGCCGCACACCCGGCAATGAGTCCGGCATGCCCATTATGTTCTTCTTTTATTTTTGTAATTTGAATTATGTAATTGTCTTATTATTTATTATTACAAAGTATTATAACGTTTTCTTGCTCCTCCTGAAGTTAACTTGGTGAATGCATCTCCGATCAAACAGTCTTCCAGAGAATTTATTCAACTTTGATCCTAAGATCGAGAGGACCTCTCTTCGCTCCATCAGACATCGAAGAACCCTACAAACACACAATTCCTACACCAATGGCAGCACCACGTCCACAACATAAACAGGCCTTCCAACCAAGGCCAAAGCCAGCAATCAACCTCCCTCTCCTTGCACAAAATGAGTATGATGAATGGCAAAAGCTAAGCTATATCATCATATCCGATGCATCAAGGAGTTGGGTATGTTTGATGGGTCGAACCCGGACGATGCCTTGCTCCACATTTACTAAATTCTTACAACACACAAACAGCCTAACCTCCACAAATAATGTCCTCCAATACGCCAGACTTTCCCTCTTTCCCCATAGTCTCACGGGGAATGCCAGCAAGTGGTACCATAGTCTGACCCCAGTACTATTTCAACTTGGGAGGACATGGCAACCAAGTTCAATGATAAGTTTTCTGCCTCCAAGTCGCACCCTGGAGATGATCGTCGAGATATAAAACTTCAGACAACCTAGCTCGGAGAACATCAGTGAGACTTGGGACAGATTCAAGGTGGTTGCTGCGCACGTGTCCACACCACGGCCTCACCAAGGAACAACTATCTCAGTTGTTCTACAAAGGATTGGTCAATCAATGCAAAACGATGATCCTATCCTCCCTTGGTGCAGACATACTGAAGAACCTGGAGATCATTCCTTAGTGGAATTGAATCTCTTTGCGAAGAGATAGAGATTGGGCCACAGGTGGAACCAGGGGCATACCGTGTGTTTATATCAAGTGGGAGAGGGAGGATGCCAAATTTGAAAAACTGATGCAAAGTCATGAGCAGTTGTTGGAGAGCAATGCTCAAACGTCCACGAAGGTTAGCACTCTACAGAGTGGTGGGGGGCAATTAGCAATGAGTAAACTTCCTCAGCAAGCGAATGTGGTTAGTGCACGACCACACGCTCAGGGCCCTGACATGCCAGACTTTCAGAATGCTGAGGAAGTCAACTATGTGAGCAATCAAGGGTAAGGCAGCCATGGCAACAGGGAACCAACCCCCTCACAACTTTCAGAGTCAAGCCGGCTACCAAGGAGGTCAGAGGGCAATACCGACCATCCCATCCTGCATCATCATCAGGGGCTGAAGTGGCTGAATTACGAGACATGATGTCAGCCTGAGAACAAGACCCAAGACGCTCACAACGAGGATCTCGACCATTCGCAAGGGCACAAAACGTTGCAGTTGCAGTTGCAGCAATTCTGGCGCAACCACGACAACAAGGTCAACTCCCATCCCAAATGCAAACCAACCCAAGGGAGCATGCGAATTCAGTCACCATCCAGTCAAAGATCTCGGATGATGCCAAGTAGCCAAAAGGCTAAGTGATAGGGCGGTTCCTCCTCACACATTTCTCACCACAGGGGAGTCCCTCTATCTTTATTTTTCTCCTTTAATTGATTTTTGTTTCTTTTCGTTGTCTTCTCTTTATTTAGTTCATATTAATTTGTTTTTAGTTTCATTAAATAAACAAAAAATAAAACTAATTTGTTTCTTTTCATTTTGAACACTCCTGCTAAGTGTGTAGGGCAGGGACCCCCCTTAAAAATTTAAAAAAAATATTAGTTTTTGTTTATAATATGCATAAGTTGTGAGTTTCATCAATGTTTTACTAAGCTTTTTGCATGTTTTTTGATTGAGATGAGATTGAGAATGAATAAATGCTTGTTCTCTCAAGAGTAAGCTTTCTAATGACTTGTAGATTCCTGTTTTTTAACTTTTTGATTCTCTTTATTAACATGAGTAATGATCTTAAAAGGGTTTTTGTGAAAGATAAAGAAGAGATGAAGAAGAAAAAAAAAAAGAAAAAGGAAAGAAAAAAAAATCTTATCTTAAGGAAAAAGCATTATATTCCTTGAGGTTGCAATGAGTGCCTCTGAATAAAGCAAGAACCGAGAGTTTTTCCTTTTGTTTTTTCTCCTAAATTCCCTGTTCTTCAATGCAAAAAAATCATGGTTGATTCAGAAACCCTTACAAAATAGGGCTGACCATAAAACCATAGATAAGTGTCTTGGCCACATTCAGAAACTCTTGAAAAATAGAGCTGAATGATGGAACCGGAAAAAGGAGAGATTACAAATCCCTTATATGCAAAATAGCCCAAAAAATTTTGATCGGTTTTGAAATTCTTTGTTTTTATACCCATTAGTATGTTTCTGATGGAATAGGGATGATTAAGTGATACTTATGAAATAGAGTCAAAATAGTTGGGAATGTTTATCTAATTGTCATTATAGAGTTCATCTGTTTAGTGCATAAGTAATACTCCTTTCTAATCTAGTTTTGCCCGAGGACTAGCAAAAGGTAAGTGTAGTGTGGGCCTTGATAAGCACAGACTTATCATATTTTATGCACTAGATTTAGGGATATTAGTGTAAATAAAGTTAAATAGTTAATATTTATGTTATATTATGTTATTAAAGTGTATTATTTGTTCAGTCTTATGTTTTATAGTTTTCTATGCAAGGAACGAATCTCTAGGTAGAAATTCAATTGATGCGGACTCGATGCCGGATGAATCCTGCACGGCACAAACATAGAGCAGAAAAAGAAAAGAGGCTTGCCGGACACGATGCGGGTACATCAATCCGCATAAGTGAAGAGTCGCCACGGTTGACCCAAGCGATGGAATTTATGATCGTTGGTAATTTGGCTGGTGCCGGGTATGATGCCAGACACTCCTGTCCGGCATATTGCAAGTTCGCACAGATTTGGCGGGGTTTCGACCGTTGAGCCGTTGACACGTTTTTCACATGTGCCGGCTACTCCTGATCGGCACGAAGCCCGAAAAGTCAAGATTGAGGCTTTAAATAGGCCGAAAGCCTGCCTCATTTGAGACATTCCAACATATCTATACACTCCATCACACTTCATTTCCGCCACATTCCATTGTTGGTGTCCAAGGCATTTCTACGGATCCATCCACGAAGAAGAAGAGAAGATCTTTGTCAGGGTTAAGGCTATAACCAATCTCTTCTCCCTTATGTATTTCTTCTTTATTGGAGTGAATGGTGAAGTAGAAATCATTATTAGGTTTTTTTAGGATGAATTCTTTCCTTGCAACAATATGATTATTTTAATACAATCGTAAGCATTCATTAAGAGTTTGGTCTTCTTGCAAGTGAATTAGTTGATCTCTCATTCTCTTTATGCAAATTCTACTTGAGGGAGAAAAGCCCAAGGGTAGGAAAGGTTAGACAAACCTTAGTGGTCTTTAACGTTGTCTTTCGCGCCTCAGCGGGAGCAAGACTTAAGATTTTGAATTAATCCATTTTCCCCCATTATCTCGTTCGTTTCGTGGCATGATTTGCTCGATTCGATAAAGGGTGATGAGTTTCTTGTATTCTTACTCCGAAGCAAGAGAGTGGCATTTACAATTGAACATGTCGGGTGTACTACCGGGTCTCCTATGTCCGGCACATTCAAAGACTTTGAATATGATGTGCATCTGGTGTCCGACAGGACATCCGGCGCATTCATGTTGGTTGGTTAAGTTCGTGTCTTGAAGTTGCATTGCGTGATCATATTGGTACTTAGGTTGATGTAATCCCAAACCTCGCATTTAGTTTAGTTATTTTAGTTTAGAATTACATTCAATTTTTCCCCCTTTTATTATAGAATAGGTAATTACCGGGATTAGGACTAGTTTTTCATAAGTCCCATGGGATTGATACTCTCGGTCGTAATTTGCTCACGCTGTACACTGACCGGGTTTTGTTTGCTACCCGTATAGAGTTGTAGGGTTTATTTTATATTTCTTTCATTATTTTATTCTTCTGTACATAGTTTTACCCTTACAATTTTCCTGTTAGCACCGGGTGAGAGGATCGGACGGTAAGTCAGGACGTGTGATAAAAATGCATTTTGAGGTGTCCGAACCATGCGTCTAGACCATAGGGTCGGACGTAAGTCCGAACATGTATATATTTGTGCTCCTTTGCTCCAAAACTTCGATAGAGCCCAGATTCTTCGTTTAGCTCCGATTTGTTCCCTGTTTGCGGTGTTGGAAAGCTCATGAGGAGATCTATGCATTATCATAGTCATTTTCTACTTTTGACATAAAAATTGGCATCAATTCTTGCCCAAAGTAAGAATCATGAAAAACATAGGAATTGTGTGAGAAAGCGCATAAAAAAGTTGCATAAAATAAGAAATTAGCACCTATAAAACCATATCAGTTTCACACTTATCAACTTCTTCAATCAAATCTCCATGAAGAAAGTGTTGTTTACATCTAATTGTCCTGTGTACCAACCCATCTTACAAGCCAAGATAACTAAAGCCTTAATGGTAGTGAACTACACAACCGGAGAAAAAGTCTCTGAATAATTAACCCCATATTTTTGTGTGAATCCTTTAGCAACTAGCCTATCTTTACATCTTTCTAAACTTCCATCAGCTTTGTATTTGAACCTATAAACCCATTTACACTTAATGGGCTTCTTTCCTAGAGGTAAGTCAACTATGTCTCAAGTCGTATTCTTATATGAAGCCTCAAATTCCGTGACATAGCTAATTGCCATCTTTTCTCCTTTATTGCATCAGAAAAATATATAAGTTCAATTTCTTGATTCAGAGAGAGGTTGAAACAAGCATGATGAGATTGATTTTCTGAAATACCCCAAACACTAATTACCTTACTTTATAAGGAATTAAAACAAATGAAGCTAGATGATCAACAATTGCTCATCTAATGACTAATACTTATCATAAATGATAGTATATAAATACATAGTTCAAAATGAACACCAAGTTATACATGTAACCTCTAAACAATGGCGGAACAATATTAAGGAGAAAATAACTGCTAAAACTAATACTATATGTAATATTCTAATACCTATATCAATGTCACAAATAAAGTGATAGAAATTTCATGGAATGATTCACATAATCAAACCAAGATTTCAAAGACTAAAATCACTCATTTATATACACCAAGACAAGGGATATTACACACTACCATCCAGCACATTAACAAGCTCATTATATATATCATTAATGCGCAACATTAATATATTGGAGTAAAAAAAAAACTCTCTCCCCTTGGATGCAGCCGATTAATGAAGTTAAAGGAGGGAAAAGAAAGCTAGAAAAGCAAGATTGAAAACAAAAGAAAATACAATACAAGTACACCTACCTAGATGAAATGATAACTAGTTATTTTCCTTCCTCATTTCCCTCCAATCTCGGCTGATTCCACTCCCAACTCCATAACATATTTTCGGTTACAGCCAAAGAAGAGAAGGAATAACACTAGTGCAAAAAGGGTCTTTTTCGGCGGTTTTTTATGCCTTTTTCGGTGGTTTACAACCGCCGAAAAAGGGTCTTGGGTTATTTTCGGTGGTTTTACAACCGCCGAAAATTGTACCTATTTTCGGCGGTTCCTAAGGCCACAACCGCCGAAAAGACCTATTTCAGAGGTCAAATTAACGTGAAAAAATGGAGGATTTTCGGCGGTTTCTACTTGGAACCGCCGAAAATAAGCAAAAACATGGTCTTTTTCGGCGGTTCCAAGTAGCAACCGTTGAAAATCCTCCATTTTTTTTTTGTTTTTCTCGTTTTCGTTTATAATCCCACATATGTCACATAACCTGTTAATATGAATCCAAATATGTCCACATATCTCTCTACATCACATGGTAGAGGATCTCATCACTCTTTGTAAGTAATGTCAAAAAAAATCCAAAAAATAATGACACGGCTTACAAATGACCGTACACACCACATTTAAAATGGTCACAAATGACCATACACCACACTTCACATAGTCACAAATGACCATATACATACACAATTGATCAAATGTTCACTAATATACTCAAAGTGGTCATTTTTTACAATCTATCTAACCATACAAGTCTAACGAAAGTTCTAAATAACAATTCGAGAAACAAAAGAAAAAAAATCAACCAATTCATGCAGACGAAATCTGCCCAATCCTCTAGCATCCCGTTGATGGTTTCTGCGTTATATTCTCCCAACACTAGGAAAAACAAAACAAAACAAAATTAGTTAATCATCAAACAATTATATTAGTAATTGAAAAATAAATATAACTTCGATATACCTTTTCTAACTGATCATCCATCTCACCAAATAGGGTGACTATGTCATGCATATACCTCATGACATAATACCCACACTCTGAACCTCCTGGTTGACGTGAATACTTAATAACTCGCCAATCGGGCCTGTGACTTGTGACCTTTCCCTCCACGTGTTTTCTTCTTCTTTGGTCGGTTTGCCTATGTCAATAACTCGCCAATCGGGTCATCCATATCATCCATTTAACTATCTGCAAAGATAAACAACCGTATATCAATAACACCACAACAAATAATGTAATCAATACATAATAAGACATCGTTATTATTCCAATAAATTATTTAATGAACAAAAAACAATAAAATATATTTTTTAATTACCTAACAACTGAACATATCATTTATGGTTTTCAACCCATAAACCCTCATCGTGATCAGACCTAGTATACACTACATCGTCTGGAACATCAACAATGTCTGTGACAGGAATACTGGTAGAAAAAGGTGGTGTCTCATCGAACATTAATTCATCATCATCATCTTGATCAGCATTAATGTTGACAAATCTGTTCCCTGGTAATACAACTGACCACCTGGAATCAATGGGATCTTCTATGTAAAATACTTGTTCACAATCCTTGGGAAATATGAAAGGATCTTGTGTATGACCAAGGCGTGATAAATCAACCAAGTTAACCCATCGTGAACCCGATAATCGTTTCTATTATCCACCATTTGCATTTAAAAATAACAAACTTTTGAAACTGATAATCAAGCTCCCAAATATCTGCAATGAATCCATAATACAACCTCGAGGTTGAAATCGTTGAAGATGGATCACCTCTGGTATACTCAATTGTTGTTGCTTCTACTTTAACCCCGCTATTCTAGTTTAAACATCTATCATCTTGCCATTTTGTACAGTAGGTGAACCCATTGATGTCATACCCTTCATAAGATATACAAGTGGAACCAGGTCCCAAGGCTAACCAATGGAGCTCTTCACTTACATTATCAGGCGCTAGTGATGCAATCTTCATGACATGATCTCTAAACCATGAACAGAAGGTCTTGTTTTGCTCCTTTATCAACCAAATAATATTCCTCCCAGGATACTGAGCTCTTAGTGCAGTCATGTGTTTCTCAAAAAATGGCTCAATAATCTCAAGGTGATGTAAAACGAATAGATGTGCAGACTCCATTGAGGATGAATCAATTGCCACAATTTTTTTCCCAATAACACCTTGACCTTCTGTCCCTCCTATATGTCTCGGTTGTGGCACTCCAATAGCTACAGCTCCCTTCAAGTATTCAATACAAAATTCTGTCACTTCTTTGGTTATTGTCCTTTCTATGATACTCCCTTTAGATCGATATCTATTCTTCATCCTTCCCTTCAAGATTCCCATGTATCTCTCAAATGGATACATGTATTAAATATATAGGACCCACATAATTTGATTTCTCTTACAATGTGAACAACCAAGTGGACCATGATGTCAAAAAACGAGGGTGGAAAATACATTTCAAGTTGACACATCGTAACAACAACATCACGTTGCAGACTGTCTAGTGTATCAACATCCACGACTTTATTGCACACTGCATTAAAAAGAAACATAGTCTTGTAATTGCATTCCGCATCTTTCGGCAATATACCTCGAATGGCAACAGGAAGTAGATGCAACATCAGAATATGATAATCATGAGACTTCAACCCGATCAACTTCAAGTCCTTCATTGACACAAGACTTTTCTAGTTAGATGAGTAACCCGTAGGAACCTTAAAGGAATGAAGACATTTACAAAAGCTGTTCTTCTCATCTTAGACAAAGTGGTAACATGCTGGAGGTAAAATGTTCGTTTGCCTCTTTCTTGGGGATGCAACTCCTCACGTATGCCCATAGCTTGCATGTCTTTTCGAACCTTTATTCCATCTTTAGTTTTCCCAGGTATGTTAAGCAAAGTCCCAACAACAGCCTCACCAACATTTTTTACAATATGCATGAAATAAAGACAATGCCTAACAGATAAATGTTTCCAATACGGAAGTTCCCAAAATATTGAACATTTTTTCCAGATGTTTTTTTTGGTAGACTTGGATGGAACACCGAAAACATTGTCAATGTCTTTCACCTTTTGATAAATCTCTTCAGAACTCAGAGGTATACGAGCAACACGTACTCAGTCTTTCCGTTGAATAACTTCCTCTTTTTACGGTACGGGTGAGCTGATGGCAATAATCTACGATGACACATGTAGACGTTTTTTCCACAAAACTGTAGACGATCAGAACAAGTGTTGTCCCCACATATTGGGCAAGCAAATGTGCCTTTCACTGTGTATCCAGATAAGTTCCCGTACGCTGGAAAGTCATTCACTGTGCAAAAAAGCATGGCACGAAGTGTAAAGTTTTGTCTGGCGTAACTGTCATAAACCATTGTCCCCTGATTCCATAGCAATTTCAAATCATCAATCAGCGGTGCAAGGTATACATCGATGTTATGTCCTGGTTGTTTAGGTCCAGAAATCAACAATGATAACATTATGTATTTCCGCTTCATACACAGCCACGAGGGAAGATTGTAGATCACCAATAGAACGGGCCAAGTGTTGTGCTGACTACTTAGACTGCCATAAGGATTCATCCCGTCTGTACATAACCCGAGTCTCAAATTTCGACTGTCACTGGCAAAATGTTGAAATCTTCTGTCGATTGTCCTCCATTGTGGTGAATCAGCTGGATGTCTCAACATATCATCATTTTTTCTTCCTTCTACGTGTCATCTTAAATTTTGGGCATCTCTGACATTTGCAAAAAGTCGTTTGAATCTTGGTATTATGGGTAAATACCAAATGACTTTTGCTGGAGGACTTTTTTTCTTAGAATTGGATGATTGACCGTCCTTCTATTTATAGCGTGACAAATGACATTTTGGACACTCATTCAAATGTTTATTCTCTCCTCTGTATAATACACAACTGTTGGACATGCGTGTATCTTTTCGTACTCCACACCCATAGGACACATCAACTTTTTTGCATCATAAGTGGAAGTAGGAAGATTGTTATCATCTGGAAGCATGTCGTGGAATAGCTCTAGTATTACCGTAAAACTCTTATCACTCAAGCGAAATCTTGCTTTAAGATTGAACAAATGCAGCACGGATGTCAACTTTGAAAATTTGGTGCATCCGGAAAACAAAGGGGAACGTGATGCATCAACTAATCTCTGATATTCAGCCGGCTTGTCTGTGAAATTATCTTCAACATCTTGCAGCATAGAGTCCAGTTGTTCAATCTTATCACTGTCGTTGATATCAGTGTCACTCAGATCACACGTATTATCAGGAAATGTAGTATCATCCGTAACCATTTCTGGTTCACTGTTCGGTTGAGTGGAAGTTTGCACCCTGCTACTGGCTTCTAATGACTCGCCATGCAAAAACCATATCTTGTAGTTCGGCATAAATCCACGCCTTGATAGATGAAATCTGATTGTATGTATGTTAGGGAACTTATTGCGAAGTTCACATTGTGCACATGGATAGGAAATGTGTGTCTCCTTCATCCTTTTCTGATGATCGAGAGCTGCTTTGCAAAATTCATTATCTACTTTTGATTCAAAATAATTCCCTCGCTGACCGTACATCCATTCACGGTTCATTCTACAAACACAAAATGAAAGGTAGAGCTAAAAAATATCTACAAAAATATATTGATAATGTATAATAAATTAAATAATATTTAAAATAATAAATATAAAAACAACAATAACGAAACTATCTTTGGAAATGAATATAATGATATGGTTCTTGCACGGCGAGTCTGTATAATATATATATACACATCTATAATATATATTATAGATATATATACTACTTGATTATCTATATGTATATATTATATATATATATATATATATTATGTATAAATATAATTCTGCAACTAACTATTATATATATAAATCAATGCATTTTACAAACAATTATGATAAACAGAAATTCAACGAGGTTGAAGAACAAAACTAACATGTTTTTAGAAGGACGAGGAGTAGACGAAACTCGGAGGGAGGAAACAGGGCGGAGGACGGCGACACACGAGATCACTAGGAGTAACTGTGAACCATAATAATTAGAATAATAGTTGTAGTTATAAAAAAATCTACGTACAATTATTCAACAAGAACTACCCTCACCTCAACTGGGCTAGCTCACCTCGATGGAGGTAACAGGACGGAGTACAACAACAAGGGTATAACTGTAACAAACCATATTAATAATAAGTGAGGATAATAGTTGTAGTTGTGTAAAACATCACAAATTAATTATCAACAAAAAACAACCCTCAACTCACATGTTTTCCCCTTTTGGACTCGTTTCAGGTCGCTAAACCGGCGACTGTTAGAAGTGAGGATGAATTGTCGCGTGTAGCTACACCGCCAACTTATGAAGTATCTAATTCATTGTCAATATTTAATCATAATCATAATTATTGAAATCAAATTATAAAATTAAGTAACCATAAGTCAACATTTTGATGTTTAATTCACACGACAAACCACCAATGACGCTTACTTGGCAACAATTCACACAAACAATGGTAGAAAGCACAAATATATCATGGAAATCGGTTCAGCCATTTCATCGAACACTTTGCGGGCATATGCATTATTTTGTAAAATTACACACATATAGCATTTCCAATCAAACCAATCAATCTACTATATCCAAATGACATAAATCAAGCAACCATTATACATATGCACAAAATAATGCCCAATTCGGCCAGAAATTTGAAATTTCAAATTCGGACTAAAATACCTAATTTTCGGACTGTTACTGCTTCAGTTCGGTGTCGAATCGCGCCCACCTCGACGGCGACGATGAAGGACAACGGCGGCGGCGCAGGAAGTCGGAGGCAGCGGGGAGGAAGGGACAGAATAGTCGGGTGGAGGTGGTGGTGACAGAGGAACGAGAGCGCAGACGCTGTTGAGAGGAGAAAAAATAATGACGATTAGGTATCTGGTCGGTGTGGGGGTCGATATAAAAAAAGACCCTTTTCGGCGGTTCTTAGTAGGAACCGCCGAAAAAGTCATGGCTTTTTAAAAAAAAAAATTGGTCTTTTTTGGCGATTCAGAACGAAGAACCGACGAAAATGATTTACATTTTTCGGCGGTGCTCCTTTGGAACCGCCGAAAAAGACCAATTTTCGGTGATTTCTCTAAAAACCACCGAAAAAGGTGTTTGAGCGAGTTATTTTCGGCGGTTCCTACCGCAACCGCCGAAAATGAGGTGCCGAAAAAGCCTCATTTTCTACTAGTGTAAAGAAGAAGAGATTAGACAGTTAACTAGCAAGTACAAGCTACAAGGTAAAATAAGTAAATGTCATCATCATTCACCCTCCTTCCTCCCTCTAATCTCGACTGTACATACCCCCAGCCCCCACCCTTGTCCCGGACGCAACAAGAAAAGAAAAGGGAGAAAACTAGCAACAAGTACCACTATGACTAAGCAAGGAAGACTTTTGTCAAAAGCACCACATCACCTCACCTCTTCCGGCTGACAATTCTCCAAGATAACCCAGGCTGGCAATCCTTCAAGACTTCCCCCGTCAGTACAGAACCCAGGCTGGGAAGAAAAAAAAACAACAATATAAACAACTAAATCAAGTACACCAGTCTAGAACACCTAACCAAGACCTTCCCTTCTACTTATACTCCTTTTCCATCCGCAAACGTTGCCCATGCTCATTATACAGACCCTTCTCCTCTCTTCCTTTCTTTGTTGACAGCCTACAACTCTCTTATTCTCCCACCGGAAACAACAACAGCAGCAACATTTTTCCACTGAAAACACAGCCCATCCTCCATCATTTTTCATCCTCATTCTCAATACTATAAACTTCACATTACACCAGAAAACTACCCACAATCTCCCCTGCATATGCACCGTAAAAACCCTGAGCATGGGCTATGAAATAGCTAACAGCAACATGAAGAAATGAGTAAGTAAGAAAATGCCATGAAGCAACTCCTTCTCCTTCTCGGTTTTGCCCAGAAATATGTGCCACTCTTAACAACCTTCCTAAACTCTCCATGGTGCACTAGCTGAAGGAACTTCCAGCCCTTCCTTGAACAAGAATAACCACTGGAAAACTACAACAACAAGGTGGAAACACCAAGCAAACAAGGTAAGAAAAAAGGCTGAAACACTCTTCCTTCCTCCCTCCCTCTGTTTTGTCCAAAAGAAAAAAAAAAACTGCTCTTACCATTGTCCTTAAACCTCTCCTTTTCGTCAGTTGAAGGAGGGTTCCAGATCCCCCTTTGAGAAACATAGAAACCTCCATGGATGACTGAACATAAGCAGAAACATCAAGTAAAGCAAGGTAAGAACTAGGACAGCAACTGAGTTTTTTTTACTCCTTCCTTCAAATTTTTCTCCATGAATCTGAACAAACTCTTGGTGCTCTAGATGACCAGGAAATAGGCTGAGATTCCATCAACTCTACAACGTAAAAAAACACCCATTTTAAGATGCAAAAATCCATGTCAAACTGCTTTACATAACTACCGAAAGAAGGGTGTTAATGGAGTGTTGTTTTCTGCATGTACGGTGACCAAACCATGCTCTTTCCACCCTTATACTGCCACGGTAGAGTAAGAGCTGTCCCAAGGAGAAAAACGTCAAGCATAAAGAGGTAATACTCTCAGCATGTTCCAAAGGTTTACGCAAGCTTTGAGCTAAATTACAATATAAAAATCTAGCCTAAACTACACATCATGTAATACCCAGAGAAGGTGCAGCTGGCTGGAGAAAATTCCTTGATGGCCAAAACAAGGTAGAATAACGTCTAAACCATTCTTGGATACTTTAAAGTTCATGACATGTAAACATGAGAATACCGAGAGCATATATGTATTTAGGGGATATTGTTGAACCTTAAACATACATGAAAAAAAACATTACAGAGTAAACATGGCGTAAGATGTAGATGTGAATATGTATGATAATATAATTGGTGTGAAGCAAGTAGAAATAAGAAAATAATTAGTAAGTTGTGTAGCTAAAAGTGTAATAATTAGCGAACATCGTTGTAAATGTGTAAATTAAAAGGAAATGAATTAGTGAAGATTAATAACGTGCATGTGGGGAATTATTACGAGAGCTGGTGTATAATGTGTGTGTGATATTGAACTTGAACATGTATAACCATTGGTGTGTAAGTTAGTTTAATGAAGCTAGGCAATTATAGCTCACCGTAGTCAAACTTATACTTTGTAAAATGGAGCAAAAATGATTAAAAGGAGCTAGAGAGAAAACTGAAGCAAAATCGTATGTGTTAGTAAATTGGGAACATTTTAAGGTTATGTTGAAGCTAAGTTTATGTTATATTTAAGGCCTTGGTTTAAGCCATGCTAAGATAATTATTTATAGCTTTAAATTGTAGCTATGAAGTTTTGGGGTAGGAAAAAGAATTATGTAAAAAATCTGGTGCTAGAGTAGAGTTTTAGTAAAAATGGGCACCCATGAACACCTTAGGAAAATAGGATGAATTATAAAGTCACAACACGATATAAGTAGATTATAAACCTTAAAACATTAGATGAACAAGAGGATTTATAAGTGGGGTGAAACCGTAATTTCATAAAATATGGGGTGCAAGAATTTAGTTAAAAGCCGTAAAGTATTAATTTGGGATTTTATAAACATAAAAAATATATTTTAAAAGTTAAAGGGGTTAAATGCAAAAATAGAAATTAAATGGTTTTTTTTGTAAATAATGATAAGTGTAGGTAAAGAGAGGAATTTAATGGCCAACTTGACTATATGAGAGGTTTGACCAATTTAGAAAATCTAAATTAATTAAATTGGTGATTTAATAAACACTAAGTTAAAAATGGAAATTTTGAAAACTATATGGGGTTGTTAAAACGGAGATACGAAAATATAGGTACTATAAGTCTATAATGTGATTTTTAAGTTCCTAGGGGTATGTTTAGAATGTTTGAAAAATTCTTGGGTATTTTAAGTAATATAACAAATCAAGTGTATGTATAATATATGGTTTGGTGTTAGAATGTAACAATTATAAAACTATTGGGGTGTTAGTGTAATTTCCGGAATGTAGGGCTGAAATGAAGCCAATGAGAACAGTGGGGGCCTGTTCACAAATAACAAAAATTTGGGTTGGTTTAGTGATTTAATGAATTAAGGTTATAATATATAGTTTAAATGGTGTAACACGTCACAATTATAAAACTTGAGGGGTTAGGTAAGCGAATACCAAAAATTAGGGTGTAAAGCGGGATTTGGAAATAAGTTAGGGGGCTGTATGAAAATTAGAAAAAATCTGGTTAGGAATTGAGATTTAAATAATGATGTGTATAATATAAGGTTTAAATTAAAACTTGTAAGTTTATAAAATAAGGAGGGGTAAGTTACAATAAAAGAAAACTATGGGTTAATAGGGTCATTTCCAGAAAATATATAAGTATATATAGTGGCCTGGAGCGCAATTACATACATATGTATAGTGTATTATATTAAGATTGAAAGACCTTAGGTTATAAGATTAAATAGGAGTAAAAATGTGACAAGAACAATATTTGGTGGTTTTGTAGACTAATAAAAGAGATGGGAAAAGAATGTAATTCGAAACTAAACTGTTGGGTTGGTAGAGAATTTCGAATATAGAATGAAAATGAGAATAAAGTTTATAATGATATAAGTGACATTATGTTAAGACAAAGAGATATGTCATAAGGAAATATTATAACATAGACATACCCTATAAACATTCACAAGAATGACGAATAGATTCATTACGAAATGTTACAATTTGTATACATGACTTTTTAAAGAAAAATGGAACATATAATATGACCGGCAAATCATGTACAAGTTATATGGTTAGAATAAAAATGCGACGCGAATAAAATAAATATAGCAGCAACTATATATTAAATGCATGCATACGTAATTAACAACCATGCACCCACGTGAGAACGAGGGCGTAAACGATAAACGTAATTAGGAATTACACTCCATGCAAACACGTATACGAAAATGTATATGAAATAACCCCAACAAAAAAATATGAATTAAATATCTAATCACATTGATTAAGGCCTAAACATGCCTTAAAAGTCAACTGAGAACAACAGTGGTCAACACAAAGCAAGATGTTGCACCCTTTGACTGTTTAGGGTAAATAAATACCCAAATGAACCTCTTAGGACCTAAACTTTGTCCTAAGCTTATTAACACACTAAACATATTACAATTGTTGGACAACACCCCAACACAAAAAGAACAAGCACTTACATGCTTCAAGGTCAAAAAGGGCAAAAATGTGCTCTAAGAAAACCTTAAAGGTCTAATGACCTCTAAATGATATAAATTGGATACCATGATCAAATATCATGTAAGGAACACAACAAAACCGTTCTCAAAGAAAACCAAGCTCAGAAACACCTCGCGACACAAAATGTGCACTAAAACTCCTTAAAGCACGTTTTTGTGTAATGGCCTTCTAAATTGGTTATTAATGGGTTTAAAGGTCATAATTACCTTTAAATATGATAATATATCATATTAGGAATTTAATTCCAGAAATTTACAAATTTTTACAAATTTAATATTAAAATATTAATAAACCCTAAAAGGGGGCCCGTTTGAGTCAACATTGACTAAGAATGGTCACGAGGTCAAAGTTTGACCCCTTGGACCACATGAGGTCGACAGCCACATGAAAGGGAGCTTAAAAATCACCACTTACAACACAAGAAACAAGGTCCCAACACCTTTCCATGTTTTAAGGGACCACTTTGCCTTTACAATACAATAATGTAAATATTCAACCTTGGCTCCTTATTTGATTAATTCAGCCTTCAAAAAATGTGAGAGGCTCCACTTGAGAGGCTCCAGCCCCTCCAATAATCGATGCCAGCCCCTTTGGTGAGTCATCATCACCAAAATACAATAAACAAGTCAAAAAAATGAGTATTAAGGCAAATTTGACCTACCTTTCTCATTTGCCTTGCTTCCCAGCCTACACAAGGCCTCCTCACTCTCTCTTTGGCTTCTCCAAGTCGTGGCCAACACACCAAGAACATAGAAGAACACCTTGATACCTAGGTAAGCTTAATTAGTCACTTTATGTTCAAATTCTTCACAAATCTTTCCTCTTTCGGTGGATCTAAGCATCAACCACTTCCATCCATGGATCTAGGTTGTTTTGGAGGTTAAATGAAGGGGAAATCTCAGCCATAACAAGGGGAAGAAGGTGGAGGAAAACCCAATCTTGTTCTTAAGGTACAAAAATGTGCTTTAAGCACTTATCTTTTGATTCTCTTTAGATCCGGTTGTAAAACCTATTCTCCTAGCCTTATAATCTTCTTCTTAACCTATTATTCAGTGTATCTATCAAGAGCTTCAAGGTATAGCCAGATCCAAGCCAAAAACACCATTTTGGGCATCTTAAACAAGGTAAATCTTAGCCATCTTCCAAGCTAGTTACCCACGGTTTTGTACCTTGTTTTTAAGAGTGTTTTGATACTCTTTCTCTACTGGAAAATAGGGCCGAGGTAGATCTCCAACAAACTGAAGATCTAAGGTAAAAATTCATGATTTTCATGACTTAAATTACTTCCCATGGTTAGCTCATGTTTGGAGTTTAATCATGTCTTGTTTTCTACATAAAGACAAGTAGATCAAGCTGTGGAGAAATTCTCCTTAAGGTGGCGAGACCAAACAAGGTCTTAACCTTGCTAAATCAAGGTATAAATCACTTAAACCTTAACTTGATACATTAATACAAGTTTAAACTTGTGAATATTAAATTGCCGTGAGAGAACATGGTAATATGGTCTGTTTGACCTTAAAATGATTAAGGAAATGACTTTGTAAATTTATCTAAGTGATTAAGTAACATAAATGTCAAAATTAAGACTTTATGTGGAAGTTGGTAATTAAATGAAAAAATATGGTGAGGCCGGAGACTTATAAGTATTTTTGGACATTTATGTGTAATTTATTTATAAGTCAATGTTTGTAATAAGGCCATGTATTTTAGGCCATTTTATTTATGCATTTATAAGCTTTTAATTGAGTTTAGGTGCTAAATATGCATTACCGCATATTATTGGGGTCTTAGGTGTAATTAAATTAAATTTGGGGGCTATAAAAGAATAAAGCCAAAAATTAGAGGTTTAAATGAGTTTATATAAAAATTATAAGATTATATAAAGTTTTGGGGTTCAATGGTAATTTCTGGAAAGTATGGGTTATAAACAGTAATTATAAGGAATTGGTGGTCAAGGAGATATTAAGGTGGTCAACCTTGACCATATGGTAGGTTTTGACCAAATTAGATAAGTTAAATAACTTATTTAAGGTTTTATAATAAGATAAGTATTTAATTGTAATAATTTTTATAACATATGTGGTAAATATGTTATTACCGAAAGTTAAGGGTGTTATAATGGTATTATAAAGACCCAGGGCTTAGGAATTTTTAGGAATTTATTGGGTTGATTTTGGAATTAGAATGAACTATATATGTATAATATATAGTTATTATGTCATTATGACACTTTGGAGAAATATAGGTGGTGGAATGGTAAATACCGTAAGTATATGGGTTAATAAGGATATTTAAAACCTTTGGTGAAAATTTGGTGATTTTTAGAATTATATAAGAGTATTTATTAAGATATATGTATAATATATAGTTTTAATGATATTATAAAAACTATATGTTTATAAATAGGGCCAAATGACAATTATTGAACAGTTTTGGGTCTGTTCGGTATTTTATAATATTGATCATAGGTTATACCCTTTTTTTTAAGTTAGAAATGTTATATTAAATGGGTATATATAACATGGTGTAAATAATGGGGTGATTTTGTAAATAAGGAAACTATGGTTTATGGAAAAGAATAAGGTTTAATATATATGCCTATGCGGCAATATAAAATAGTTTTGTATAAAAACTATAGGTTATAAGTTAAAAGAAATAAAATATCATATCAAATGAATATTACTTTATGGTATAACATTACATAGTGTTATGTGGTCAAAATGGAATTAAATAAATTAAAGGGCTTGTACCGAATTATTAAGAGTTGGAAAATGAATTTTGGACTATGGTCTATAATGTATAAATGTTATAGAAATTATATGGTTTAGGTGGAATTAATATAAATAAGAATATTCACATTAAATAATGTGACAACTATAAATAAATAGGATTTATAAACTAAGGTATTTATTGAATAAGCCTTAGGAGTTGTAATTGTACAACATAAAATGTTACATAATATTGGGATAATAATCTTAATATAAGTTGTATAATATAATACAACTAATGGGAATAATCATCTAAATAATATGATAAAATGTAACATATAATGAAAAGAGTTTTATAACTCACGGAATTTACCTACGTGATAAATATATACATACACAAAGAATAATGTATATAAGGATGAGTATATATTATGGTTGGAAACCATATACTATAATGGTGGTGGTTATTACATGAAAAATAGTTACAAACTATAAGGTATAAGTTTTTGGATGCAAATATAATTTGCTACGATAATGGATAATATAATACAATGTATTATAATGGATGGTGGGAAAAAATAATACAATATAATATAATCATGCAGACATTCATGCAACTATAGGTTATATACCTAAATCTAATGGTGGATAAGATTAAAAGGAAATACAACGAATTAAACTTAACAGTCGAACATTACGACCTACGAGTTTTAGTAACAAAGCGACTATTTTAGAGAAACCCGTAACAGACAACTGTAGAAGATGGGGATGAACTGGTCGGGGTTACTTGTTATTCGGAAATACCGGATGCAGTTAGTCATGGAGACTGACTTATAGTTTTAATACCGTTTAGATCATACTTCAGACAAGGCGCTTGACGAGCTAGTGGACTACACTGCGCTCCTAGGTCTTGGTGAACGGTATGTAAAGGGGTTTGATCCGAGTTGTCCTAAGGAAGCTCCTTGGGCTCGGATTTGTTTGTTATCACTTGTGTGTTAAGTGTTTTGGATACATGTATGTGAATGTGTGCTACTGCATTAATTATTATGCGCGAGCGTCCCACGGGACTAACACTACGTCGACTATAGATCGACTTATATAAAACATACATATACGTTAATGTGATAACATGACGGTTACTTGATATAATACCATAGTATTAATATTAAGTATATGGTAACCTAAGTAAAATACTTAGGGACGAGTCACGACATTGTCGGTCTCCAGAGCATGGATCTCGACATGAATATAACCTAGATTACTTCTAGGTATCCGTGAGACCCTGGGCAGCTAATTAATAATTATTCTCCATAAGACTAAGAGCATATCTTAAACATTATGAGAGAGAGATGGTATGAGTTGAGGTGAGGAATCCCGGTGGTTTATGAACTACTTGGTTGCGCATTTGTGACCACTGAGGGGTTTCTGATTGGATTCCGCTCCAGGTTTATACCAACGAGCCCAAATTGGATCGTGGGTCAGGTGGCTACGACCTTTATATGGACGTCTTACGAGACATAAGTGAATAGTCAGGGGCCTCCGGACCTCTGGCAAAATGAGCACCTTTGTGTGTACGGGAGGACTACTGTCCATGGTGAGGTTATCGGGTTGTCCTAACATGACGCCCAACTGATATTAATTAAAAATGGTTTGGATGGATGGGGCCTTAAAGGCCAAATTAAATTAACTATGGAAACTGTACGCTACGGCGATTGTACATTGTACATATGGATGGGGCCTTGAAGGCCAAATTAAATTAAATTAATAAAGGATGGCATACACTACGGCGATTGTACATTGTACGTTATACTGTTATTACTCGATACGTTCGATATACAATTGTTGTTTGAGATATTAAATGAATGTTTGGATTGGATGGATGATTAAATGTTTATGAATATTTGGATGGATGATTATGTATATTATACATGTATTATACAGTATTGATTATAACTGTAAAAATAGAAGGCATGAAACCAATCTAATAATAAGATGGTCAAAATGACTAAGTGACCATTAGGGTCCATGCCCGACATACTCAGCGTCTATCGCTGATACTACACCATATGCAGGTTGTTGATTATTGTCGAAGCCGAAGCGCGGGAACAGGGTAATTAGAGTCTACTTTAATTACGCACATGGAGTTTGATTGTATAGCAATGAAGATGGTGAATTGTATTATGGTAAGGTTATGTATATTCAGGATTGGGTAGACGCTCACTTGTCGATGTTTATGGTTTATAGACTTAGTATGATGTATAGGAGTTTCTCGTTATCACGGCGGTTAGCAGTTTGTTATGTTGGAAGTTGGATGTAGTTTGGCTTCGTTGCTCGCATGGGCGAGTAATGGCCGGTGACACCTGAGTGAGTATTGTATTGTTTTTAATTCTTCCGCTGTAAGACGTTTTATTTATTGCTACGTGAGAGACTATTACTTGATTATGGAGAGGGGTGTTATGTTACGTATACATGCACGTAAATGACCCGGTAATACGTAAGTTATCGAAGGATTTAATTCTCAATGGAAAAAACATTGTCGAGTTTCGAATAATGCGTACTCGCAAACTGTAACGTACAATAATATCTAAATCCTAAGAGTAACAAAAAATCAAGTCGAATGAATAACCGACTAAGAATTAATTACGGGATAGACGTTTATAACTTATCTTGACACGATGAGGTAGATTCGAGATGTGAACACTAATGTTAGATTACATTTCCAGTAACCGAGTTATGAGTGTGAGTTACGAAGGACTAGAGGGTGAGTGTGGTCCCACGCTAGCACTACGTCGGTGTACAGTACTATCTATATGATCCGAGTGTTCCTGAGGGCTTCCTCGGGTTCTGGTAATTGGAATGCATGACGAGAGTGATATGTTTGCTATGTGTTGTGATTGTGGATTTAATTGTCTATTGTTACGCGATCTTTATGTGTGCGACAGACATAATTGGAAATCATATATGAAAACTCAGATCTGGTTGTGGATGACAATGTGGAATGGTGTAAAAAGGAAGTGACTGTGATCTCATTATACATATCTGAGAATGAACGTAGCCTAGGCGAAAGTTAACGACCTTTAAGGTCCTTACATGGAGAATATACTCCACGTAACCTAAATATAGATCTTAGGTTAAGGTCACGGACCGAATTATATGGGGAATTAAATAATTAATTAGGATGAGGAAAATCCAGGGTAGTCACGGACTACATGGTTGCGCATGGGTGATCACCGAAGAGAGAGTACGACCGGATAGGGTCCCTCGATGTGGAAATTCCAACGAGCGGATACGATCGTTGGTCAAAAAGGCATTGCTGTTGGTGCAATGGCTCCGGCCGTCAGGCCTCTGCGAACTCCTAACAAACCGCACTATTATAGTGCACCAGAGCGACTGCTCCAGAAGTGGAAGCTTATACGGGTTGTCCTAACTTGCCGCCCACCTTAATTGAACAAGTTAAGTAAAAGTTAAGGAATGAATCAAGGAATTATTATTAGCCCTGAACAACGAAACAAGAAGGCCTCAAGGCCACATAATAGGATCGTTCAAGAGAGTATAACTCTCGCACTGTTAATTAACGTTGTTTATATACTTACTTATTTCTTGTTGTGGAATGGTATGGTGATTGTATGAATTATTGTATGAATTTATACGTGTGATGATTATTGTTATACTGTTATTGTAAATGAAAACGGTACATCATGAAATTGGAACAACATGTTAACAATTGGGCTAATTAACTTGAGTAGTCTTAGGGTTCATGAAGATTATATAGTTTCGTGCTCAGCGGTTGTGCTGAGCCTTTATGGCCACCAAATCACAGGTATTTGATCGAGGACTCGCCAGGGCCCGGGACTTTTGGGGATAGTTAGCGTTTACCTACGTGTGATACCGTCGTTTTTGGTTATTGCTTTCGAACCTGGTGGTATTGGGATAGATAGACGGCTCATGTTCCTTTGAATTTATTCGATTGGTAACTTTGGTTGTATTAAATCTCTGTCATCACAGTGGTAATGTAGATTGGTAATTGGTAAACGCTACGTTACTCGCATGGGCGAGTTACAACGGGTAACACCGGTTTATTTTGTATACGACTTTAATTACCGTGCGAATCGACCGATATTTATGTTAGGCGGGCTAGTTTAACCAGATTTTAGAGTAGGGGTGTTACATTTTCAGTTAAGGCAAAAACAATATTTCTTAGCAAGTAGGGGCTAGCAATAGTATCAAGGTCAGGTAAAAGACTGCACAAGCATCATGATTATCAGCTATGTATGTTTCAGCAATTGAGCAATTAACTCTAGAAATTCTATCCAACAATATTTGAGAAAAATGATCAGGAATTTGATTAGAAGACTTATTTGATTTTGTTGCTGAAGTTTGACCAACAATGTAGTCCTTGAGGTGTGGCCTGGAGTATGTCTTTCCCTTTAAGAATGTCTAAGTGCAGTTCAAGTTATGTCTGATGGATACCTTCTGCTTCTGTATGAATTGCATCACTGTCATCATGTTGCAGCGTTTCAGGAACTTCAGTTTCCGTAGGTGTGTCTTGGACTGGCTGATGTGTGTATACCACATCTTCAGCGACTGTTATTGTGGGACTGCTCTGAAGTCACTCTCCTGGAGATGTATTGATCCTATCTTCGAAATCACCATGCTTATAAACAAAGGGATCAGAAAATTTTCTCTGTATGAAATGCTTTTTGTTCGAACATTGATTTTGAGAAACATCTCCAAAGGGATATAAGTTTTCATGAAATATGACATCTCTATTATAAATTATAGTGTTATTGTCAATGTCAAATAACTTATAACCCTTTTTTCCTTAAGGATAGCCAAGAATTATTGCTTTGACAGATCTTGAAGCAAATTTGTCATGCCGATTTTTATTGATATTAGCAAAACAAAGGCAACTAAAACATTTTATGTCAGAATAATCAGGTTTGGTTTTGTAAATGATCTCAAAAGGGGTTTTGTTGTCAATGCTGGAAAGGGCATTCTGTTAATAAGGAAAAATAACCATCTGTACACTATCACCCCATACTTTCAAAGGCAATCTTGAATGAAAGATAAGGGCTCTAGCAGTTTCTAGAATATGCCTAAGTTTTCACTCCACAACTCTATTTTGTCGTGAAGTGTAGGCGCAGGTTGTTTGATGAATAATGCCAAGTTGCTTAAGTAAACCATAACCATATTTGAGCTTCCAAGCTCGTATGCATTGTCTGTGTTAAGGACTTTAACTTCTTTGTCAAATTACGTTTTGATCATTTTGAGGAATTAACAATTATGCTTAGGGAATCAGATTTTGAAGCACAAAGATGAATCCATGTCGCTCTATTCTTATCATATGCTAGGGTGAGAAAGTATGAATTTCCATCATATGTATTCGTTTTGTAAGAACCCCATAAGTCAACATGTATCAGCTCAAAGATTTCATTACTTTGATATTGCTATTGACAAAAGGGAGTCTACGACTCTTAGAACTCGAACAAGATTCACAAAGAAATTGTTTATCCTTCAACGAGGGATCTACCAAATCTAACATGAACAACTTTCTCTTAGGAACATGTCCTAACCTATAGACTTAATTTGTCATTACAATCAAACCAAGCTAATGACTTCATTACTACAACCTAGAGAAACATGATCCTTTCTATCATAATCATCGACCCATCTGTATAGTCTTATGTAGGAAACTTCCAATTTGCACAGCTTTATTTCTTTCATAGTCCTGATAAACACGAGATTTTGAGTCATATAAACAAATTTTCCTTTCATGTGTTCACTTAATTTACTAATATAAATAAGGTTAAATTTGAACGACGGTACAAACAGAACACCCTTAAGCAATACAGAAGCATAGAGTTCAACATTTCCTATGATTCTAACAAGTTGAGGGTGGCCACTTGGCATCCCTACGGTATGTGGTGTTATCAAGCATGGAGCAATTATCAAAGAATTCCAAGTTACCACACATATGGTCGGATGCACCGGTATTCAAACCAGTCAGAGGGCTTAAGGTCATTATCTTTTCCAAAATTAAAAACATGATAGTTCTTATAATTAAAACAAAGAAAGGGTTGTATGAAAGGTTACCCACAAAGCCGCAATTTGAAGAAACTAATGGATTCAGAATCTTTACCGGATGGGGTTGATCTGCTAATGTAGTCATACAACTTTGACACTTAATCCGTAGACAAGACACCACCAAAAGGGTTGGTGTTGTTCTTCTGCCCTTCGTTTTCTCATCCGAAGAGTTGACTAAATTGGCGTTGGCCTTCTTGATCCTAGGGTTTCTTCATCCTTGAGGAAATCCTATCTTTTGGAAGCACCTATCTTCGGTGTGCCCCATCTTGTGGCAATGGCTACACTGCAAGGTCGATCTTCTGGGATTGACGTTGTTATAACCGTACAATTGTACCTTATATTATATCTGCTACAACGTTGTTCTAAAGTTGGATTAAAAATCCCTTGCCATCAGTTGGGACGTCAGCGACATTCTTTTAATTGCCAAGGACGAGGAGGTCATTTGATTCATTAATTAAGGTAATTAATTATTTGGTTATAAGGAAGGAATCCCTTAAATTATTCTTTTCCTAATCATTGTTATTCACGTCAGATAGATCGTGAGAGCGTCTCTTCATCGTGCCTTCAGAGCGACAGTTTGGCTCCTTCCTTCCTCTCTTCTCTCTCTTTTTCATCGGCTGAGATTTGTAATTCTGCTGCTGCGTTTGGTTTGAAGTTCTTCGTTGCTGGTTTCCTTCTCCTCGCTATCAGGTTTGCGCTGCAGAATTCCGAATTTCGTCGTTGGTTCCTCTCTCTCTCAGTTCTGATTTTAGGCTTTCGATTGTGGTTGAATCAGTGGCGTTGGTTCTGATTGGAGTTGCGAAGTTGCACAGGCTGTAGACTGTTTGGACTGTGGGATTTTAGACTTCCGAATCCAGGTTTGTGTTACAGTCTTTCGAGGTTTGGTGAGGGGGGGTTCCTTCTGTGTTTTCTGATTATGGATTTGTCATTGTGGAAATCAGTGCTCGTTGATCGGTGTCTGGTTGGCGGTTTCGTTTCGTGTTGCTGTGAACTGCTCAGACCGTTGGATTGTGCTGATTATTCAGGTAGGTGGTTACTCGATTCAGTTTGGAAGTTCAGCCATGGGGAGTTGCAAGAGCGTTGTCTGATTTTTGTGTGTGATTCTATTTAGCGTTTTGTTGTGATTTTGGATGGCTAAACCCCCATGGTTTCCTGTTTTTAATGTTTGGTTGGTGTGTGGCTTAATTGGCAATTCGTGGTGTTGGATTGCGTTGTTTTCTGCTCTGTTCGTCTTCTGGAATTTGCAGATTTCGCACTGTCCGAACTTCTGTCCGAGCTTTGAAGTTCGGACAGTGCGTTCTTGCCTTACTGATTTTCAAGTTCGGGGTATGTCCGAACATCTGTCCGAACATGGATGTTCGGACACACCCTCAGGTTTCTCCTCTGGTTTAAGTTCGACCTGTGTCCGAACTTCGACGTCCGGACACAAGGTCGGACCTTCCGCGTGCTTTCCCGTAAAACCTGTCCGAACATCCGTCCGAACTTGGATGTTCGGACATGCTGAATTCCTCTATCTGATTTCAACTCGACTTGTGTCCGAACATTGATGTCCGGACACAAGTTCGGACATTTGGCTTTCTCTGGTTTCTGAGTCTCGACTTGTGTCCGAACTTTGACGTCCGGACACAAGTTCGGACACCCCTCTGTTTCAACATAACTTCTTCGTTTGAACTCCGATTTGAGTGCCGTCTGCGGCATTGGATTCCTTATGTTCTGTACTACTGATTTATGAGTGTTTTGGCATATTTAAATGCAACCTTGCTTCTGTTTAAGCAACCCTTCTGTTTTGGGACATTGCACATTGTTTCTGAGCCGTGAATGGCTGGGTCGAGCTATTCCGTGGTATACCATGTAGACGTCATTCTGAGTGTGGGTCATTCCCTTTCTGTTCTGTGGGTTGACGAACCCTTTGGCTCTTTCGAGTCATTTCTGCGTTGCCGAGAGACCTGGTATGGTCTATGGGTCTCCGACCCTTCTGAGTGTGTGCATTGTGTTTTGTCCCCTTTCTGTTTAAGTGCTCCGACTATTTCTGATGTGGGAACCCTTGAGTTCCACTCTGCTTCTGTTCTGAAAGCTTCTGGATATTGAGAATTATGGATAAATATTTATCTTCTCCTTCTTCTGTTTCAATTGTTTGAGCGACCTTGCTGATGACGGTCGCTGCTTACTGGGCATAGTTGTGTGCTCATTCCCTACTTCTAACATTTTTGCAGATTGATCAGCGAGGATCATCTTGAGTTCTGGAGCTTCAGTATTTAGCTTTTATGTTCATTCGGTTTGATACCTTGAGATGTTGTAGCCTTCGGGCCTTATGCTTTTGACTTCTGTTTCTGACTCGGTTTTGTATTTGAGATGTGGTATTTGTTCCGCTGTATTTGAATACATTGGTTTACAATGTTTACGTAAACTTGGTTTTGGGCCTTTATTTCGTTTGAGTGTTTTGAGCCTTGCGTTATTAGGTAGTAATACGCGGCGTATAGCACCCTTAACTCTTAGGCCGGTTTTAGGGGTGTTACATTTAGTGGTATCAGAGCCAGGTTTGGCTTTCTTTGGGTCTGTGTGTGGGTGTGTTTGCTTGTGTGAGAGTCAGTTGTGGCAGTGGTTGACAGTATGAGTTAGTTCTGACAAGTTTTGGATTTGTATATCTCAGAATGGCTCCTCGTAGGACACCAGTGACCCCTCAGGGAGATGCTGCGGATGTAGTGCAGCAGTTTGTGACGCAGTTGATGCAGACGATGGCTGCAGTGCTGGTGGGGGAGCTGGTGGAGGAGCTGGTGGTGCTGGGCCCAGCAGGGGCGAATGCCGTGGGAGGCCGAGTCCGAGCACTCCAGGAGTTCATGAAGCTAAAGCCACCTCTTTCGACGGCTGTGGCGACCCTCAGGAGGCGAGCCATTGGATTACTGAGGTCGAGGACCTGCTGAGAGTGATGGGGTCGGAGGACGACCAGAAGGTAGACTTTGCCACGTTCCTCTTCAAGGGGGAGGCGAAGGAGTGGTGGCGCATGGTGATGGGTAGACATCCCCAGCCTTGGACCTGGGATCAGTTCTGCTTGGAGTTCAACAAGCAGTTCTATCCGGATGTCTACAAGGCCAGAAGATCAATGAGTACAACCGGCTGCGTCAGGGAAGAGATATGTCTGTAGAGAGTATGTGAGAAAGTTCGTGACCCTGTCGAAGTATGCTCCGGAGCCAGATGAGCATAGGAAGGCTCGTAAGTTCGAGAGCGGTTTGAGGCCAGACATCAGGTCGGCGGTGACACCTCTTCGTCACCGGACCTTCAGAGATGTGGCGGATGTCGCCTTGCTGGTAGAGGCGGACATCAGGGGCAGACAGGCGGGTAAGGACCATAAAGGGAAGAGAGGCGTGCTGAGGAGCCTCAGAAGAAGGAGGCTGCTCCTCCTCAGAAGAAGAAGCAGACCTATGGAGATCGCGGGGGGAGCTTCTTCATCTTCGTCAGCTGGGGCGAAAGTGTGGGGCTTGTGGTCGCTCCCATCCTGGTAGGGAGTGCTACAAGAAGACTGGTGCCTGCTTTAAGTGCGGGTCGATGGAGCACCGGATCGCTCAGTGCCCTCAGGCATCCAGTAGAGGCTCAAGGGGAGAGAGGCACCGGCTCAGATCAGGGGCGAGGTCCGATCAGAAGAAGCCTCAGACTCAGGCCCGGGTTTATGCTATGGCTGGAGAGCGTGATCGTGCTGGCGATCGCGTCATCTCAGGTATTCTCCAGATCCATTCTCGAGATGTGTTTTGTCTGTTTGACTCTGGAGCTTCGCATTCTTTTGTCTGCTATGATTTACTGGGTGATCTTGGACTGACTGCTATGTCTAGTGAGGTAGACCTCTGTGTGAGTAGTCCGTTAGGTGGGTTGCCCCTTGTGTGTTGGTTTTCTGTGTGTAGGCTTGCCCCATAGTAGTTAGGGACAAGACCTTTGTGCTGACCTCATCCCGATGCGGATGACCTGTTTTGATGTGATCTGGGCATGGATTGGCTAGCAGAGCACCATGCCCATATAGATTGTGCAGCGAGGAGAGTAGTATTCGATCTGCAGGCGGGACTCGTTTTGCCTTCTCTGGGAATGCAGTTCCATGTGCGCCGGGTGATTGTGTCAGCGATGCAGGCAGCCAGTTTCTTGAGGAAGGGCTGCCAGGGCTTCTTATGTTATCTGCCAGAGGTGCGTGAGGAATCTAGCTTGGAGAGCATCCCGATCGTCAGAGAGTTCCCAGAGGTCTTCCAGGACGACGTGCCCGGACTTCCACCAGTGCGAGAGGTGGAGTTCACCATCGATTTAGCGCCAGAGACTCAGCCCATCTCTAGGGCCCCTTACCGTATGAGTCCGGCGGAGTTGAAGGAGCTGAAGGTCCAGCTTCAGGAGCTGTTAGATAAGGGCTTCATACGCCCTAGTGTTTCGCCTTGGGGAGCGCCAGTGCTGTTTGTGAAGAAGAAGGATGGGACCTTCCGTTTGTGCATCGATTACAGAGAGCTGAACAAGGTGACCATCAAGAATCGCTATCCCCTTCCGCGCATCGATGATTTGTTTGACCAGTTGGCGGGCGCCACAGTGTTCTCGAAGATAGATCTTCGTTCAGGCTACCATCAGTTGAGGATTAAGGCCGAGGATGTGCCTAAGTCCGCTTTTAGGACTCGTTATGGTCATTACGAGTTCCTAGTCATGCCTTTTGGTCTGACTAATGCTCCATCAGTATTCATGGATATGATGAACCGGGTTTTCAAACCCTATCTGGATCAGTTCGTAGTGGTCTTCATAGATGATATCTTGGTGTACTCCAAGAGTGCAGAGGAGCATGAGGAGCATCTGAGGATTGTTTTGTAGACGCTGAAGGATCGTGAGCTGTATGCTAAGTTGAAGAAGTGTGACTTCTGGCTTGATCGTGTAGTATTCTTGGGACATGTGGTCTCGAAGGACGGTATCTCAGTGGATCCTGAGAAGATTAGAGCTGTGATGGAGTGGGCGAGGCCCACGAATGTTGCTGAGATTCGCAGTTTCCTTGGGTTAGCTGGGTACTACAGGAAGTTTGTTGAGGGGTTTTCTAAGATTGTATCCCCGCTGACCCGTCTGTTGAGGAAGGAGATCAAGTATGAGTGGAGCGAGGCTTGTGAGCAGAGTTTCCAGGAGATTAAGAAGAGACTGACGACAGCACCGATTCTGACTTTGCCTTCTGGGACCGAGGGGTTCGAGGTCTTCTGTGATGCGTCCCATAAGGGACTGGGATGTGTTTTGATGCAGCAGGGTAAGGTAGTGGCTTATGGCTCTCGACAGCTTAAGCCCTATGAGAAGAACTACCCTACCCACGACCTGGAGTTGGCAGCTGTAGTGTTCGCGCTGAAGATTTGGAGGCATTACCTGTATGGAGCGTCGTGTAAGGTTTACACGGACCACAAGAGTCTCAAGTATTTGTTCACTCAGAAGGAGCTGAACTTGAGACAGAGGAGGTGGTTGGAGCTACTTCATGACTATGATCTGGAGATCCTCTACCACCCGGGTAGAGCGAATGTTGTTGCAGATGCCTTGAGCCGGAGAGGTGCTTCGGGTGTAGCTTGTGCTCTGACTGGAGTTCAGAGGTCTGCCTTAGAGCTGCAGCGTATGGGTGTTTGGGTAGTCAGACCCGCCAGTGCCAGTGTGATAGCAGCGCTTCAGGTTCAGTCTTTGTTGGTCGACAGGATCCGGGTTGGTCAGGAGGCAGATTCAGCTTTGTGTCGGATCAGAGAGGGACTGTCTTCAGATCAGAGTTCAGACTTCAGTGTCTCCAGCGATGGGTGTCTGCGTTTCAGAGGCCGTGTATGTGGCCAGACGATGCAGTGCTGCGCAGAGAGATCCTTCAGGAGGCTCACGGAGCGCCATACTCAGTTCACCCAGGAGGGGTGAAGATGTATCGAGACCTCAGAGAGTCATTCTGGTGGTCTGGGATGAAGCGTGATATCTCAGAGTTTGTTTCGAAGTGCCAGACCTGTCAGCAGATAGGCTGAGGCACAGAGGCCAGCGGGTTGCTTCAGCCCCTTTCCATTCCTGAGTGGAAGTGGGAGAGAGTGGGGATGGATTTCGTCATGGGTTTGCCCAGGACTCCTTCGGGTTGTGATGCTGTTTGGGTGATAGTTGATCGTCTGACGAAGTCTGCTCACTTTCTGCCGGTGAAGAAGACCTCCAGTTTGGAGCGTTTAGCTCGGTTGTATCTCGATGAGATAGTGAGACTTCACGGGGTGCCTACTACTATCGTGTCTGATCGTGACCCACGTTTTGTTTCGAGATTTTGGCGCAGTTTGCATAAGGCCTTGGTACGAATTTAGCCTTCAGTTCAGCTTACCATCCTCAGTCGGACGGCCAGACAGAGAGGACTAATCAGATTTTGGAGGACATGCTTCGGCATGTGTCTGGACTTTGGAGGTAGCTGGGAGCAGCATGTGACTCTGATTGAGTTCGCCTACAACAACAGCTTTCAGGCGAGCATTGGTATGGCTCCGTTTGAAGCGTTGTACGGTAGGAGGTGCAGGTCCCCCATCTTGGGATGACCTGAAGGAGAGGGTCTTGGTTGGACCCGAGCTGGTGCAGGGAGTAGTAGAGAAGATCAGGACGATTCGGGAGCGTTTGCTTGTTGCTCAGAGCAGACAGAAGTGCTATGCAGACCAGAGGCGTAGACCGCTTGAGTTCGATGTGGTGATCATGTCTATCTGCGAGTGTCGCCGGTCAGAGGCGTGGTCCGATTTGGGAAGCGTGGGAAGCTTAGCCGAGGTTCGTTGGACCGTTTGAGATCTGGAGAGGATTGGCCCTGTGGCCTACCGGTTAGCATTGCCACCCGCTTTGTCTGCTGTTCACGGTGTTTTCATGTCTCCATGTTGAGGAAGTATCTGCATGATCCGTCTCATGTGATCGACTACAGCCAGCTTCAGTTGAGAGAGGACTGCAGCTTCGAGGCGGTGCCTACTCGTATTTTAGCCAGGATGTCCGTCGGCTTCGTAGTAAGACCCTACCTATGGTGAAGGTCCAGTGGTCAGATCAGTTAGAGGTGTGAAGCTACGTGGGAGCTCGAAGATGAGCTGCGTGCCAAGTATCCCTCCTGTTCGAGCAGTAAGGTGAGGTAATCTCGAGGACGAGATTCTTTTAAGGGGGAGGTGATGTTATAACCCGTACAATTTGTATCTTATATTATATCTGCTACAACGTTGTTCTAAAGTTGGATTAAAAATCCCTTGCCATCAGTTGGGACGTCAGCGACATTCTTTTAATTGCCAGGACGAGGAAGGTCATTTGATTCATTAATTAGGTAATTAATTATGTGGTTCTAAGGGAGAATCCCTTAAATTATTCTTTTCCTAATCATTGTTTTCACGTCCAGATAGATTCTGTGATAGCGTCCGCTTCAATCGTGCGTCAGAGCGACAGTTTTGGCTCCTTCCTTCCTCTCTTCCTTCTCTCTTTTCATCGGCTGAGATTTGTAATTCTGCTACTGCGTTTGGTTTGGAGTTCTTCGTTGCTGGTTTTCCTTCTCCTCGCTATTAGTTTGCGCTGTAGAATTCCGAATTTCGTCGTTTGTTTTCCTCTCTCTCTCAGTTTCTGATTTTAGGCTTTCGATTGTGGTTGAATCAGTGGCGTTGGTTCTGATTGGAGTTGCGAAGTTGCACAGGCTGTAGACTGTTTGGACTGGGGATTTTAGACTTCCGAATCCAGGTTTGTGTTACAGTCTTTCGAGGTTTTGAGTTTGGGGGTTCCTTCTGTGTTTTCTGATTATGGATTTGTCATTGTGGAAATCAGTGCTCGTTGATCGTGTCTGGTTGCGGTTTCGTTTCGTGTTGCTGTGAACTGCTCAGACCGTTGGATTGTGCTGATTATGAGGTAGGTGGTTACTCGATTCAGTTTGGAAGTTCAGCCCATGGGGAGTTGCAAGAGCGTTGTCTGATTTTTGTGTGTGATTCTATTAGCGTTTTGTTGTGATTTTGGATGGCTAACCCCCCATGGTTTCCTGTTTTAATGTCTGATTTGGTGTGTGTCTTAATTGGCAATTCGTGGTGTTGGATTGCGTTGTTTTTCTGCTCTGTTCGTCTTCTGGAATTTGCAGATTTCGCACTGTCCGAACTTCTGTCCGAGCTTTGAATTTCAGACAGTGCGTTCTTGCCTTACTGATTTTCAAGTTCGGGGTATGTCCGAACATCTGTCCGAACATGGATGTTCGGACACACCCTCAGGTTTCTCCTCTGGTTTAAGTTCGACCTGTGTCCGAACTTCGACGTCTGGACACAAGGTCGGACCTTCCGCGTGCTTTCCCGTAAAACCTGTCCGAACATCCGTCCGAACTTGGATGTTCGGACATGCTGAATTCCTCTATCTGATTTCAACTCGACTTGTGTCCGAACATTGATGTCCGGACACAAGTTCGGACATTTGGCTTTCTCTGGTTTCTGAGTCTCGACTTGTGTCCGAACTTCGACGTCCGGACACAAGTTCGGACACCCCTCTGTTTTCAACATAACTTCTTCGTTTGAACTCCGATTTGAGTGCCGTCTGCGGCATTGGATTCCTTATGTTCTGTACTACTGATTTATGATGTTTTTGGCATATTTAAATGCAACCTTGCTTCTGTTTAAGCAACCCTTCTGTTTTGGGACATTGCACATTGTTTCTGAGCCGTGAATGGCTGGGTCGAGCTATTCCGTGGTATACCATGTAGACGTCATTCTGAGTGTGGGTCATTCCCTTTCTGTTCTGTGGGGTTGACGAACCCTTTGGCTCTTTCGAGTCATTTCTGCATTGCCGAGAGACCTGGTATGGTCTATGGGTCTCCGACCCTTCTGAGTGTGTGCATTGTGTTTTTGTCCCCTTCTGTTTAAGTGCTCCGACTATTTCTGATGTGGGAACCCCTTGAGTTCCACTCTGCTTCTGTTCTGAAAGCTTCTGGATATTGAGAATTATGGATAAATATTTATCTTCTCCTTCTTCTGTTTTCAATTGTTTGAGCGACCTTGCTGATGACGGTCGCTGCTTACTGGCATAGTTGTGTGCTCATTCCCCTACTTCTAACATTTTTGCAGATTGATCAGCGAGGATCATCTTGAGTTCTGGAGCTTCAGTATTTAGCTTTTATGTTCATTCGGTTTGATACCTTGAGATGTTGTAGCCTTCGGGCCTTATGCTTTTGACTTCTGTTTCTGACTCGGTTTTGTATTTGGGATGTGGTATTGTTCCGCTGTATTTGAATACATTGGTTTACAATGTTTACGTAAACTTGTTTTGGGCCTTTATTCGTTTGAGTGTTTTTGAGCCTTGCGTTACCTTAACTCTTATGCCGGTTTTAGGGGTGTTACAGACGTTTTGGGATTTGAATTAAGTTTTCCGTCATTGGTATGTTGCGAAAGATAGAGAGTTGGAATTGAAGGAGGCTGGAGTACTGAGATGTTTTTGTCTTTCTTCTTAGATGAGGTGCGCGAAATTTCGTCCATATCAGGAAGAGGCTTCTACATCAGGATGTTTCCCCGTATAATGCTAAATTTGTCATTCAGCCCCATAAGAAATTTGATGATCCTTTTTTGTTTGATGAAAGCCCTAAATTTCTCTGATGCCTCACAAGTGCAGTTCTGGCATGTACAAACAGGAATTGTGCTAGTTTTGATTTTCATCCCAAATGTTCTTCAATCCGATGAAATAGTCACAGACAGTATCATTAGCAACCAAGCTCGTACCATTGAGTCACTTCTGGTCCAAGCTTCCGCTTTTTTGAACAGAATCGAGGGGCTTCTTGAGGGTTCCGTTGACGAAGCCCAATTTGTTCTCCGCCCAAGGGTGATCTCCATTTGCGCTCTCCAGCATTGAAACCTGAGGCCATTGAATTTGTAAGCAAGTAGGGTTCCAGGGCTATCAACGTTGGCGAGGTGAAGAGGGTCGAAGTTGTCTAGTCTGACACTGGAATCACTTGTGGATGTTTCATTGTTCTTTCTGGCGCTCTTCAAGTTATTACCACTAGTGGCCATCTCTGATTGCAAGGTCAGGGGAGCAGTGACACAATAGAGTTCGCAGCGGAAATAAGCGTCGGAACGTCGCTCTAGTACCATGAAAACAACTTAGAGTTTTCTTCTATTCCACTGCCAGATCGCAAGAAAGAAGCTTTATCAGACACAACTACCAAATCGCAGTGGTCAGGAGGAAACAAGAAGAGAGAAAGAAGAAGCCAAGAGAAAGTCAAGAAGCCAGATTAACTATTCAAAAGGAAAAGATACAAAGAATGTATATGCCAAACTCAGTATTACACCCCATGACTTTAAAACACCCTCACTTACTCTAAATAAACACTCTCCTAAGGAGACGTAAAACTAACAGAAGAGAAACCTCACTAATTAACAGAAGTACTAACTGACCATTAATTACTAACAAATACTTCCAAAGTAACTAACTAACCATTAATTACTAGCAGATAAATATAAGTAATATAAATGACAGAGTATAATCTTCCTTAATAGATAGGGCTAGTGGCATCAGAATAGAATTTACTCACTAGAGCTAGCATCATGAAATTGGCACAATGCCACATGAATTGGACTAAGATCCTCGAGGATCATCGGCATAATGACGGGATTTATCGTTATCAGCGTTTTAGCTGAATCGAAGAAATCCTGGAGTAACTCTGCAATAATGGTGGCCATCGGGTCCGGTTCTACCCGGAACCGGCGGTTCTACCCGGAACCGATTGGAATCGGAACCGGTCGGGAACCGGTGGGAACCGGAACCGGAACCGAACCGCCTCCGGTTCCGAATACGAATACATGTTGTGAGATTCGGGCCCGAACCGGACCCGGAACCGGAACCGGAACCACTCGGAACCGGTTGGAACCGGTCGGAACCGTCATCGGATTCGGAACCGGGAACCGGAATCGGAACCGCAACCGGTGGAACCGGAACCAGAACCGCCCCGGAACCGGTTGAAGTTACCGTTGGGAATCGGGCCAAAACGATGTCGTTTTGGGTCTCGGGCGCGCGCTCCTCTGAAGAAAATAGCCGTTAGATCCCAAGCACGTGTATTGCAATATGAAGGCCAACATGATGATTGGTATGAGATGAATGGGGATAACACCACTTAGGACTTCTATCTTGTAATATTTTAGAATGTATTAGTAATTTAGTATTACTTTCTTTCCATGTAATCTTTTTTAAGACTTGCAAATTGAAATCATGTAACCTCTTAGTAGCTGTACTCTTTTTCCTTATTAAGGTTTTCCCAATGGGTTTTTACCTAATAAGCTTTTAATGAGGCAGTGAATCATATAATAAAATTCTCTTTGTTCCTTATTTTTTGTAAATTCAATAAAAATTCCTAAGTCTTTGTTTCTTACACATTTAAGATTATAAACTTGAAGAATAACCTATCTAGGAGTAAAGTGGATGAAAGGAGCAACGTGTGCGCTCAAACGGATCTCAAATCGGAGCTAAAACGAAGCAGCTGGAGCCGATCGAATCTTTCCGGAACCGCTCCGGAACCGGTCGGAACCGATCAGAACCGGAACCGGAACCGATCAGAACCGGAACCGGTTTTTTGACCGAATCCGAAGCGAATCCAGATTTCAGAACCGGAACCGGAATCGGAACCGGAACCGCCCAGACCGGTTCCGAATACGAATACACATTTTCCGGAACCGGAACCGGTGGAACCGGAACCGGAACCGGTGGAACCGGACCCGTGGCCACCATTACTCTGCAACCAAAGAATCCACCTTTTCCATGAAACGTTGAAGAACAATTATCAAAACCATCGGCAAGCCCTGAGGTTCATGAAACAGAAATGAAAATAATTCATCTTTCACTTTCTCTTCACTGAATGGTCTATCTATCTTGGTCAGCTGTAAGTAAACCTCTTTTATTGGTAGTCTCACGTTAACTGCTTGACCCGGAACAGGAATTCCGGAACCTTTTTCCCCCGTGTATATAGATTACATAGCTGGAATTTCTTAATGAATATCTACAATAAAAGGAATGAAAAAAAAAATCAGCAATTGTAAACAAAAATCTAATTGAATTTGTTAAGTGGCAAAATGACAATGCCCCGCTTCATGGTAATCGATCGATAGATAGAACAAACACTCGAGAGGTCTAGAGTGAAATAGAGGATTCTAATTACTAATTAACAAAGAGGTTAACATAAATAGAGTCAGCAAATGAGCGGTAACTACTACAATAACCGAAACGTCGAACTACTTCTGTTGCTTCACTTTGAACTGAAGAACCGAGAACATCGTTTGTCCACTTTCTCCTCAACCAAACAGAAAAAACAGAAGAAAGTTGGGGCTTCCTGGTACTACAACCCGAATAGACTATAGCAACACCAAGCTCTCAACATAAGTATTAATATAGTGCGGCAAAGACCTGCTTGCATCCCAGACAATAACCATACAATCCAGAGTATCTGGGTCGTATAACATCCCTCTTTCAGTCATTTCTTCAGAAGCTTCACGGAATAAAAAGCAATTTTCCCTTAGTAACATTAAATTGTGATCGATCTTGCACAGCTTGGTCCAAGAATTGTTCGTACCAGAAGACGATGACTCTGTCAGTATCCAAACTGTGCTATGGGTTTCAGAATACTGCCTAAACTGTGAGCGTGTCTGTTCACCCTCTGGCACTACTATTCCCAGATGCTTACCATGTATGATTGTGGGTTGGATGTCCCAATGTTGGTCGAAATTTGAATCAATATCATCAGGTAAATGGGTATACGAAAACAACTCAGACGCTACATCAAAGATACGAGCTCAAATACATAATTATTGTGGGGAGAATAATTTGCGCAATCCAATAAATTGATCCACCAAGATTTACGTGATTGTCCCGAGATCCATAGCTCTTGATACAACGGCAATCGCAGGTTTCAGATTCTAACCTATGCCAGGAACGGGCGTTGAGAGAAAAAAACTCTACCAAAGGCGGCAGCAGTTGATCAAACTCCTCTAACTCGGCAGGATAAGGGTTGATTATCACCGCTTTGTAATCACCATTTGATGAATCAAACCCCAGGTAGAACTCGAAATCGGAAAGGTTGGAGTCAGGGTTTGGGATTGGAGTCTGAGGAAGAGGAACGAGAAGATGTCTTCGGATGGAAGGGTTCCAGAGGATAAGGTCGTTTTCCGGGTGATCCCAGCACCTACTACGCCTATATAAAAGGAGAAGCCGTAGACGGTGCCAGTTACCTTCCATTCGGTACCAGATACTTGAAACCCATAGTCTTTGGGAAAAGCACCCTTGATTGGGAATTTAATCTTCGAGGTTCTTTGGAGATTATTGCTGTTGCGGATGATCCATCGTTCACGGTAGTAGCGAGTAAAGAAGTGACGGCGCTTTTCTTGAGGCGGACGCGCTCTAAGAGGATGAGATGGGATTTGAAGCGGTTGGAGGAGCAATGTTTCAAGTGAACAAAAACGAAGTCAGGATCTTCAATTAACGATCTCCATGCCTTGCAGACTGAACGGAACCGGAGGAGCGATTTGGCAGGAAGGTGGGGTATGATTTTGGTCCATATCTTCACCGGAACGAAATGTTGGGAGCATTCTTTCTTTGCCTCTGTCATTTTTTGAGAGAGGCCACACCACAGCTAGGGTTCGTTTCTGTTTTTATTAAGGAGGCTCGTGTGGAGAAAAAGGATTATGCAGAGTGATGTTTTTTTTTTTTGGGAAATTTGATGATATACCCCTGGGGTTTGAGCGAATTTTATGAGATATCCCCGAGGTTTTATTTTTATTACGAGATATCCCCGAGGTTTCATTTTTTTTACGATATACCCCTGAGGTTTCATTTTCATTACGATATACCCCTTAGATTTCAATTTTATTACGAGATGCTCATCAGTTCAGATTCTAATATATAAAATTTGCATATCCTCATTTTACCCTCGCACCATATGCCCCGTAACATGGATTTATGGTCAAATTTTTAAAAAATTTAAAATATGAACAAAATGCACAGAAAATTAAAGATCAATTAAATTTTAATTCAATTTTAAAAACATTAATAAAAGTATAAAAATAAATTAAAAAAATTAGAATCATAAAAAGTTTAAAAAAATAGAAATGACCAAACAACAAAAAAATAATCTAAAATGATTTTTATACTTTATTTTTTTAATTTAAAATAATGATTTTTTCTATGTACTTTATGAAATTGTTGCTTTTAATATTCTTCATATTATTGTTATACTTTTTACAATTTTAATGCATATCGAGGTAACTCCTTAACAAGTTATGTTTATTTTTCAAAATGATTTACTTTTTATTTTTTAGTCATTTCTATTTATTAATTTTTTGTTTTATTTTATTCATTTTTTAATATTGATTTCAAATTTTATATGAACTTTAATTTATATGAGCATTTTATTTAAGTTTCAAATTCAAACAAAACTTTGACCATATATCCCTGATGTTTTGCGGGGCATATGATTTTAAGCCACCGCTATAATAGTTTTTAAATTATGTAACAATATAAGTTTTTTAAATAGATTATTTTATTGTTGGTTAGTCATTTCTATTTATTTTAAACCTTTCATGATTCTATTTTTAATTTGTTTTTATACTTTTATTTATGTTTTTTAAATTGAAATAAAATTTTAATTGATCTTTAATTTTTATGTGTATTTTGTTAATATTTTAAATTTTTTAAAAAATTGACCATAAACCCGTGTTACGGGGCATATGGTGTGAGGGTAAAATGAGGATATGAACAAATATACATATATATCCAAATTTGAATTGAGGGGCATCTCGTAATAAATTGAAACCTCAGGGTATATTGTAATGAAAATGAAACCTCAGGGGTATATCGTAATGAAAATGAACATCGGGGGTATTTCGTAATGAAAATGAAACCTCGGGGGTATCTCGTAAAATTCGCTCAAACCTCGGGGGTATATCGTGAAATTTCCCTTTTTTTTTACATTTTTTAATGAAGTTATTTTCATGACTCGAAATTAAAAAAAAAAAAGGTCAGTAGGCTGCGTTCGGCGTGAATTTAGTGGGTAGTTTTGTGGTAGTTTTGGTCTGGTTGTTTGGTTGGTTTGTTTTGTGGTAGTTTTGATGGTTGTTTTGTGTTGGTTGTTTTGTGGCTATTTTGAAAACTAGTGTTCGGCAGACGGCGGTTTTGGTCTGTCTGTTTTTGAATAAGTTAGTTTTGTGCGGTGCGTTACCGTTTTCGTTATTACAATTAAAAAATTTATATTACATTTTAAAATAATTTTTTGTTAATAAATTAAAATATATGTAGATATTCAATTATAGTCTTTATAATTTATTCTTCTTCATTATATTTAGTGACAATTAATTTATAATATGTATACATATTAATTTATAAATAATTTTTTACATATATTTGAAAAAATAAAGAAAAAAAAATATTGTATTTAGAGTAAATATATTAGATGTTATATATAAAAATAAAATTTTACGGATTATATATTAGTATTTAATATAACATTTCAAATGTATTAATACTTAAGATTATTTTAATTTTTAATCAAAAAAATAATATCATTGAAATGAAAAAGTAATTTTTTATAATAATAAAATAATTGATTGTAAGCGAATATACATATATAGCTATCACTTTTTTTTTTTATTATATATTGTTTAATTGTTGATAAAATATTTATTTCAAACATATTTTGTAGTTAAAACAATTTTATTCTATTCAATTAAATATTATTTAATGAAATTCAAAAACATAAATTAAAATTTAATACTGGATATGTCAAGAAATAAAAATAACGTATATTTACATATAAATTATTCTTTAATTATTAAGCACTGTATAAAACATATAATAACTTTTATATAGTGACAAACCATAATAGTTTGTACAAATAGTTTTGTAATTAATTATTACTTCGCAAGTTGAATACTTATAATTGATATTTCTGAAATATACTACAAATAGTTTGGACTCTAATAATTTTGATATAATTGAAAGTTTAGATCGTAATTTTTATTAGTTTGCTATTTTCCTTATAGAATATTTTATTAGAATTGATAGATAGTAATAGTTTTAAGAGACTATTTATGCGTATCTTAATAAACAATTTAGAAAAATACTACTAGTTTCAAACTATTATTCTATATTATTTTCATTAATTTATAATTTAGTATACCAATCTTTATAAAAAAACTAAAGTAAAAAAGGAAAAAAATAATTTATAATATATTAATCTATATATTTCAATTTTAATTTAATTTGTGTCAAATTTGATATAAATATCATTTTTAAAATGTAATTATAAATATTGAAAATTTAAATTAATTTATTAAAAAATTAATTTTTAATAAATTAATTAATATTATTAAAATATTTTCGTCCCCTTAATTACAGTTTTCTGGCTCCGTTTCTGTTTACGGTATTCATTATATTTGCAGCATAAATTGTTGGTTGTTTTGTGGTTGTTTTGTGGTTGTTTTTGTGCTGGTATATTTGTGGTTGTTTTGAAAATTGGTGTTCGGTGATGGCGGTTTGGTATTTTTTGTCAAAAATGCCAACTCAAAATACCACATTTATACCACATATATGTCATGTCCGAACGCAGCCTAAAAGAAATAAATTAATTAATTTTGTTAAGGATAATGCTGAAGTTATAGAATTATATGCTCAGATAGATGGTGTTTTAGCGGCTTGCACTTCTTCTTTTCCCCTTAAGATAGTTGAACTTCACATTATTTCAGCTGAATCCTTACATCATTTGCTTTCATCACTAGAATTCAATCTGACTAATTAAAAATAGAAAAAACATACCTAATACTTATGTGTATAGAAGCATAAACTCGTCCGAAAGAAAAACCCTTGATAATTACATTGAATTAATATGACTTCTTATATTTTATACCTTCCTACTTCATTTTTGTATGATCTGTGATGTTCGTTATCATTTAGAAGGTGTTTTCCTTCACGAGGCAGCACGATGCTCAAGTTGTATTCCGATGAGGTGTTGAAGGATGCGGATGGTGTGTATACGTTGATTTAATAAACGAATCAGCGCTGTGTTGTTTTGTTTTTTTAGAAAGGTAATGATGTATAGATATGAATAACTGTTTTTACAAAAGTGATATATAGATAACTATATATCAGATATCAGAAAGAGCAAAAAGAGCCTATAGAGGATATACAACATTCCCTAGCATATACAAAAGTGGTTGAGAGAGCCAGCCAAAGGGGCAATAAGGGGGGAATCCCCATAATCTATGGCGTTAAGAGCACAGGACTTTGTCCAGCCAGAGAATGTCTTTGTTGCAGCGCGCCCCATCCTTGTCCAGATGGTGGCTTTGATGGCGGTTTGATATCTGAGATGATAACCGCGGGATCTTTGGCTTGGTTGGCCATCACACGCTTGCATCGCTCAATCCATATGTGGTAGACAACAGTGGCAATGGCAGTTTGCTTCACCAAGTCTCTTGGGCGGTTCCTTTTGCAGTAGCGGGATAACCAATGGCAAGCAGCTGCGGAGACTCATCCTGTTGGTAGGATCATCAGCCAATCACAGATAGACCACCAAATCCTGTTAGAGAATCTGCAAAGAAAAAATAGGTGGTGGCTAGTCTCTTGAGCATTCTCACAGAGCCAACATCGGTAGCAAGACATATGCCCCAAGATTGGAGCATATCGCATGTTTTTAATCTACCTTTAAGAGTGATCCATAAATGAATTTTGCTTTGGGGATTGATCAGGGTTTCCAACAGATTTTATGCCATATAAAGGGCCTGGATGGGGAAGAAACATCCTTATAGAACATACTACCCCGGGGGTTGGAAGAGTGAGATAGGAGGGAAGAGGCTTCTTCCGTGGAGCCATATTGCTTGATCCACCAATTTCTAGCATGGATAATGGACTTCCACGTCCAAGGATCGTTCCCCTTGGCTATTATCGTCCAGAGATTTTGGGTAGTCAGGTATTGGCTGTGGATCCACAACCGCTCTGGGTCATTGGTAATAGCAGATATAGTTTTAATAGTGAAGCACATGTTCCATTTTTGGATATCTTTAAGCCCAAGGCCCCCTTGTTGTTTAGTGCCTGTAATGGTATCCCAACCCACTGGGGGGGGGGGGGGTGGAGTGGCTGCCGTCACCACCAGACAAGGAAAGAACGGAAATATCCGGTGATGATTTTTATAACATTTTGGGGATGGAGATGC
>CM041779.1:83366974-83434654 GCA_023374045.1 Limonium bicolor | reverse complement strand
AGGAGGCCCAAAAGCCAACGATACCGAAGAGCGAGCTTTGGATCAAGGTGAGCCTTCCCGTGAAGGATAGGGATTTTCCAGCCCATGAGGATATGGATTTTCTAATGCTATCTAAGAGGGGATTGAAATCAGAGGTTTTTGGCTTCCTTGCGGTTATGGGGATCCCAAGGTAGCGGAGGGGAACGTACCTTGGTAAAACCAGTAGCTGGAGATATTATCAGATAGAGAGGGGCAACTCCACCAAGAAAAAGGTCTGATTTTAGGGGATTAAGCGTAAGGCCGGAGGCATCTGCGAATAGCTTGATTTTGCTGAGGATGAGGGATATAGAGCTGAGGTATCCTTTGCAGAATAAGAGCACATCGTCGGCAAAGAGAAGTGAGTCAGCCGAAGCGAGTTGCAGGACGGGTGGAGGTGAAAGCCAGTGGTTTGGGGGAGCTGATCCAAAAGCCGTGAGAGCATATCCATGACCATCACGAAGAGGTAAGGGGATATGGGATCTCCTTGATGAACGCTCCTTGGTTCTTACTAACCAGATAGGGAAGGGTTCCTTTAGTCTTGTTGCAAGGATTTTGCTAATAATTTTGTATAAAGTATTGCAGCATGAGATGGGCCTGAAGTCTCCAGGGGTGGAGGCGGCTTCCGTTTTTGGGATGAGGGTGATTAGGGTGGTGTTGACATCTCTACGAAGTCTGGTCCCATGGAAGAAGCCCTTTATCGCTAGAGAGACATCTTCACCAATGATATCCCATGCTGCTTTGAAATTTTTGCAGTGTACCCATCCGGGTCGGGCCTTTTTGTCATCCTCAATGGAGAAGAGCGCTTGTTTGATGTCCCTGTTGTCCACAGGTCGGAGTAAGGGCCCCCAATTGGATTGGTCCAAATTTCTTGTATTCTCAAGGTGGAAATCATTAAGGGAGTTGTTGGGGAGAGGAGTTTTGGTTCCTAAAGCGCGTTAAAAGTGGCCCACGAGACAGGCCTCTATGTCCGCTGGGGTTCTGAGCTCCACCCCAAGGTCGTTGGTTAGGGAAGCTATGGCATTTTTGTTACGTCTCGCTTTGATAGCTTGGTGGAAGTAGGAGGTGTTAGAGTCCGCGAACTTGAGCCAGCGAGTTTTTGAGAGTTAACGGAGAAATAAGAGCTCATGGTAGTCCCTAGACAGGAGCTTGTGCCTTAAGGATTTCTCTCTGGAAATGAGGGTCGGGTTCCAAGGGTCGCGATCCACCCTCTTTTGGATATCACTAAGCTCGTCACTGATAGTTTGGCTTTTATTCCCAAGAGAGCCAAATTCGGACTTATGCATCGAGGATAGGCCTCGTTTAAGGAGCCTGAGCCGATGAACGATAGTGTGGAGGCAGCTCCCTTGAGGGGTCGTTGGTCCAGAAATTCAGGTATTTGAAGGTCTTTTTGTGGGGGGGGGGGGGTGATGGTCATAGGGCTGTGATCCGACACTAAGGGGGTGAGGAAAGAAGCGAAGCTTGAAGGGAAGGCCAGGATCCATTCCTCATTAACAAGAACTCGGTCTATTTTCCCGAGGACCCGAGAGTGGTCGAATTGGTTGTTCCACCAGGTATACAAGCGACCATAGTATCGAAGATCCTGGAGGTTCACCGTGGATACACAGTTAGCAAAGTCTCGGTAGTCCCTAGGAGCTGGGGTGCGGGCACTTAACCTATCCTCAGCGTAGAGAATATTGTTGAAATCATCAGCCACCACCCAAGGACCCCCGAGGCTGCGGCTTAAATTGAAAATATCCTCCTAGAGATGAGTCCTAAGCAGAGGGTTAATCCTACCGTAGATGATTGAGATGGTGAAGGCATTGGATCCAAACGGAGAAGCGTTGCAGGTTATCATTTGGTCAGAGCTGTGGATAGGGGTGAGGGGGAGGATTGAGGGGTTAAAGAAGACCCAGATGTGCCTATGGGGGTGCTCATCGTAGTTGTGGATGAAGTTCCATTGAGGGAAGAAATGACGCAGGATTGATTGGAGAGGGAAACATGAGTTTCGAGCAGACCAAAGACAGATATATTATTACTCAACATAAACTTCTGGATCTCACGGATTTTGGGGTGGTTATTGCAACCCCAGATATTCCAAATTGCAATATTCATAACGAAGGGGTAGAGGATGGGGGAGGGGGCCGGAGGAGCAATGCCCTTTTCTAAAACGGAGAAGGAGTTGATACGTTGAAGTGAATGATCCTCAACTGAGGGGGTCAAATTCACTGATTTAGGGGATCTCCCCTTCGCTGGGACCAAGTGTCAGGCTTCTGGGTTGGTGGGCGCTAACACTAGTTGAAGGGAGGGGGACATAGGTGTTGCGTCTGAAGAGTGGGACTTCGCAGAGGGGAGAGAGGATGAGGAGGGCTCAGGTGCCCCAGGGTTATTGGACTTCTTACTAGAGGGAGGGAGGGAGGCAATAATAGGTGTGGGTCAAAAGGAAGTAGGGGTGGGGAGGGCTGACGAAGAGGGGGGAGGGGTGGTGAGGATATGCGGAAGGAAGAGAGAGGGGGGGGGGTAATGATTGGCGGGGCGGAGGAGGGGAGTGGGCTTGTCCTTTAGGGAGGTAGGTGGGACAACATGAGGACAACGCTGCGAGGAGTGCCCAAGCCGTTTACAAGAAGAGCATGAGATAGGTTTCCATTCATAAATGACTTGTTGAAAGATAGTGCCTCCTGGTGTGCGGATCTCAATTTCACGAAGGACGTCAAGGTTGAAGTCTACTTCCACCAGCGCTCTGTTTGCACACTGCATTGAGCCAACCTAACCATCATCATATTATCATGATTGACGCTCACAGGATGATTGGTCTGGAGAGTCTTAGTAGAGGTGGCAACAGTGACCAGAACCCGAAAACTGAGTCGAATCAAACCGAATCGAAATCCAATTTTCAACCTATGGACAATTGAAAAAATGACACCCACAATGAACTGAATCGAACCAAATTGAACCGAGATTTGATAGAACCAAAAATCAACCACTATCCAAAATCATCTGAACCGAAAACATTCGAACCGAAGCTATCCAAACCATAGTCACCCGAAACCCGATAATCACCCAAACCCAAAGCAACCCGAATAAAAAATAAACAGATAATAATCCTAACTAAACCAAACCATAAAATAAAATAAAATTATTATTTCTAATATCTAGTTGTCTTTAAATATCTAGTTGTAAAACTTCACTCTTGTATATGTATAGATTAATCTCAAATATGTGAATTTTTTTGTAAAATAAAATTTCTAAACACTTTTATAAATATAATATACATACACAATATATTGGCGTACTGTAAGATGCTCGATGATATTTTTTTAATGGATATATAAGTTAGAAAACAAACTTCCATTAATCTATTTATGAACGCAATGAACCGGCTCCACATTTGGTAGATGCTCTTTTGTCATGGATAATCTCGCTTTCTCACGTAAAATCATCACCATCTGAGTGTAACTATGTAACATCTTTATTTTCGCTCTCCATCCACCCAAGATACATCTCATTGTTATCCAACTGAGTTTGTGTCAATCTATTTTTCTTCTTAGTATGAAAATTTTGAAATATGAGACATTAAAATAAATGCTAAAGAGTATGTAAAAGTTATTACTACATATAGTCTATATTTCAAATTATAGTTCAGAAAATAAATAATTGTGTTGCACTTTCAAGTTTTTGAAACAATTAATAAATACACATCTGAAAAATAATGGGTAAACATGTGCATGCCTCATAGATTTGCATCACAAATACATCATGAACCTTTAATTATATTTATGCTTTTTAGAACAATGTTTGTGCCTTCTTTAACTTATGGTTGGATGTGTTTCAACTTTAATGCTGTATTTTTTGCTACAACCACTAGTAGAAAAAAAATTTTAAATGACGCCGTTTAAACCACGGTTGAATGAAAAACCATGGTTTAAGGTTTATAAACCATGGTTTCTAAGGCAACCGTCATTTAAAGTACACGCCGGAGAGAATAAACCACGGTTTTTGGAGAACCGTGGTATATAGTTTACTTATAAACCACGGTTTCTAGGGCAACCGTCATTTAAAGTACACGCCAGAGAGAATAAAACACGGTTGTTGGAGAACCGTGGTATATAGTTTACTTATAAACCACGGTTTATAGGGTAAACGTCATTTATATTACACGCCTGAGTGAATAAACCACGGTTTTTGGTGAACCGTGGTATATAGTCTAAGCGGGAATTTTAATTTTCGGCCCAAATTAACGCGGCTTTCTTTGTTCTCTTATATATTTCTCTCTCTCACTGTAATTTTGCAACCCACACTGGCGAACAAGGGTCGAACATGCTCTACGCCTCTTCCTCGTTCTCTTCACCTCCCGGTAATTTTGCAACCCACGCCGATGAACATGGAACATGCTCTGCGCCATCTCTTCAATCTCACGGTAATTTTGCAACCCATACTAGTGAACAAGGAACATGCTTTGTGCCATATCAACCGCACCGTAAATTTGCAACCCTAACCGGTGAACAAGGACATGCTCCGTCTCTCTCATTCTCTTGTTTTCACGGTAATTTTTGCAACCCACACTAGCGAACAAGGAACACATGCTCTGCGCCTCTTCTTCATTCACTGTAATTTTTGCAACCCTAACCGGCGAACAAGGACTTGCTCCGCCCTCTCTCATTCCCTTTCACGGTAATTTTTCAACCCACCGATAAACAAGGAACATAATGCGCATTCTTCACTCATTTTGCAACCCTAATTCGCAAACAAGGAACATACATGTTCTGGCCATTCTCTTGTGTCTGCGCTCTGTTGAGATTAATTGAAGCCGGCGCTAAATCGCCGGCGATTTGAAAAAAAAATTCACAGACTATAAACCACGGTTTTATGTATAACTGTGGTTTATTCGTTGATTTTAAACATTATATACCATGGTTTTGATAATAACCGTCATTTATTACGCACTTTATACTTCAGTTCAGACTCTCAACCATCGTATAAAGTCAATGAATATCGCGAGAGAAGGGGTCTTAAACGACGGTTTCAACCAACCGTGGCTTTTACTCTTACTTTAAACGGCGGTTATGAACTGTCGTTTATAGCTATTTTTTAATATACGACGCGAGCATAAACCACGGTTTATAACCGTGGTTTTTAAGCAAAATAACCGTGGTATAAAACATTTTCTCCACTAGTGAACATAATAGTTATAATACTAGTTCATTGAGGAAGGATTTTTTTTATAATGGGAATAGATTTACAAAATTAGATTTGAATTGGTGGATACAATTTTATATTCTACAATCCCACTACACACAAAATGTTCCTTCAATTTGACCCATGTTTACCTCATGAGTAGTCAACTTAGCCAATTTTAATGAGATATATGTAGTCGTAAATGAAAAAATGATTATTTAAATATGACATTTACAAATTTGTATCAGCTTAGCCCAACTCAAATAGTTCACCCGAATTAGACTCATAGCAAAAAAAAAAAACCAAATGCACATTGACTAACCTGAACCATAGGAAACCAAACCAAAACCACCCTAGCCGAAAATCACCCAAACTGAAATACAATCGAATCGATCCAAACCAACCCGTAACTTCATAAACCCGAACTAAACCCAAAAAACCGAATTCACCCGACCTAGTCTGGCCCAAGCTAAATATTATATAGTTCAAATTTGGCCTGAACTAATCGTAACCAAACCGAACCCGAAAGATTGACCCGAATGGCCACCTCTAGTCTTAGAGAACCATCCACAAAGCCCAACTGTCCTTCCCCGCACAAAACCAGATCGTTCGTTTACGTGTACTGAAATAGAAATCTCCCAGTTGTATAACCATAGAGTGACAAGCTAGTGTAATAAGAAGAGTCGATGGAGATAAAGGTTGTAAAAAAGCGGTATGAGCTAACCACCTACATGGTATGAGCCAGATCACTCAAAATTTTGAAGGATAAAGCTTATGCTCAATTAGGAAGTGCAACTTTCTGCTCATCAAAGTGCAAAGACAGTTGATGAAGCAAGAACACCCTTGAACAAAATGGCAAACACTACTAGAAAATTGCTAATTAGAGACGGATTTAGCGACGGACGTAATTCCGTCGCTAATCAGCGACGGATTAGCGACGGCTATAATTGCGACGGAATGGCGACAGAATTTCGGTGGGTCCGGTGGCGCCAAATCTCCGGGTCTGGGCGCCTCTTTTAGCGACGGTTGTGCGACGGGTATTTCGTCGCTAATTAGAGACGGATAAATATTCCGTCGCTATACTTATAAAAATAAAAAAGGAAAAAAGAATAACTTAGCGACGGAAGTAGTCCGTCGCTAACGAAATGACGTCGTTTTGATTGATTCTGTTACCGCCCGCGGTTATTTTTACTTAACAAAATGACGTCGTTTGTTTATATGTAGCGACAGATTAGCGACGGCCATGTCCGTCGCTAAAATAATATGAAAATTCAGTCGCGCCGCGCGACCTTCTTCTTCCTCTGCTCACTTTCACATTCTTTCCCTAACTTAACTCCACAGAGGCGATTTGAGGCGACACCACCGGCGACCACTGCGACCACCTGCGACAGCCCTACACCACCGGCGACAAAAGAACCCGCAGGTATATCTCTGAAACCCTAAATTTCTGAGAGTTAAAATTGCTAGTTAGGATTGGAAGATTTTACTTGTGTTGAATGGTTGCTTTCAAGGATTTAGGTGAGTCTGTTTAGCTCCTTTGAGTCTCAATTAGTGGCAACATTTCATCTCTAATTGTGGCTACTAGAAGATTAAAATGCTAGTTGGAGCAAGGAAAAATTAGCTTATCATCTTCCTTATGTTATTTACACGATTAGATAGCTATAAGAATTAGCTTATCAATCTGCATACTTCCTCACCATGGTCTGTTTCTTTAAATCACTTCCTTGATTATTTTTGTTCACAAAGGGCAGTCTGATCTCAACTTCTCTAAACATAATATTTATGAAAAAGTTTTAAGCCATTTCCTTGACTATTTTGCTGTCGTTTTTTAAGTTTATAGTCCCGTTTTGCTGCTGCTGCTTATGCCTACTTTGGACTTTGCTGATGTCTGTTATGAAATGAAGAATATAATGCAAAAACTAGCTTTTAATCACTTCTGGTATAATGTAATAGCTACCGGCTATCATTATTTTCAAAAAAGAAAAAAAAATAGCTACCAGCTATCACAAACAATGGACAACCCAATAATATTTCTTGAATGACACCACACTTCAAAAGTTGTTGATTATATATAACAATAATATTTCTGTATTGAAAAAAAACATCAATATTTCTTGTATGACACCACCACCACCCACTACTACTACTACCACTCAATTGTAACCTTATGAAACAAAAAATAAAGGAAAGTATAAAACTCCAATAGAAAAGGAAAATATAAAACTAAAATTGCTGCTTCCTTTTCTTATACTGGTGGACTATGATAGTATTATTTTTTTTAAAGAAAAGATATATAGTAGTAGAAAGCAATGAATTTGGTTCACCTTTTTGTGCGTGTTATTAACATTTTCCTTTTAACGGTGAGTGTGACTTGAATCACCTTTCTTGAGTACTATTACTACTATTAATTAGCTAGCTATCTTTTTTTTTCTATGCATGTGACTTTTGTTATTACACAAACCAATAGTAACTACTTATGTACGTTCCTAATAAAGTTCACCAATTTATTCGCTCATGATTCAAAGGACCGAAGCTTTGTTTTTTTTACTATACTTTTCAGTCTATATAAATATTAGGACGAACGTCAAGTCTCACTTTTTTTTTTGTTAAAAAAACATGGATACAATACTGTGAGTAAAAGCTAGGCAGAAAATCAATCAACCTTTCGGATCTTGTGTAGAATGGTAGTTGAAGAAGATTAAAATTTGAGACCCAACAAGAGATGACTGATGAAACGACTAAACTATCTCGTCACTGTCTCCTTATTATTCTCTTTTTAAGTGTATGTGTGTGTTCACTGGTTTTTGCAGTCAGTTTTTTAGATTTTGCAGTCATTATAAAAAATATGCAGTTAGTTTTTTAGAACTTGCAGTCATAATCATATTTAATTTTTTAGGATGCGTAGTCGAAAAATATACTTTTTAATTAATAAATATGGTTATTACGAATATTGTATCATTCAAAAACTTGCAAAATCCAAAATGGACGAAAAAAACGGACGATTCAACTAGTCGTCCGTTTTCGGACGTCCGTAAAGGACAAAAAAAAACGGACGATCCAACTAGTCGTCCGTTTTCGGGCGTCCATAAAAGACAAAAAAAAACGGACGCTCCAACTAACCGTCCGTTTTCGGACGGTCCATAAACGGACGGCTAGTTGGATCGTCCGTTTTCGAACGGCTAGTTGGAGCGTCCGTTTTCGGACGGTCCGAAAACGGACAGCTAGTTGGATTGTCCGTTTTTTTTGGTCCTTTATGGACGTCCAAAAATGGACGACTAGTTGGATCGTTCATTTTTTTTGGTCCTTTACGGACGTCCAAAAACGGACGACTAGTTGAATCGTCCATTTTTTTCATCCATTTTGGATTTTGCAAGTTTTTGAATGATACAATATTCGTAATAACCATATTTACTAATTAAAAAGTATTTTTTTCGACTACGCATCCTAAAAAATTAAATATGATTATGACTGCAAGTTCTAAAAAACTGACTGCATATTTTTTATAATGACTGCAAAATCTAAAAAACTGACTGCAAAAACCAGTCGAGATTCTTCAAATATGCTAATAATGAATGTCTGTATGTATGTCTGTCTTTCTGTCGTTTATTAACAAACCAATCAATCAATCTCTTCACTTCAGCTTTCACCTTAGATTACACAAACCAAACAGGGCCCTCTGTTTTGTTCTCTCATACATCACTTTCAGTTATCCTCTCCAGTACGTACGTAGAGTTAGCTAGATATTCCCCCTGCTGGTCACATGGTTTCTTAGCAGCAAGATCTATCTTATCGTGTTTCTAAACTTTTGGTCTTGAATTCAGGAAGCATAGAACTCAACATCAACTGTTGCAACCTGCTAGCTAGAGGAGTAAATAGCTAGCTAGAAAAGCACTATCGCTTCAAAACAAAACAGTCATGAGACTTAGCAGTAGATGTTTAGCACTCTTTTATGTACATTATTTAATCTGTATTTGAACCAACTTGCTGATTAACAAGTATGATATCTTTGAATGTTTCTCCCGTTGTTGAGTTCTGTTGATAACTGTTGTAGGTATTTGTGAATTGTCTTTGTGGGATGCTTAGAAATTAGCAGAAAAGTAAAAAAATAGGGGAGACTATGCCGAATTTTTTTAAAATTTTATTAGTTTTAACTAAAGTATTGTTTGATTAGTATAGGTATGAGACCCGATAGATTGTGGATGTACGATGAGAGAACCTTTGAGAGAGGTAGAATCTCTGTCGAATGGTTGAGGAAGATGGAAGAGTTTGTCGCTTTTGCACTACAACACCCTGAATGTATGGAAAATGGTAAAATTAAGTGCCCTTGCGACATGACAAGGTGTAGAAACAGACAATATCTTAAGCCTAATGTCGTTAAGGTTCATTTAGCACAGAAAGGTTTTATGTACGGTTACTTTGATTGGATATTCCATGGAGAAGATAACACACTTGTACAAACTACCTCGAGCACCACTACGCCTAATGAGGTTCCACATGTTGAAATGTTAGAACAAATGATTGCACATGCTGTTGGTGAGGTTCCAGAAGAATTCGGGGATACATTTAATTTTATAGAGGAGGTTGAAGAGGATCAAGAGGATACTCCAAATCCTGAGGCTAAATTTTTTTTTGAGTTGATGGAACATGCTAAAAGAAAGTTATTCAGTGGCACGCATCATAGTGTACTATCTATCGCCACTGAATTAATGTCCATTAAGAATGACTACCAAGCACCTCAGGCATTGATTGATCGAGTTTGCAAAACCTACTGCGAGCTCCGTTCAGAAAACACTGACATTCCAAAAAACTTCTACGAAGCAAAGAAAATCATACGTGGTCTTGGGTTACCTTATGAAGAAATCGATTGTTGTTCCGAACTATGTATGATTTTCTGGGGAGAAGATAAAGATCTGGATGTATGCAAGTTTTGCACCCGTCCCAGATACAAGCCTGTCAAAGAGGGGACAAAAAGGAGAAAAAGTAAGGTACCTTTCAAGAAGATGCAGTACTTCCCTCTCATTCCAAGGCTGAAAAGGCTTTACGCTTCTCCTGCAACGGCTACCGATATGAGATGGCACAAAACACAAAATGGAAGATGACAACATGTGTCACCCCTCCGACTCAAAAGCGTGGAAACACTTTGACCAGATTCATGCTACTTTTGCTTCGGAGTCTAGGAATGTCAGACTTGGGTTATGTACTGATGGTTTCCAACCATTTACGGCTTCTGGAAGACAGTACTCTTGCTGGCCAGTTGTAATTACACCATATAATTTACCGCCTGGGATGTGTATGAAAGATGAGTTCTTCTTTCTTACAGTACTTGTTCCTGGCCCTAAAAATCCTAAAGGAAATATTGATGTGTTTTTACAACCTCTTATAGCTGAGTTGCAAGAGTTGTGGGCTGGAGTCTCAACATATGATGTGTCCAGAAAGAAAAATTTTCAAATGAGAGCTGCATTGATATGGACCATAAATGACTTTTCTGCGTATGCAATGCTGTCAGGTTGGAGCACTGCTGGTAGACTGGCGTGCCCACATTGCATGGAAGACAGTGACGCATTCACATTGCGTTGTAGTAAGAAGCAGTCGTGGTTTGACAACTCCAGAAAGTTTCTTCCTCTAGACCACAAGTTTCGTAATGATAAAAAGTCTTTCCGTAAAGGGCATAGAGAGACCAAGGTTGCCCCACATTTCAAAACTGGTGACGAAATACTTGCAGAGTTGAATCGGATGGGTTTAATGAAGGTCACTGAGATTGGTTCGGCTGAAGTAAATGTTCAAATTGCTAAAACTTGTGGATGGAGTAAAAGAAGTATCTTCTGGGATCTACCGTATTGGAAAGATTTATTGATCAGACATATTATAGATGTGATGCACAGTGAAAAAAATGTTCTGGAAGAGATCACCAAATTCACAAAGTTTTACTTCGTTGACGATGGACCATCGTACCCATACAAGCTTGGTAGAAACGAGACAATTGTAGAGGATGTTGATGACAACCCAGAAAGGTTATCTGTTTTTAAAACAATGGGTAAACCGATTGGCAAAGGAACGAGAAGAATGTTGACAGCTCGTGAGTTAGATGCCGCTCAATCGTACATTCTACGAAATTGTGCAGAAATGGAGCCTTATTTTGAGTAAGATATATACAAATATTAGTTATATTCATCGTTCATACGTATAATTCAATAGTGTGTTCACAATTCAGTTTAAATCTTTTGTTGTAGAATGTATGAGCGACAACTACGACAAGTAGAACCAACATTAATGGATGAGACAATCAACCTTAAGATGGAAACAGATTTTCCCTTATGGTTCCGATCATATGTGAGTGACTATATACACAAATAATTATATATATACATAAAAGTCAATACAAAATATGGTATTAAGATATTATTTTTTGTAAATTACAGTCAAACGATGTTACCACGCCAAACGAATTCGTTCGTAGCTTGGCCCAAGGCCCGTTGAACGTGGCAACCTCCTACTCTGGTTTCTATGTGAATGGGTACAAATTCCACACAGAGTCTTACTCAGAAGACTGTACAACGTACAACTGTGGTTTTTGCATATTGGGACCAACTATGGTGACTCAGAGTATGATTATTACGGGGTGCTGAAAGAGATCATCGAATTAGAGTATCCCGCATTACCTGTGAAGAAGATTGTAATGTTTAATTGTCATTGGTTTGACCCAGAAAAGAGAGGAGTACAAGTACATCCTCGATATAAGTTGGTTGACATTAATCACACAAGAAAATTTGACAAGTACGAGCCGTTTGTGCTAGCTGATCAAGCCGTTCAGGTGTATTATTGCTCATACCCATCAAAGAAGAGGGATAGGAAAGATTGGTGGGTTGTCTCTAAAGTGAAAGCGAGAAGCACTTTGAACATGCCCGACTCATCAGCAGTTGATGAGGAGGTTCAGCCACTGTAAGATGAAACCGTAGATCATGTGGTTTTATCACCTTTGGTCGATGATGAAGAAAAATTTGATTTAGTAGACATAACAAATACAAAAATTTTAAAAGTAAACTTACATACAGCTACTATGCAACAACAATATATTATTGATTTCATTTGTTTTTTAATTAGTGTATAAAAATATTTATTCTACTAAGTGTTTAATGTGTTGTTTGTCATGCATGGGTTTTCATAGTGATGGCAGGTGGTAGAAGTTTTTTTAAATCTGGGTGGTCATTTGGTCGAAGCAGAAGCAGGGCCAGCACTTCTACTCCCCCAGGTGATTCTCAGCAGGCTGCAGCTGATCATGTGGATGGTTCCGGTCATGAATCCCCGTTGGGTTCTACACATCCGCCCCCTTCGCACTCCTTGTCAGGATGAGCACCCATGGGGACCCCTTATTTCGACTCTCACCCACACCATTCTTCGATTGTCCCAGATTCACAGCCGTCTGTTGAGAGACGTCGATCTATATCTCTACCTCTACGCCGACAGTCTACTCCTCCACCTCCACGGCAGCCTACTCCTCCACGTCAGCCTACTCCTCCATATCAGTCTACTCCTTCACATCAGTCTACTTCTCCACTACATGATGATTCACCACCATCTGACGAAGCAGCGCATAGCTCAGAGGCTTCACACGCTTCACACGGTGGTGGTGTTGATCCCCGCGTGGTCATTACTATCTCTAACAGGTAAGTACTATGTAAGTAAAAAACAAAAAAAAACAATTCTCAATAAACTTTGTTTTAAATATATATATGATAATTGTCAATTTGTGACGCATTATATAATTATAGGGAGCTACTACCTGCAAACAAGGTTGCTCGTTCTTTCTTCCTGGCTTGAGACCAGTGGTTTTCCAGAGGGTTATAATTGGAGGGTTTGCCAGGACGGGCATAGATTCTATTTCAATGAATTCAAGGTATTTAACCATTCTTGATATTTAACTTCTTTTTTTTGTATATGTTATGCTTACACTTACTAATTTATGCAGAAGCGCTTCCGTTGGGATCCTGACCTTGAGAGTGTTGTCTATGAGATATTATGCGCCTTGGGCAGAAAACGATATTCAGACACACTCTACAAGATGAAGGCTAAGAGAATGAGGAGAAAAGTCAGCGATGAAATCTGGCAGGCTTGGGAACATGAATGGGCGAATGAGAAGTGTAAGAAGATCAGCGAGATTAACTCTCGTAACCGGAGGACTAAGCATACACCTGGCGGTGGTCTATCTACTCATGCATGCGGTTCTCGCTCGATAAAGGAGCATCAGAGCGTTCTGGTGAGTTTTTTTGTTTTTTAAGTGTATATGAAACTGGATGCAAGTACATGTGAATGCAACTTTGAATGCATTATGTGAGTTGTGATTGTTATCAGATTCTGATATATGCAATATTGGATTGTATATGTGTGGGCAAATGCATAAAAACAGGGGAGGTTATGTCAGATTTTTTTAAGCCTTGATTGATTAATCATTATCTGATTCTGACTGAACAATCCTGGTTTTTATGTGTGGGAAATGTAAAAAAACAGGGGAGGTTCTGTCAAATTTTTTAAAGGCTTGCTTCTAATTTAATCAAGTTTTTTTTTGTAGACTAAGAAATACGGTACAGAACCAGATGCTTACACATTCGAGCAAGGATGAGCATGGAAACAGTGTGCCTATATGCTCCAAGGTTGAGGACACTGCTGTAAGTGTTTTAATTTAACTTATTTAAGTTGATTACATTATTGAAATTTATTCATTAGCGATGAGTACTAATTATATATATATATATATCATTGTGTTATGATTGTGAAGCATAAATACGAAGAGCTGTTAGATGCTGCCACTCAGGAGTCAACCACTCCTGATGATCCATCTCTGCAAGCCACACCAGTAGACCCTAATGAAATTTTTTATAAGGCTGTTGAAGGAAAATCCAGAAAGCACAGGGTCTACGGTGTGGGTGAGCTAGCACCAGTGTACTTCCCTGACTCATTTCACACCACTGGCACTAGCTCACATGCTTCCGGCAAAGACCATAGCACATACGAGTCCATGAAGATGGAGATTGAGCAGGAGCTGAGTCAGAGGTTCGATGAAAGTTACAGGCGGCAAGTTCGTATTGAGGAGAGGGAAGCGGTGCGCCAGGAGATGTTCCGAGGAGATGGAGAGGATGATACGAGCGCAGATCTCCCAAATGTTTCCCTCTCAGCAGAGTCGACCGTACGGTGATCCTGGTGCTGGCTCTAGTACGGGTGGATGGGGTCAGTGGCCACGGCGTCCACATGATGGCTCAGGTGGTTCGGGTGGTCCGGGTGATCAGATGGGATATCGTCCAGGGGATGGACATGGTTGGGGGGGGCGGGTATCAGATAGATATTACATTTGACTTTATTAGCTCGAACTATGTATGAAATATCTCTGAAGATTATAAAATAATTAAGGCTTAATTACGTAATTATTACAGCCCAATTCATATAATTTATTAAGAATCTATGGAACCTTAACGATAATTATATAAATAATGTAAGGTTCATGAAGGTTGTAAATCTCACACTAAATAATGAAATTGAAGAATATAATTATAGAAAGAAATGAAGTAATAAAATCTAGCGTAACATATAATGTTCATTATTACATGAGGTAATGAATTTAAGGATATGAATTATGAAAGAAACTAAATAGTAAAGTAATACGTAACTTGTAATGTACATTATTATATGAAATAACAACATAAAATTAATATGCTAAGATATGAGAGATTAATTAGCATACTAACTTAAATTAGGAGGTATTATAGGCATAAAATCAATTAAAAACCAGCATGAGTCAAGTTGGATTATTAACTTGCAATTAAAGAATTGATAGGGCCCAAATTAAGTAAAAAATTAGAACCCATTAAGCCCAATTCAACCAATATGTGAGAAGCCCACTCTCCTGACCTGACTACTACAATATTATTTTGGAACCCTAAACTGACAAGAGGAACGACATGCTCAGCGCCTTCCTATTCTCTTCTATTCCTTATCGTAATTCCTTCACATTTCAAACTCTATCAGGCGAAGGAAAGACATACATACGCCACCATACTCTTCAATTCATTTCCTCTTTTCATCCCCTCAACCCTAATTGGAAAACATGTTCCTATCTTCTTCCCAAGTTCTGCGCCCCCTCTTTAGTGAGCTGGAAAGTCGAGAGCATTTGATGGTGATGGCAGTCTGGCGAACCAGGAAAACAAGGAAAGGATTACATGTTCTGTGAGATTGAAACTAGGTAAGAGTCTTTTTGCATTTTCCTTCTCTTCTTGCAATTTTGGTACCAGTACCAGCCTAGCCTTATTCTGCCTTCTTCTCTTTGCAAGCCAGCTAAACCAAAACCTGAAACCGAGAACAAAAAGTGGGAGGTGGCGCATCCCTTGTCTGAACCGAGCGAATTGGTGTAGGAGCTTGTTCCTTGTGAATTGGTTAGATTCTTGCTTCAAATATATCTTGACTTTCTTCTCTGCAAGTTGCTTCTGGTTTTGATTTTTAGACTGAACCCATTTCCTCTGTATTTTCTCTTTGTACATACTGTTAATTTTGAGAAGATGGATACCGGTGAAGAATAGTAGAACCGAGCAGTGTTCTTGTTTTGGGATTGAAAAATCAGAGGTTTTAACTTACCTGAAACCTAATAGCGATTCCAGTCCCTTATTTTAACCATTCAAAATCAGAATCTAATCAATATATTTCCTTATGTCATTAAAAGTATGCGATGGTGTTCAACTGAAACTCTAAACTACGTCAAAACCATGGTGATTAACCTTAGTCACTCGTCACAACCAAGATGCAAACCTTGATGCAGTGCTTTGGAATTTTTGTGAATCGAGTGTTACCTTGGTAGTTTTGATATTTGGGTAATTTGGAAACGGACTTGGAACTTTGTACTAGTTTAAACATTGGTGCTAGTTTGGAAATCGGCACTAATCTGGTTAGTCTAACACTGAATTGGTATTTTGGTGCTAATAGTGAGTCACGTCAAATTGTTAATTAGGTAATTAAAATGCTAAAACTGAAATCAAATAAAAAGAAATGACAGTTTGAGGAACTTTAGATAAAAAGGATTATAAAAAAAAAAAAATTATAAATAAGGAATTTATAAGTGGTCCAATTAGATTAATTATTTATTTATTAATGGGTCATAATGTGTAGTTGATAAGTAAGAATGGGTCATCTCTGGAATTGGTAAAATACTTAGCCATATCTCTTCCTCCATTCCTATAATATCAGATGAAACTTTCTGTTCATGTTGCACCAAATCAGTAGCATGATTCTTACTATTGACAACAATAAAAGAAGCTTTGTACTATCGCACCTGTGGAGCAAATGAGATTAGTATATAGCAGCACAACTCTGCTCATTTTTGTCATGTCCCACCCGTGAAATGAACAAGCAATATATATGCATCAGGTGCTGTTTTATAAACCAGAATCCAAGTCAAACCATAAGTATTATATGCAGCAGTGTAGCCCTTTTTGATTTCCACAAAAAAAAATCCTAATGACATGTTGTAGTATTAGCTTCGGAGCAGAATAAAACAAATAGCTCTGTTATGCATGTTAAACGGATGATGAACTTGTGAGCAGTAGCATACATATTGTGTTGGCATCTGAAACCTGGCGGGAGAATAAGCTTCAACATATATATTTACAACCCAAATGAAAATCTTCTTCTAATGTTATAGACGTGGTTATTTGAACAGATTGATAGTGTTTGTTAATTATTCAAACGTCTTCTTCCGATGTTGTAACTGTGGTTAGTAGGACACATTATGTTTAGATTGCTTGTTAACTAACTATAACAACACATTAATTCTAAAACTAAGATACCATAACAGCACACACTACTCGCAGGTGGGAGTATTATATGACCACTTCAGTTAGAATAAAACGATGTTGCAATTTATACTTAATAAAGATGAATAGATTGTGGTTTCGTTACATGTGAATCAGCTGTAACAGAACACCGTGGATTTTAGTCTTCCATCGAAAACTAGTTGTGAATCGGGTGTGGACCTAATGGGTTATTAATCCACAAGTATTAAATGAAGAATATATGTGTATGTATATGTATATATATAACAAGGTTTATCAAGAAGTGAGGATGAATAAGGTTTAAGTGTTGTGCGTTCAAGTTTGGTTGTATAGGTGGTTAGGAGAAGTTGAAATTTGAAATAAAGAGAAGTAAATTATGGTGAGTGAATAAGGAAATTTATGTAGTGTGAAGGTTGGAAATTTTAGGATGAAAATTTTATACAGTACATAATTAATCTGAAGGGTATAGAATCAATTAAGATATAAAATAGTAAATCGGGAATAAAGGATTAAGTTGTTAAGTTGTAGATTGGAATCAAGTGTCGATATAGAGTTAGCAAACTCCGGGTTTGATAATATAATAAGTTTGAATAAGTTAAACTACAAACTAAGTATTTAATTAAGGATATTAGCAATTGATAATACTTATGGATTATAAGCACAATATAAAGTGTTAGGAATGAATTGTAGACTATGATTATGATGTTATAAAAGTTATAGCAATTATAAAGTATTAATGTCAATAAAAAAAATGAAACTAGTACATGTGATGAAGTGATAAGATTATAAAATAATGTAGATTATTAATTAGACTTTGGTGGTCTAATGATATACTATATAATCATAATCTTCATACGAATTTGTGTAAGATAACACAAGTAAGATTAATTACCTTACATAAATGATAAGATATATCATTTAATGAATGAGTTTTATAATTCTTATATAAATAAGGATATATGAATGGGAATGGATTATATGATATGGTGGGAGCCATATAATATTGAGTAAGAGATGTTGTAAGATGGGAAGATAGATTATAACGTATTAGATATAGAGTTCTTATGTCAAATTATAACATAATAAATGCTGAGGGAATTATATAATACCAGGGTTATAATATGAAGTATATAAACTTATGTACTTGGATAACCTAACCAAGCCATCATAATTGGTCAAGTCAACTAGATTGACCAAAGAGGTAAGTTGACCAACTCATAACTGTAAAGGAGCAACAAAGGTTTATAAGTCAAGGATATGATTAACATACAATAACAACCTATAAGGATGTGTGTATTATATATATATATAAATAATAAACCTATAAATAAATGAGATAGGTTATTTGGATTGAATCCTAAGTAGTAAATAAATACTACATGTTAGTTACAATATAGTTAGAGGATGAATTAGTTAATCCCAAACTGTTTAAAACCGAATGATAAACGATGGACAATCACGGGGAAATTACTAGGGGGATTAGTGACTAGTCGGGATACCGAATTAGTCTGTGTTACAGAGAGCTAATATGTAGTCTCGTATTCCAGAGCTAAGTGCATTAGAGGGCATGTGCTGGAGGACGAGCTTTGGGATGATTGAGGACAAGCGTGTATCATCACGCTAGCATTGTACTTCGGTGTACGGTACGTAAAGAGGTCTGATCTGAGATGTCCTGAGGACTTCCTCGGGCTCAGATATGTGTGTTGTATAACGTTTGTGATGCATGTATGTATGTGAGTGGATGTGATTGTGATATGAGATGTTTAATTGTTTAATTTCCCACACCATTTAATTGTGCGCGAACGTCCTCCGGGACTAATACTACGTCGACTATAGATAGACTTATATAAAACTACATACACGAATTATGTGATTGTGAACACCGTTCTCTGACATAATACACTAAGCATTATAAGTATGTAGTTATTAGCTAAGTAAAACACTTAGGAACGAGACACGACATTGTCGGTCTCTAGAGCCTTGACTCGAACGTGAATACTACCTAGAATAATTCTAGGCATGCGTAAGTCCCACAGGGCAGCCAACAAAATAAATGATGTTCTCCATGATCAAAAGAAATTGTAACTGACTATCTAACTAACGAAGCTAACAGTGTAGTGTGAATGAGTGTGATGATGTACCTTAATCCAGACAGTCACTGGCTGCTGGTCACGCGTAGAGATCTCTTGGGTTATCCCGTATCGGGTTTTCCCTATTTAATCCTGAACGAACCTAGATAGATCGTCAGGCGGAGTGTGCTACCGTTGGCACCAGGCCCTTGGCCACCTAAATGGACGCCTTTACAAAGGCAAAGTGAATTAGTCCCGGAGTCTTCGGATCATCAGGGCAGTGAGCACCTTGTGTGTACGTGGGACTACTGTCCAAGTGAGATTGTTTCGGGCTGTCCTGACTTGACACCCACTAACGTATGTGATGTGATGTAATGAGGACCCGGGGGGTCGTGTGACTAACTAAATAACCTGACCGTTCTAACGGCTGCACGTGTTAATGTCATTATTATTGTGTTGTGTGTTGTGTGTGATTGTGTGAAATATAGTGACTGTATTACTTGTTTAAATTACCGTCATCCATGTGTTTACTGCTTTAAATACTTGTACACCGGTAAAGCATGTAACGAACTTAATAATGACAACCATGACTATTAAGTGACCAATAGGGTCCAGGCCTGGCGTACTCAGCGTTTATCGCTGAGCCTTTATGGCATTATGTGCAGGTGATGACTACCGTCGAAGCCGAAGAGCAGGACCGGGGTAGTTAGAATTTAAATTACAGTGCGAGACTTCGTAATGTATAGGATGATTATTAGTTTAAGGTGTTTATAACGTTGTGTACATAAGGGAGTTACCTAGACGCTCACTTGTAGTTAAAGTTACTCTTGGTTAGAATGATGTATAGGTTAGAATCTCGTTATCACTACGGTTGTATTTGTAATACCAGTGTTATTTCTTAGTTTATTTATTTCTGCTTCTTTACTCGTATGGGCGAGGAAAGACATGTGACACCCAAGTGAGTTTTATTAATGTGAGACTTCCGTTGTGAGACGTTATTAATTAAATGCTACGTGAGTGATTATTATGAGATTACGAGTGGGGTGTTACAAAAGTGGTATCAGAGCGGAGTATCGCTCTGATGACGAGATATTAGGATAAAGACAGTGAGCTTAGGATTATGGGAAAGATGGGAAATGTCTGTGAGGTACGGGACCTTTTGTCTTAGCGAATCTAGGTCTTAGCGATGCTTAATGCATGCAAGCGTTAGCCTTAACGGCACTCCAGTATAATTGTTTGCAATACGGTAAATTACGAGTAACGATGTGACATATCGCATATTAGTTGTCGAGTAGAGGTTGTGGCCACAAAAAGCAAGGCATGTCGGGGGTTAATGGAGGTCCTGCAATCCCGAATAGCGTTGAGACGACAATAGACACTCTAGCTTGTTGGAAGAACATCCCGGGAAACAGCAGTGGTACCCCACCCGCCACTGCCCGTGCCTCGAATATCGCCTACAGAGGCAATGTAGTGAAAGACGCTAAGGAAATGGAAGATCCCTCCTGAACGGGAAGATCAAAGTGATTGCTATAATTGTTGTAATAACTAGATAGAGAAAAGAGCTTGTAGAACAATGAATTACTACGGAACGAGGGTCCCGATAGTTCACACTTCTGGAGGCGCGATTATACACAGTGATAAGTAAACGTTCAACCATACTTTAAAGAGGGATACAAATCTATAGGATAGATTGGGTCGGCTCATAATTAGACACCGAAACCCTGTCCAGTTAACAAAAGGAAGGCACCGACGAGTGCACATGAAGAGTGAAAGATAGAATAAAGAGTCTAAAGCGACTACAAAATTGCATAACATGCGGAACCAATTACCGCATAGAAATCTCTCCCAGGAAAGGGATGACTCCAACCCGATACAACTTAGAACGTTCAGAAGAACCTAGTCAACAACCGCAATAACCATGCGGAGTTACGAAACAAAATTAACTTAAAATTTCTACAATGCAACACCTAATCAAGAAATGTCGTAACAAGGACATCTAAAGTACTCCATCTACTGGACCCGAAGCACCACGAGGTAGCTACGAGGGGCAGACCCTAGCTGGAACAACCAGAAGGGGGAAGGAGTCACCCAAAGGAAGAATACCCCGAACTTTGCGGGAACTTTAGGCGCTGGTGTTAGTACCCAGCGCGATCTAGATAACCACAACTTCTTAACTTAATAAACTGACTGCATGAACACATGCGTCAGAAGCCTCCTACTACCATGATGAATATCTGAAACAAAGCTCAATAAGAGCCTAACTTAGATAGCCCAGTAATAGGGCCACCCTAAGGAACTTACATACTTTACGAACCTTTAACAACCATAATTACCACCTTACCCTTCCAAACTAGAAATGCCTAAGCCATACTCAAACGAACAGAGCGTCAAACAGGCCAACAATTCTAAACCTATAACTCATCCTGCATGACGCACTTGCTACAGCAAGCGCTGTAACAATCAATATATTAACAATTTCGCCTACCTCGCGCACTTGCCACTGCAAGTGCTGCAACTACTGTCGAATCCTACAAAACCGTGTAGACCACAAGGTATGACACCATGGCTATCGGTAACCACTAATTATTCGTACAACTTTCGTATAAAATCTGTGACTATTACAAACAGAGTCACAAAACCCTTAAAACTTGAGGCCTACGAACCTCGAGAGGACCGATGAGTCTGACCATTACAACTAAAGGGCACACACCAGCCCATAACAAACTACCTTCGTTAAACATTAATAAATCATTAACATCGGCTTGCAAGCCGAACACCATAAACATATACCGACATTAAATGCCAATAATTACCAGTAATAAGTGTCGAGTTCTTTGGACCGACACAATCTTATGTGAAACTTCGTAACGCTTCCTGGATGCTCCACCATCATTAGTGACGGTAGGAAAGCAAGGAACCGAAGTACCCTAGCTGTTGAACATCTAGGATATATCAATTTAACGAATTAGGTGCCAAATATGAATACTCGTGAATAACAACTCACTCCTCAATATATAAGGAATTGTATAAGAAAGTATGATCGTGTAACGATCAGGGCAAATTCTATGCCGATAACGGCACACCCCAACACACAATAAATGTCAGGAAAAAGAAAGAACATGTTGGTCCTCAATAGGACCAATGTGGACATAATATATACCGCAACGGTTATTACTTAACCGATTGCACCGTAAACACGAATCGGTGTTGAATACTTAAGCAATTAACACCCAAGACACTACTCTAACAAGGAGTACCATAACCAACAAGGAACGAACAAATATCGAGATAGAAATATATACACTACTACATAATTGATTTAAGTTCAAACTTTTTACCCAAATAAATATGGAAAATTAATTTCCGTCACCTATAAGTGTCCTCATAATTGATGAGGGAATATTAGAGATTTTGAATTTTGTATATACATACTTGCACCTACCTTTAACATAAAGCTCTACTATAGAGTTCTACACAAACAAGTGTAATTAAATAGGGTAGTTATATCGAAAAATTACTACGCCTTATTAAGTGGGGTTATTAAAAAAAAAATCTATACTTTTGTGGTAATAATAATCATTATTCCATTTTATCACACTGATCATAGGACGAAGTTCCCGTATTAAGGGAATGGCTATCGTCATTGGCGTCCCGCCATACAATAGGTAACAAAAATAGGTACGTACTAAAGACAGGTCGTCTACTAACATGATGACTGTCAGTTATAATAATAATGTGAGTTAAACGATGGCAAATAGCCTAAACAATAATACAAGACACCAAGTCTAAAGGGCACAGGCCTAGTAAAAGTACACGATGTATCATTACAAGAACACAAAATCCAGGAGAGCAAAGTACTGCCTCCGACTACCTTCCAATATATGCCGCTAGGGCAACAACGCCCAACACGATATGACAAATGATGAAAACTGGTTAAAAACCCAACTACAATGAGGACTTCCATAAATGAAGAGAACACGAATATTGCCATGAAGTCCGGAAATTACACTAAAGGATGTAACCCAGGAAAAGAGTAAAGTTAGAAGCACTATAAATTAGTGCTATAAACGAATAAATAACCTACACAAATACAAGAGCTTGAAACAATCAACCAGTGCTAAACCACGCATGAATAAACCGATAACGGTAATTTGGAGTCAATACACGAAATCACTCCAATAAAGAACTTATTAACCAATAGGCCAACATGGACTTGCCAATGCAAGAGGTCGTAAAATTCCTTTAAAACATCAATAAACTTACGTCAGAAATGAAACCAATGGCAGAGGAGGAAAATAACCTCGTACAATTACAATATGACCACACCATTAGGGCGAAATATCGCGAACGCACATCTAATGCAAGATATGTAATCATACCCATTGGGCAGGGGAACCAGAGAACAAAATTTCACTCGGGACACCCCCCCAATACCAAATAAAAAGGTAGATTGACAACAGAATAATTCACAAAACGTGTGACAAACACTATGAGTGTACAAAAATGAGACATGAGACGACCGCACTCCGATAGGAGCATGCGGGCCTGACACTTATTTATGAGCTAGTCAGGTAAGTAGTAATGCATCAGTAGGGTACCCCATGCATGTAGACGAGTAGTGTAAAGAAAGAACATGACAAGTAGTCAACTCCGTACCCAGGTCAGAGACGCCAGTCTAGACCGGTGCAACTAGTTTACCTCGAATAATGGACGAGAAGAGCCTCAGTTAAACCAACGAATCTAATGAAACCAGAAACCTTGAATATAACACGACCAAAGTCGTAACCCCACAAAAGAGTGGTTAACACAATAATGCTACAGAAAACCTCTTGAAAGACGAGAGAGCCAATAGCCAACTAAATGGCAAGGCATGAAAACTCGTTAAACGAGCTAGTAAATATATAAAAATCCTAATAAGGATCAAGAGTTGCTTACACAAGCACAACTTCTGTTATCCAAAAAAAAAACCTACTTAAGATAACGATCACCACCCGAAAGAGGTGCATAAGGAGAACTATTCTCCAAACAAAAACACAAGTAACCGTACGCTCAAATTGAGGGCAATGGTATGCTTTCACCCAAAACGGGCTGAACATAAACACAATACCATACAATGAAATAAGGCAAGCTAGTACACTAGCGGATGCCTTAAGCTATAAAGCAAATATCATAATAACTTATAACCGTTAAATCGACTAAGATATGGCGTGCACTGAAACGACCATTGTAAACAGTCATTATTAATAAATACGTTGGCAAATAACAGACGAGTAAAACTCGCATAAAACTCAATTATAAGGAACTAAAATTGAAGACAGGCTATACAACAACCTAGACCATTCAAGGAAACGCTCCAAATAAATGCAGCGTTCAACCCTATATAACCACACAAAAAACATGAGTGTACAATTACACTCCTGGTGGAACAACACAAAAAAATAGAGAACATATGAAACATACGAGGGGACAATGCCCCAACTGCCAAAGAGCATACCCATACGGGATACCGAAAGGTGCATAGCACAAATATGAGAACAACAAATGGCTTCCCTTAGCGCAAAGCAGGGCGAACCATACTAACATTGTTATTAGACCGTTATACGGAAAATGTAATACACGTTAACAAGAAATAACTACAACTAACATACTACTCCGGAACAAAACAACCTGGAGACACGGGATGACGACGGTTATCTCTGTGGACATATAGGCTACTATATCTCAATATTACAGAGACTGGTGCAGAGATCACCAACTACTAACGATAGTCAAATGTCATACTACACCTCAACTAAAAACTAGTGAGTGAAGACAATAACATTTGGCAATATATTCGGCGCATGTGCGCTAGTAATCCACAACATCGGGATAGACATACTATTTAGACCCAATCGAGCGCGCTTACAATAAACAAACCACGCCGATTAAGATACCTCTGTTTCCACAATTACGAAAAGACCGTGGATAGCACCCTCACATCGGAATGGGGTCAGCAACAACTTACTACTAATAAACAATTTATAATACATCAATAGGAACAAAAAGGGCAAACTAAGCCCTAGGTTCGTGGGTCTGCACCTCACTACGGAGCGAGTGGGCCCATTAGATCGTGTTGGGAGAGCGCACAAAGTACTCCATGCCTTCGGCTGAAAAAGTACGTGCCTCACCCTTAGTATATTTTCTCTTAGAGCCGAGTGACTAGAGATAGACCCGTCTCTCAGATATGATATGACTCCACTCCGAAGTTTCAATATTAAACGAGAGAGACCAGGAACAAGACCATTAAAAAGGTCAAAGTCCGTTGGTTGAACCATGAGGCGAAAAAGACCACATGGAAGTTGGAGAACTCTAAGAGAGCCAAGTATCCAGCGCTCCTTGCATAGCTGTTGTTGTATACTTGTGGGGTACGTGGGCGTAACCCTTTTTTTTAAGGGGCTAGAGCCTTTTGGCTGTGCACATATGTGCACTAAGTTTTAGTGAGTAGTATGCAGGGCATACGTTGTTTTTGTGGATTGTTTAATTTGTTTTGTATGAGGGGCATACTTAATTATGTGTTGGTCTGTGCATTTGTGCACTTGCTTGTGTGTTAAGTATCCTATGTGATACTTGTATGGTACATAATATGGAACCGCATTTGTGCACTTGCTTGTGTGTTAAGTATCCTATGTGATACTTGTATGGTATATAACATGGAACCGAATACGGTTGTACCTGGAGGTGCGAACCGGTACGAAACCGAGGTGGAACTTAGTGGGAATAGACTTCCCTAGGAAATGGATGGTTGTCTGGATTTAGACTGATATTAACTAATGGACTTGTTCTATAACTTGGAATATGTGCTAGTTTTATATGATTAGGACTAGAATTATGAAAAGATAGAGAACTGGAACTTGTTAAATTAATTGATTGTTTGAAATTGACGTGGGAGGTGGAACTTGATCCTGGCCAGATCAAGAGAGACTGAACACAAATTGAGGTGGAAGGATAGTTCAACACTGATGTTGATCACATCAGGGTTGGACGACTCTTGAAACTTCCTACAAGTGGACACATATATGAGTAGGTTATGAGCTTAAATGATTGTAGATAGTATGTAAAATTACCGCAAGGGGCCGTGGACCTCGGTGTGCCTGCAGATATTTATAGATGGTGGTGGATTGAGAAAAGTCTTTTGTTATGGTTTTTACCATTAGGTTTTAGAGGCTCCATACAATAGAATGGATTAACCTTTATTATATATGTCATACAGATAGTATGAGAGGTATAGAACAGGGACTATAATACCCCTAAAGTATACTTACATACCAGAGATTCGAAATTAATATTCATGGTGTGGATGATTCACTTATATCGTGATTGTATGTGCATTTGTATTGCATTGATTAGTTTAGGTGCATTATTGTTGCACTTTGTTGGATTTTTATGATGTACCTTGTATGGTATTAGTTGATGTGCACTCTTGTTGCACTTTGATTGTTTATATGTGTAATTTGTTGCACTTTGAGTTGATGTACATGTGCACTTGTTGCGCTTTGTGGTTATTATGGTGAATGTTGTCGAGATTATATGTGCTAGAATGCACTGTCAGATTTAGTTGTTGAGATTCGGGACTTGATCCCTAGAGTTGAGATTAGTGTGGAACTAGATGCCCTAGAACTATTTGGAATTGAGGAATATGACTTCGGGACGAAGTCCTTTTAAGGGGGTAGATTGAAATATCTCTGAAGATTATAAAATAATTAAGGCTTAATTACGTAATTATTACAGCCCAATTCATATAATTTATTAAGAATCTATGAACCTTAACGATAATTATATAAATAATGTAAGGTTCATGAAGGTTGTAAATCTCACACTAAATAATGAAATTGAAGAATATAATTATAGAAAGAAATGAAGTAATAAAATCTAGCGTAACATATAATGTTCATTATTACATGAGGTAATGAATTTAAGGATATGAATTATGAAAGAAACTAAATAATAAAGTAATACGTAACTTGTAATATACATTATTATATGAAATAACAACATAAAATTAATATGCTAAGATATGAGAGATTAATTAGCATACTAACTTAAATTAGGAGGTATTATAGGCATAAAATCAATTAAAAACCAGCATGAGTCAAGTTGGATTATTAACTTGCAATTAAAGAATTGATAGGGCCCAAATTAAGTCAAAAATTAGAACCCATTATGCCCAATTCAACCAATATGTGAGAAGCCCACTCTCCTGACCTGACTACTACAATACTCCCTCCGTTCAACAATATCTGTCATTCTAGAAACTTGCACACTTATTAAGAAAGTAGAAAAATGACGCATGTTCCCATTACTTTTTACTTTTCCATATAGATAATAATTACTTTTATATTGAATAGTAGGGTTAAAGTGGAAAAAGATGTGTCAAAAAGCTAGAATGACAGATATTTTTGAACAAGAATCACCACCTAAAACGACAGTTATTAATTAACGGAGGGAGTATAATTTGGAACCCTAAACTGGCAAGAGGAACGACATGCTCAGCGCCTTCCTATTCTCTTCTATTCCTTATCGTAATTCCTTCACATTTCAAACTCTATCAGGCGAAGGAAAGACATACATACGCCACCATACTCTTCAATTCATTTCCTCTTTTCATCCCCTCAACCCTAATTGGAAAACATGTTCCTATCTTATTCCCAAGTTCTGCGCCCCCTCTTTAGTGAGCTGGAAAGTCGAGAGCATTTGATGGTGATGGCAGTCTGGCGAACCAGGAAAACAAGGAAAGGATTACATGTTCTGTGAGATTGAAACTAGGTAAGAGTCTTTTTGCATTTTCCTTCTCTTCTTGCAATTTTGGTACCAGTACCAGCCTAGCCTTATTCTGCCTTCTTCTCTTTGCAAGCCAGCTAAACCAAAACCTGAAACCGAGAACAAAAAATGGGAGGTGGCGCATCCCTTGTCTGAACCGAGCGAATTGGTGTAGGAGCTTGTTCCTTGTGAATTGGTTAGATTCTTGCTTCAAATATATCTTGACTTTCTTCTCTGCAAGTTGCTTCTGTGTTTTGATTTTTAGACTGAACCCATTTCCTCTGTATTTTCTCTTTGTACATACTGTTAATTTTGAGAAGATGGATACCGGTGAAGAATAGTAGAACCGAGCAGTGTTCTTGTTTTGGGATTGAAAAATCAGAGGTTTAACTTACCTGAAACCTAATAGCGATTCCAGTCCCTTATTTTAACCATTCAAAATCAGAATCTAATCAATATATTTCCTTATGTCATTAAAAGTATGCGATGGTGTTCAACTGAAACTCTAAACTACGTCAAAACCATGGTGATTAACCTTAGTCACTCGTCACAACCAAGATGCAAACCTTGATGCAGTGCTTTGGAATTTTTGTGAATCGAGTGTTACCTTGGTAGTTTTGATATTTGGGTGATTTGGAAACGGACTTGGAACTTTGTACTAGTTTAAACATTGGTGCTAGTTTGGAAATCGGCACTAATCTGGTTAGTCTAACACTGAATTGGTATTTTGGTGCTAATAGTGAGTCACGTCAAATTGTTAATTAGGTAATTAAAATGCTAAAACTGAAATCAAATAAAAAGAAATGACAGTTTGAGGAACTTTAGATAAAAAGGATTATAAAAGAAAAAAAATTATAAATAAGGAATTTATAAGTGGTCCAATTAGATTAATTATTTATTTATTAATGGGTCATAATGTGTAGTTGATAAGTAAGAATGGGTCATCTCTGGAATTGGTAAAATACTTAGCCATATCTCTTCCTCCCTTCCTATAATATCAGATGAAACTTTCTGTTCATGTTGCACCAAATCAGTAGCATGATTCTTACTATTGACAACAATAAAAGAAGCTTTGTACTATCGCACCTGTGGAGCAAATGAGATTAGTATATAGCAGCACAACTCTGCTCATTTTTGTCATGTCCCACCCATGAAATGAACAAGCAATATATATGCATCAGGTGCTGTTTTATAAACCAGAATCCAAGTCAAACCATAAGTATTATATGCAGCAGTGTAGCCCTTTTTGATTTCCACAAAAAAAATCGTAATGACATGTTGTAGTATTAGCTCGGAGCAGAATAAAACAAATAGCTCTGTTATGCATGTTAAACGGATGATGAACTTGTGAGCAGTAGCATACATATTGTCTTGGCATCTGAAACCTGGCGGGAGAATAAGCTTCAACATGTATATTTACAACCCAAATGAAAATCTTCTTCTAATGTTATAGACATGGTTATTTGAACAGATTGATAGTGTTTGTTAATTATTCAAACGTCTTCTTCCGATGTTGTAACTGTGGTTAGTAGGACACATTATGTTTAGATTGCTTGTTAACTAACTATAAACAACACATTAATTCTAAAACTAAGATACCATAACAGCACACACTACTCGCAGGTGGGAGTATTATATGACCACTTCAGTTAGAATAAAATGATGTTGGAATTTATACTTAATAAAGATGAATAGATTGTGGTTTAGTTACATGTGAATCAGCTGTAACAGAACACTGTGGATTTTAGTCTTCCATCGAAAACTAGTTGTGAATCGGGTGTGGACCTAATGGGTTATTAATCCACAAGTATTAAATGAAGAATATATGTGTATGTATATGTATATATATAACAAGGTTTATCAAGAAGTGAGGATGAATAAGGTTTAAGTGTTGTGCGTTCAAGTTTGGTTGTATAGGTGGTTAGGAGAAGTTGAAATTTGAAATAAAGAGAAAAGTAGATTATGGTGAGTGAATAAGGAAATTTATGTAGTGTGAAGGTTGGAAATTTTAGGATGAAAATTTTATACAGTATATAATTAATCTGAAGGGTATAGAATCAATTAAGATATAAAATAGTAAACCGGGAATAAAGGATTAAGTTGTTAAGTTGTAGATTGGAATCAAGTGTCGATATAGAGTTAGCAAACTCCGGGTTTGATAATATAATAAGTTTGAATAAGTTAAACTACAAACTAAGTATTTAATTAAGGATATTAGCAATTGATAATACTTATGGATTATAAGCACAATATAAAGTGTTAGGAATGAATTGTAGACTATGATTATGATGTTATAAAAGTTATAGCAATTATAAAGTATTAATGTCAATAAAAAAAAATGAAACTAGTACATGTGATGAAGTGATAAGATTATAAAATAATGTAGATTATTAATTAGACTTTGGAGGTCTAATGATATACTATATAATCATAATCTTCATACGAATTTGTGTAAGATAACACAAGTAAGATTAATTACCTTACATAAATGATAAGATATATCATTTAATGAATGAGTTTTATAATTCTTATATAAATAAGGATATATGAAAGGGAATGGATTATATGATATGGTGGGAGCCATATAATATTGAGTAAGAGATGCTGTAAGATGGGAAGATAGATTATAACGTATTAGATATAGAGTTCTTATGTCAAATTATAACATAATAAATGCTGAGGGAATTATATAATACCAGGGTTATAATATGAAGTATATAAACTTATGTACTTGGATAACCTAACCAAGCCATCATAATTGGTCAAGTCAACTAGATTGACCAAAGAGGTAAGTTGACCAACTCATAACTGTAAAGGAGAAACAAAAGTTTATAAGTCGAGGATATGATTAACATACAATAACAACCTATAAGGATGTGTGTATTATATATATAAATAATAAACCTATAATAAATGAGATAGGTTATTTGGATTGAATCCTAAGTAGTAAATAAACACTACATGTTAGTTACAATATAGTTAGAGGATGAATTAGTTAATCCCAAATGTTTAAAACCGAATGATAAACGATGGACAATCACGGGGAAATTACTAGGGGGATTAGTGACTAGTCGGGATACCGAATTAGTCTGTGTTACAGAGAGCTAATATGTAGTCTCGTATTCCAGAGCTAAGTGCATTAGAGGGCATGTGCTGGAGGACGAGCTTCGGGATGATTGAGGACAAGCGTGTATCATCACGCTAGCATTGTACTTCGGTGTACGGTACGTAAAGAGGTCTGATCTGAGATGTCCTGAGGACTTCCTCGGGCTCAAATATGTGTGTTGTATAACGTTTGTGATGCATGTATGTATGTGAGTGGATGTGATTGTGATATGAGATGTTTAAATGTTTAATTTCCCGCACCATTTAATTGTGCGCGAACGTCCTCCGGGACTAATACTACGTCGACTATAGATAGACTTATATAAAACTACATACGCGAATTATGTGATTGTGAACACCGTTCTCTGACATAATACACTAAGCATTATAAGTATGTAGTTATATCCTAAGTAAAACACTTAGGAACGAGACACGACATTGTCGGTCTCTAGAGCCTTGACTCGAACGTGAATACTACCTAGAATAATTCTAGGCATGCGTAAGTCCCACAGGGCAGCCAACAAAATAAATGATGTTCTCCATGATCAAAAGAAATTGTAACTGACTATCTAACTAACGAAGCTAACAGTGTAGTGTGAATGAGTGTGATGATGTACCTTAATCCAGACAGTCACTGGCTGCTGGTCACGCGTAGAGATCTCTTGGGTTATCCCGTATCGGGTTTTCCCTAGTTAATCCTGAACGAACTTAGATAGATCGTCAGGCGGAGTGTGCTACCGTTGGCACCAGGCCCTTGGCCACCTAAATGGACGCCTTTACAAAGGTAAAGTGAATTAGTCCCGGAGTCTTCGGATCATCAGGGCAGTGAGCACCTTGTGTGTACGTGGGACTACTGTCCAAGTGAGATTGTTTCGGGCTGTCCTAACTTGACACCCACTAACGTATGTGATGTGATGTAATGAGGACCCGGGGGTCGTGTGACTAACTAAATAACCTGACCGTTCTAACGGCTGCACGTGTTAATGTCATTATTATTGTGTGTGTGTTGTTGTGTGTGATTGTGTGAAATTAGTGACTGTATTACTTGTTTAAATTACCGTCATCCATGTGTTTACTGCTTTAAATACTTGTACACCGGTAAAGCATGTAACGAACTTAATAATGACGACCATGACTATTAAGTGACCAATAGGGTCCAGGCCTGGCGTACTCAGCGTTTATCGCTGAGCCTTTATGGCATTATGTGCAGGTGATGACTACCGTCGAAGCCGAAGAGCGGGACCGGGATAGTTAGAATTTAAATTACAGTGCGAGACTTCGTAATGTATAGGATGATTATTAGTTTAAGGTGTTTATAACGTTGTGTACATAAGGGAGTTACCTAGACGCTCACTTGTAGTTAAAGTTACTCTTGGTTAGAATGATGTATAGGTTAGTATCTCGTTATCATTGCGGTTGTATTTGTAATACCAGTGTTATTTCTTAGTTTATTTATTTCTGCTTCTTTACTCGTATGGGCGAGTAATGGCATGTGACACCCAAGTGAGTTTTATTAATGTAAGACATCCATTGTGAGACGTTATTAATTAAATGCTACGTGAGTGATTATTACGAGATTACGAGTGGGGGGTGTTACAATGTGTATCAAATTCGACTGCACTACTTCATGGTATTGCTTATTTGGTGTGATTGTGTTGACTGAACATCTATTTTTGGTCTGCTAGTGGGATTAATGAATACAACACTTTATGGTATTGCATATTAAAGGTGAATATGAATAAAATGTGTTATATGTCCACATTTACAGGTGAAAATATTTCTACAAATTAAAATATTAAATATTTTTTTAAAAATGAAAACAGTTTAACAGAATAGCGACACGGCTAAAAATTAATTAGAAAAAAAATAAATTTCCGTCGCCAAATTAGCGACGGACAGTTCCGTCTCGAATCTGTCGCAAATATGGATTTAGCGACGGACAATTATGTCTCTAATCCGTCGCTATTTGGCGACGGATGACGGCGTCCGACGTGACTTTGATTTAGCGACGAAGTAGTATTAGCGACGGAATTGTCTGTCGCTAATTACGTATTTTCTAGTAGTGAAAAATTGAAACGTATAAGTTATCATGATATGGTTAATTGTTTTATTACATTGAAGGAGCAATATAATTAATCATTTGATTTTTAAATTTTTATTTCTTATAGGTGGAAATTTGCAACAGAAAAACTACACCAGCAAGCTACACAAAAAAGTTTTAGATGCAAATTACAATAGAAGGTTGTTGTATAATATTTCGCAGTATTCATGAAGAAGCTCAATAAGAAGAAGTGTCATATGTACATCCAGTTGGTGGTGAAGATAGACTTATTGCCATAGTCCTAAATTTAGAAAAATAAGTACATAAAAGAGCTTATATCAATGCAAAAATGTTGATAATTTTAATACATTTACTGGAGACATTGATTTAGTCTTGTGATGTATCAAATACGATGTACAATGAATCATTCAGCACAATTAATGGATTATATAGTAAATAGATTTGTTTTGACATATTAATGAATCATTTGCTGATAAAAGAGCTTATATCAATGCAAACATGTTGATAGTTTTTAATACACTCACGGGAGAGATTGATTGCTTAGTCTTGTGATGTATCAAATATGATGTACAAGGAATCATTCAGCACAATTAATGGATTATATAGTAAATAGATTTGTTTCGACATATTAATGAATCATTCAGTTATGATTCAACAGATAAGTCACACAAGAAAATTTGTAATACACATAATTGATCAAAATATATGACCGACACAAAAATCAATCTCCCCCACTAACATAATGCATACTTCGTTTGTAGTAAAAAGATAAAAGGAATTAACATAGCCTGACAAATAGAAACCAACAAACTAATAGAAAGAGCTTCAAATCTTCTTTTCCTCATAATTCCATTCAAAGATCATTAATCCTCAAATTCTTTTCGTCTACAACAATTCAAGGTATACTCAGCGTGAGCCTTTGTTCTGATGTTTTCTGTTACTTCACTACACTTGGTTTTCTTAGAACATCTATATATTATTACAACTTAATTTGTTCCTCTTTGAGGTAACCTTATTTGTGTGTATATAGGTTGTGGTTTATATCAAGAAAAATAGAAGAAACATATAAAAAAGAAACATAAATGGTGAATCAATGAACATAACTAATTAATAATTCAACCAAATAAGTGAATCATAAATAGAATCAGAACAAGAGAAGAAATAATATGAAGATGAACAGTCGCTAACAAGGAAAAAACATTCATTGAAACTAATAAATCCCTAGGTTTAGGAAGAGCATAAAAAACCATAACAAAGATAATATTGATAATCAAAATCATGCCCCATCTAAGCATAAACCAATTCATACAAGAAAACAGACCTAAATATATTCCCATGTTAGAACCTTATATAATATAGACAATCAGAAAAATTAGCAATATAATTTAACAACTAGCAATTGGAGAGATAATAGTGAAATTAACACCGTACATTCAAAAAGACAAGCCTGCTAGAATTTTGCACTTGCTCAATCACCACTATCTGCGATCAAGCCGTAGGAGACAAGAGCAATCCGTAAATTTCTTCAGTCGACACGGGTGCAGGGTGGTGGGAGGAAGAAATTGTGAGAGAACAAGGATGAGTATTGAGAATGAGCAGCGTACGAAATATGAAGTGGCTGAGTGAAGATCTGTTTGGAAGAAACGAATTACAAAATATAGCATTCTGTAAAGTAGTGCCACATATAAGAAGCTAACCTGTCAACAAAATGCTGGATGTAACTACACCGTTCTTTTCCTTACAACGGACAGCCGTTGCGAATAATAGGTGATTTTGGTAGGCTCCGTCCGTTTCCGACGATTAGAAAAGAGGCACGGCACTTAGATAGTGGAGTACAAATGTCTTAAGGTTACAGGTTTATTTTTTTTTGTCTGGTCTCACCATCTCTCTCACATAACTAGAATATTGTAATTGACTTAAAATCTATTGTGGGTTGGACTTACAATTACAGGAGGCCCATCATTCGGGGGGTTTGGGGGGCGTAGGCCCCCATTTTGCGGAACGCTGGGGGTGCGGGGGGCAAAGGCCCCGCTTGGAACGTTAGGGTGCGGGGGCCCCCACGGTGTAGTACGGTTTGGACTTCGGGCCCATATCGGATTTTTCTTTTTGAGATGAGTCTGTCTATGTTAGATGGGTGTTTTAGGGTTGTACTCAGTGACTCACACACCGGAATGAAAATAACCCTAAAACGAGTTTCCTCAACATCGTTCTTCTCCTTCGTTCTTCCTCTTTGTTCTTTCGGCCTTTCCTGCTCGATTTTTGCAACAGAGAATTATCTGAAAGTAAGTAAACCTGCGTTCAGAGACATTTTTTGATGTGTTAAGCTTCATTAATAACCAGAAATAGCTTAATAAGTAATAAGCTGTATGATGCACGTGTCAACCAAGTGAGATTCACGACTAACCACCGTTTGTTGGTCATGAATTTGGAAATGTTCCTGTACATTAATTTGATAGTCTTTAGGTCATATTTAAATATGTGGCAATTAGGACCTCCATGCACATGATAGCGTCATTTATAATAATTAGAATATCAAGTCTAAAAGGTAGACTGAAAACATGTGATAAACTGTAATCATGGGTATTAGCCTTGCTAACAGATGCAGGCTCTGTGAGCAAGCTCCAGAGACAAGTGGGCACCTATTCTTTTTTTTTTGCAGGACTTCTTGTAGAATCTGGTAGACTATATGTGACTGGTTGGGGATCCCCACCAACAGGTCTAACCTTCGCAGCTGCGCACACTGGCTATCCCACTACAACAAGGGAAAAAGACCAAAGGACTTCGTCAGACGTGCGGTCATCGCTAATGTCGTCTACTTCATTTGGATGATTGAAAGATGCAGAAGAGCCATGACGGGCCAGGCCAGACCCCGCTCTCATCATTGCGGACATGAAGGGAGCAAACAAAGCCGCCATCTGGACTAATCTCCTCCCCAATCGAGATAGTGCTTGGCTTAACCAGATGCTGGAGTCCTAATGTATTAGGTAGGCCCATCGCCACCTTTTTAAAACTAAGAGAGCCTCATTGACTTGTATATACCTGGATATCTGATACTCCCTTCTGTTCAAAATAATTATCGTTTTAGGCTTGAGACTTATGTTCAAATTATTTGTCATTTTAGACTTTTTGTATCTTACTTTCTACTTTTGCCCTTTTCATTTTTTAATTATTAATATCATTGTACTCTACTTTTTTGTCTTACCAATAAAGTATACTTAATTCTTTATTCTTCCTATACAACAAGTTAGGACACACTAGTCATTTTAAACTTTTCCTAAAAAATGTGAAAATGTCTAAAACGACATTTATTTTGAATAGGAGGGAGTATATAGGACCCCTATGTATCTCTTTCCATATAAACTCTATTATTCATTCATTATATAATTCACCTTTTTTTTCAAAAAAAAAAGAATATCAAGTCTATTTAAGTTGCATTAATAAAAAGATAGACAGATCTATCAACAAAAGGAAAAGCTGGCAGAGCATTATTCACTATAAAATCTCTAACACATTTGAGTCCAATATTGTCAAATTTTTTTTTAAAAAAGGTAATAGAAATATTTACAAAACGTTTGATACGCAGGGGGAATAACATGATTCAAAAGGACCACCAATACAAGACAAAAAGGTCGTTGAAGTCCCATGGCCGAATTTCAAGCACCTGTCTTCTTTTATGCATTTTGAATGGTAGTTTTTGTTATTTGCTTTGGTTCGTACATCGATGAACAGGGGAAGTTGGACTGAAAACAAGAATCATAAAGCAATCGCTACACCCCTTCATATCCTTCGACAAGACATTTTCGGAAAATATATATAAAAAAACCATTTAAGTGGGGAGTGAATTCTCCAACCAGAGGTGATCCTGGGTAACTGTGCTCATCTACTACAAAATGACAGACTTGATAGCAAACTTATTATCCATCACAACCTTTGGATGAGCTTCGGCTTGGTCCGACATAACACGGTTGCAATCAATCCAGATGCCATATACTCCCTCCGTCCTGAATTGACCGTCCTGTTTGCTTTATGGTACGTTTTTCCATTTCAATATTAAGTATATAAGATAAAATAATTTTATAAAACTAAATTTTGTAACATATAGTTTATCATGTAAGGAATCATATGTAAAACTTAAATTTTCAAAATTAATTTATCTTATATGTTAAAAATTGAAGTCAAACGACATGTCCAAATAGTAAACAGGACAGTCAATTCAGGACGGAGGGAGTACCATGGAAGCAATGGTGGCCTGTCTCACGTAATCAGAGGGTTTTCCTCTTGTAATAGCGCGATATCCAAGCAATGCAACTACAAAGGTTAGAACGGTTGGTGGGAATCCCTAATTAGTTAAAGATGGTTCACCAAATCTTGCAAAGAAAACTCTACAAAGAAAGAAGAGAAAATTACATTGCCCACCCATGAGGTATTGGGGAATTACAATGCTCCCATGAGCTTTAGAAAATTACAATGCCCACCTATGCGATATTAAGAAATTACAATGCCCACCCATGAGTTTAGAAAATTACAATACCCACCCTTGTACTTATCAAAAAGAGGTGAAATCGAATATGTAAAGTAATGATTACCTTAAGAAACAACTTAGACAATGGTAAAAAAATTAAAAACCCTAAATTAATCTTATATGACCACTTAGAAGTCAAATAAATGAAACATGTCTAAAAATAACAAAATAAAGAAATAAAATCAAAGAAAATGAGGTGAACATTAATGGTGGCCACGGGTCCGGTTCCACCGATTCCGGTTCCGGTTCCACCGGTTCCGGTTCCGGAAAATGTGTATTCGTATTCGGAACCGGTCTGGGCGGTTCCGGTTCCGGTTCCGGTTTTGAAATATGGATTTGCTTCGGATTCGGTCAAAAAATCGGTTCCGGCCGGTTCCGGTTGCGGTTCCGGTTCTGATCGGTTCCGACCGGTTCCGGAGCGGTTCCGGAAAGATTCGATCGGCTCCAGTTGCTTCGTTTTAGCTCTGATTTGAGATCCGTTTGAGCGCACACGTTGCTCTTTTCATCCATTTTACTCCTAGATAGGTTATTCTTAAAGTTTTATCTTAAATGTGTAAGAAACAAAGACTTAGGAATTTTTATTGAATTTACAAAAAATAAGGAACAAAGAGATTTTTATTATATGATTCACTGCCTCTTTAAAACCTTATTAGGTAAAAACCCATTGGGAAAACCCTAATAAGGAAAAAGAGTACAGCTATTTTTTTTTGAAATAAATGATGAATATATAAGAGGTAAAAAGTTACAATAAAGTTAGATACATAGAGAGTCTATGTATCTGAGAACTAATAAGGAGGGTGGTTTTACAACATCCTCCTAAACACTAAAATAAAATCCGCGATACAGAAACTGGTTAAGCCCAGGATCAAATTCCAAATTACAAATTCAGGGATACAACATACGGGTTCGTACATACACAAAAAACCCTAAGAGCAAAGGACTCTATCAAGCCAATCCGAATCAGTACTAGCAGCATTCATCTTCGCCCATATGATAGCTTTCATGGCGACCTTGATGTCTGAAATTATGAGAGAGCGGTCTCTAGCTTGGTTGGCCATGGCTCGTTTGCATCTTTCTATCCAGAGGTGATAGACAACGTTGGCGACAGCCGCTCTCTTCACTAAATCAATTGGCCGCCGTCTCCTGCAATATCGACTAATCCATGCTGAGCAGCTACGGAGGCTACTCCTGTTTGTGGGGATACCCAACCAATCACAAGTGCTCCACCAAACTCTGCTCGAGTACCTGCAATGAAAGAAAAGATGGTCGCTTGTCTCCGGAGCACGCTCACAGAGCCAGCACCTGTTAGCAATACAAATGCCCCAAGACTGGAGCTTATCGCAGGTTTTAAGCCTACCTTTTAGAGACACCCATAAGATAATTTAGCCTTGGGGACAGACCATGTGTTCCAGCAGACATTGAACCAGGGGAAGGACCGGGAAGGGGCGGACACAACATTATACAATAAACTGACCTTAGGGCGGCTAGGATAAGATTGGAAGAGGGAAACTGCATCATTTGTAGAGCCGCATTGCTCAATCCACCAGTTCCGCGCATGAAGGATAGCTTTCCAGATCCAAGGATCATTCCCTTTAGCCGTAGTCGTCCAAATGGTAAGATTGGGCAGGAATAGCTGATGGATCCACTGGATCCATAGGCGCTCTGGATTGTTGGCTATGGCTGAGATAGTCTTGAGCATGAAGCACATGTTCCATTTATGGATGTCCTTAAGTCCCAGACCCCCATTTTTCTTAGTGTTTGTGGTGTAGCTCCATGCCACTGGAGGAGCGGAGGTGCATTCTGCCTCTCCTGACCAAAGGAACGATCGGAAGCATTTGTTGACTCTTTTGATAACAAATTTAGGGATAGCAATACATGAGGCCAGAAGCCAACAATACCAAAAAGAGTACATTGAATCAGAGCGAGTCTGCCCGCAAAAGAGAGGGATTTACTGCTCCAAGATGCGATAGCTTTACGGATGCTATCCATTAAAGGATTGAAGTCAGCAGCTTTATGCTTCCTAGCTGTGATAGGGATGCCCAGATAACGAAAGGGGAAAGACCCCTTATTGAATCCCGTGAGATGGATAAGAGAGTCAGTAAGCGCGGGGGTAACCCCCCCAAGGAAGAGGTCCGATTTGGAAGGGTTAAGCATTAGCCCCGAGGCATCCGAGAACAGATTAATTTTGTCCAGCATCAGAGTGATGGAGCATTGATCACCTCTACAAAAGAGGAGGGCATCATCCGCAAAGAAAAGATGGGAGATGCGAAGAGATTTGCATGATGGGTGGTAATGGAAGCCTGATGTACTCTCAAGTTGGTCCAGCAGGCGAGAGAGCATGTCCATCACCAGAGAGAATAGATAAGAGAGAAAGGGGGTCCCCTTGACGCAAGCCTCTCTTCCCTTTGAAGGAAGCAGAAGGGGAGCCATTGATGTTTATTGAGAAGGAGGTGGTGGTGACACATTGCATAATCCAGTTCCTAAATTCTGGTGGGAAATTTAGGAAGGAGAGGGTGTCCTGGAGGAAAGTCCAGTCAACTGTGTCGAAGGCCTTTATGATGTCCATCTTCATAGTGCAACGCGGGGAGATATGAGCTCTTTGATAGTTTTTCATGAGGCAGGAACACAGTTGAATATTGTCTGAGATGAGGCGGCCCTTGATGAAAGCCCCTTGGTTAGCACTCACAAGGGAGGGAGAACATTCTTAAGTCTCTCTGCTAGGATTTTGCTGATGATTTTATAAAGGGTGTTACAACAAGAGATAGGTCTGTAATCCCTGGGGAAGAGGCATTGTCCGACTTTGGAATAAGCGTGATGAGGGTGGCATTAATCTCTTTGAGAATCCTGCCACTATGGAAGAAACTTTTTACTGCATCACAAATGTCATTCCCAATAAGGGGCCAGGCGGCCTTAAAGAATTTGGCCGTGTAACCATCCGGACCTGGGGCTTTATCATCACCAATTGAAAAGAGCGCTGACTTAATAGCGATGTTATCTATTGGCCGGGTTAGTGATGCCCAAGATGATTGGTCAAGCAGTCTACAATTGTCCAGGCTAAGATCCGTTAGGGAATGACAGAGGGGAGCTCTAGTGCCAAGAGATTGCTGGATGGAAGTGGTTAACTAGACAATTCTCAATGTCCATAGGGGAATTGAGCACTTCCCCCTGATCATTTGCGATGGACGTAATGGAGTTTTTATTCCTTCTCGTTTATGGCTCTATGATAGAGGGACGAGTTAGAATCTGCTAGCTTTAGCCAGCGGGTTTTCGAGAGCTGGCGGAGGAATAGAAGCTCATGAGAGTCCCTAGAAAGGAGCTTATGCCTTAGAGATTTCTCTTGGGATATTAGGGTTGGGTTCCATGGATCGAGGTCCAGGGTTTTTTGAACGTCTACGAGGTCATTTCTGAGGCTTTGACCTCTGTCCCCAATGGAGGCATATTCTTTTTTATGGAGTCGGATGAGTCCGAAACTTAAATGGCGGAGCCTCTGGACGATAGAGTGCATACGGCTCCCCCTTCTAGGGATGTCCCACACATCCTTTACTAGTTGGAGGAAGGAGGGGTCCTTGGTCCACAAATTCAGGAATTTAAAAGTTCTCCTTCGGGGGGGGGGGGGGTGGGGCGGTATGGTAATGATCATCGGGCTGTGGTCCGAGACCAGGGAGGGAGAAAAGTGGCAAAGCTCGTTGGGAACCTCAGAATCCACTCCTCGTTAACTAGAACACGGTCGATCTTCCCCAGGACACGCCTGTGATCGTATTGGTTATTCCACCAGGTGAGAAATCGCCCATAGAATCGGAGGTCCTGTAAATCAGCTTTGGAGACACAATCAGCAAAGTCACGGTAGTCACTCGGCTGAGGGCTCCGCGTGCTGATCCTATCTTGGGCGTAGAGAATATTGTTAAAGTCCTCTGCCACAACCCACAGCCCTGAGATGGTGTGGGAGAGACTGATGATATCCTCCCAGAGGAGGGCCCTGAGGCTGGGGTTGTTCCTACCGTAGACAATCGAGATGGTAAAATCAAAGCTACCGATGATAGAAGCTTTGCAAGAAAGAATTTGAACTGAGCAATGGAAGGGGGTGAGGGTGAAGATGGAGGGGTTGTAGAGGATCCAGATGCGCCCATTTGGTGTGCCCCATAGTTGTGGACAATACTCCAAGTTGGGAAGAAGCGAGATAGGATAGCTTGGTGATTTTGAATAGAAACGTGGGTTTCAAGGAGGCTAAACAGACAAAGATTGTTATTAGCCACAAATTTTTGGATCTCAAGGAGCTTGGGTTGAGTGTTACAACCCCTAACATTCCATACTGCCAGATTCATAGGGAAGAGGTTAGAGGAGGGGGCGAGGAGGGCATTGCCCTTATCCGGATAGCAAAACGAATTGGTAATTGGAGGGAAGGGTCCTCCGGACTAAACAGAGCCTTATCAGTGCCACTCCTTCCATTAAAGGGGACCTCCTGCCAAGATTCTTCAACATTGGGATTTAGAACAAGCTGAAGAGAGGGGGACATCATTAATAACGGTTTAGAGTGGATGGGGGAGGAGACCATCCACCTGCACCATGTCATAGAACCGGGGACGGGGCTGGGAGTCTGGGCACCTGCCTGCTGAGCTTTTGGACTCAGAGAGGGGGCCCCAGACGGCTGGTTTAGAGGAGGTTGTGGAGTAGAAACCAAAGCAACTGTGGTCTGAGGGCTTCGCTGTTGGAATGGGCTGGTTGGCCTGAGGAGGTGCCTATCGTGGTACCAGGGGAACGGTGGGAGGTTGACTTAGGCTTAGGAAACAGAGAGCGCCCTGGTCGTAATGGTCCAGGTCGGGCGATACTTGGACAGCGAGCAGACGAATGCCCAAGGAGGCTGCAGAAGAGCAGGTGATTGGTTCCCATTCATAAACGACCTTCTGAACCATAGAGCCACTTGGGGCACGAATCTCAATTTCTCGAATAAGCTCAAGATTGAAGTCCACTTCGACGAGGACTCTAGCATAGGAAATCCTAGTTTTGGTGGCTGTGGGATGATCAGTATGAAGAGGTGAGCCAATTTTAGAGCAAATTTTTGTAAGACTAGATTGTGGCCATAGGCTAGTATGGAGGCCTGGGAGCTGAATCCAAACGGGATGCAGTTGAGGTCTTTTGGATTAAACGTGAAGTCGGGGGACCATTTTTTAAGAACTAGAGGGGACGAGTACAAGAGCCAGGGGCCCTTGTCGAGGACTTGTTGAAGGTCCTCTTCTTTATCGAACCGGAATAGAAACCATCCCTCATCATGAAGAAGAATTTGGGGTGTAGCTATGAAGTTCCAGGCTCTTTTCACAAATTCTCTAACCACATTGAAGCCAAATTTTTTTCCCCAAATATGGCCAACTAATGCATTCTTCCAGTGGTCTATTTCAGGCAATAAGTCATCCTCCACAATAGATACAAACGGGCTATCATGGTCTATATTGACAGAATTCTCAGAACGTAACGACATGCCAAAGTTCGACTTTTGTTTTGCAAGAAGCATATCGAGAAATGAAGGGTTAGAGTTAGTACCTGTCGAGCTAGGGTTCTTTCCTTTGCCCGGGCGTGCATAGTCCTACTTGGGATGATCGGACGGGGAGCTCTTTTAGAGACAACATTCCGATTTCCAGCGGGACGAGAAGCATTGGAAAGAGGCGGGAAGTCCTTTTCCACAGGCAGAACAGAAGAAGAGTCTGGTTGGCTGAGGTACTGTTGCAAAACCGAATCAGTCGGGGGCACGAGAGGTCAACGAACAAGTCAAGAGCCGGGGCCAACGAAGGCTGCACATCAGAAACAATCTGGACACTCCCGTTTTCATGAAAGATAACTTGGGGTTTCACTGATTGAGGCCCCAATTCATCAGCCCTGAACTTGTCACAGAAGGGTCGACTGTCAAGCCCACTAGAATTAGGATGCTCAGTGGGGGTAATTGTCACAACGGTGCTATCAGTAATCCCTCCCTCCAAGACCTGGAGAGATTGCAGAGGAGGGGACAACCCCGGAGTTCGCCAAGGCCGGTGACTGGTCAGCCAACCCGTGAGTGGGCTTCAGAGCTGCAATCGCACCCAGGGCATCAGAAACACAGGGCGCTTCATCCTTGCCAGAGCTGGAGATCTTAGCTTCCAGAAGGGAGGAATCTTCGAGACCACCGCCTGCGCCTGCGAAGAAGAAGTGAGCCGCCCTTCTGCGGAAGCTCCTTCAGCGCGAGAGAACTCGCCGGCCAACAGGCCTGCTTCAGCCAGGGCGGAACCAGAGAGGGAGAAACAAAGGCGGTGGAGGGGGGGGGGGGGGGTTCGCTCCGCTAGGTGAGGACGGCGCAGAGTCAGGCGGGGAGACCATAGGGGTTGAGCGGGTGGAAGTCGCTTGCGCCCCATTAACAGAGAGAGCCAGAGAGGGGGAACGAGGGAAGTGGGAAGCACCAACCGGCGGGGCTATTGCCACCAGGCGGGGGCCTGGCGGCTCGGCGGATCCAGACTCGGCGGCTCAGGCGGAGTGAAGGCGGCGGGAATTCAGCAGAGGAAGGAAGGCGATTGCATAGGAGCACGAAGAGAACAGGGAGGAGAAAATCTCCGCGCGTGGGCGCGTAGTTTTCTAACGGGCAGATGAGTTAGCTAGTTTGAGTACAGCTATTTTCTTCAGAGGAGCGCGCGCCCGAGACCCAAAACGACGTCGTTTTGGGCCCGATTCCAACGGTAACTTCAACCGTTCCATGGCGGTTCCGGTTTCGGTTCCACCGGTTCCGGTTTCCGGTTCCGGTTCCCGGTTCCGAATCTGACGACGGTTCCAGGCGGTTCCAGGCGGTTCCGGTTTGGTTCCGGGCCCGGTTTGGGCCCGAATCTCAAAACATGTATTCGTATTCGGAACCGGCTGAGGCGGTTCGGTTCCGGTTCCGGTTCCTACCGGTTCTCGGCCGGTTCCGGTTCCAATCGGTTCCGGGTAGAACCGCCGGTTCCGGGTAGAACCGGACCCAATGGCCACCATTAGTGAACATATATGTGATTCCTCGTAATTTTTTGCACGTTTTTTTCTTCATTTCATCACTCTAACGCTGCACTGGATAAATTAGGTTTTTTTTTTTTATGCTTTACATAGTTGAATTGATTAATGAATGTAAAATTAACTTAGATCTTTGATTTTCACCTCACTTTGATAAGTATATGGGTGTGCACTGTAATTTCTAAAACTCATGGGTGGGTATTGTAATTTCTTAATATCTCATGGGTAGGCATTGTATTTTTTAAAGCTCATGGGTGGGCATTATAATTCTTCAATACCTCATGGGTGAGCAATGTAATTTTTCCAAGAAAAGCATGCTCACAGCTGGAGCTTGGAGTCTATGAATGTTTTTCAAACGGTTTTTTTAGCGACTAGTGGCATCAGAATAGAATTTACTCACTAGGGAGCTAGCATCTAATCATTATAAGCGCTTTAGCTGAATCGAAGTAATCCAGGAGTACTTTGCAACCAAAGAATCCAATTTTTCCATGAAACTGTGAAGAAAATATTATCAAAACCATCGGCAAGCCCTGAGGATCGTGAAACAGAAATGAAAATAATTCATCTTTGACTTTCTCTTCATTGAATGGTCTATGTATCTTGATCAACTGTACTGAAAACCTCTTTTATTGGTAGTCTCAGGTTAACTGCTTGACCAATTCCAGAACCTTTTTTCCCCGAGTATAATGGCGGATCCAGGAGCTTTGTCTCGGGGGTAAACATTTTTTTTGACACTGTTACTCTTTAAAATATTATGTTATTTTATACTTTTTTTTAAATTTATAAGAGCATTTGACAAATTTTTAAAAGTTTCGGGGCGGTACCCCGGCCTTACATAGCTAGAATTTCTTAATGAATTTCTACAATATCAGGAATGAAAGAAAAAAAAAACAGCAATTGTAAACAGAAAATCCAATTGAATTTGTTAAGTGGCAAAAAAGACATTGCCCCTCTCCATGGTAATCGATAGATAGATCATAGATAGAACAAACACTCGAGAGGTCTAGAGTGAAATAGAGGATTCTAATTACTAATTAACAAAGAGGTTAACATAAATAGAGTCAGCAAATGAGCGGTAACTACTACAATAACCGAAACGTCGAACTTTGCTTCTCTTTGAAACTGAAGAACCGAGAACATCGTTTGTCCACTTTCTCCTCAACGAACAGAAAAACAGAAGAAAGTTGGAGCGTCCTGGTACTACACCCAAATAGACTATAGCAACACCAAGCTCTCAACATAAGTATTAATATAGAGCGGCAAAGACCTGCTTGCATCCCAGACAATAACCTTACAATCCAGAGTATCTGGGTCGTATAACATCACTCTTTCAGTCATTTCTTCAGAAGCTTCACGGAATAGAAAGCAATTTTCCCATAGTAACATTAAATTGTGATCGATCTTGCACAGCTTGGTCCAAGAATTGTTATAACTCGTACCAGATGACGATGACTTTGTCAGTATCCAAACTGTGCTATGGGTATAAGAAGAATACGGGCTCCCAAACTGTGTAGACGGTGTCAGTTTCACCCCCTGGCACTACTATTCCCAGATGCTTACCATGTATGATAGTGGGTTGGATGACCCTATGTTGGTCGGCATTTGAATCAACATCAGGTAAATGGGTATACGAAAACAACTCAGACGCTACATCAAAAGATACGAGCTCGAAAACCTCCTGATTGTGTGGAGAATAATATTCCGCAATCCAATAAATTGATCCACCAAGATTTACGTGATTGTCAGAATAATAGCTCTTGATACAACGGCAATCGCAGGTTTCAGATTCTAACCTATGCCAGGAACGGGCGTTGAGAGAAAAAACCTCTACCAAAGGCGGCAGCAGGTAATCAAACTCCTCCTCTAACTCGGCAGGATAAGGGTTGATTATCACCACTTTGTAATCACCATTTGATGAATCAAACCCCAGGTAGAACTCGAAGTCGGAAAGCTCGGAGTCAGGGTTTGGGATTGGAGTCTGAGGAAGAGGAACGAGAAGATGTCTTCGGATAGAAGGGTTCCAGAGGATAAGGTCGTTTTCCCGGGTCATTCCAGCACCTACCACGCCTATATAAAGGAGAAGCCCGTTGACGGTGCCAGTTACCTTCCATTCGGTACCCTTGATTGGGAATTTAATCTTCGAGGTTCTTTGGAGATTATTGCTGTTGCGGACGATCCATCGTTCACGGTAGCGAGTAGAGAAGTGACGGCGCTTGTTCTTAAGGCGGGCGTGCTCTAAGAGGAGAGATGGGATTTGAAGCGGTTGCAGGAGCAGTGTTTCAAGTGAACAAAACGAAGTCAGGATCTTCAATTAACGATCTCCATGCCTTGCAGACTGAACGGAACCGGAGGAGCGATTTGGCAGGAAGGTGGGGTACGATTTTGGTCCATATCTCCACCGGAACGAAATGTTGGGAGCTTTCGCATTCTTTCTTTGCCTCTGTCATTTTTTGAGAGAGGCCACACCACAGCTAGGGTTCGTTCTACGTCAGCTAGGGTTCGTTCCTGTTTTTATGAAGGAGGCTCGTGTGGAGAAAAAGGATTATGCTGAGAGTGGTCTTTTTTTTGCATTTTTAATGAAGTTATTTTCACGACTCGAATTTTTTTAAAAAAAGGCCAGCCTACTGAAATTTACGTAAAGTAGTTTCCTTTAAAAAAAAGCAAAGTAGTTTCCTTAAAAAAAAAAGCAAAGTAGTTTCCTTTAAAAAAAAAGTAAAGTAGTTTGTTAGGTTATAAAATAAAGGTCATTCCATTATTTGCGCATTTTTGTTTATATGAACTCGTTATATGGTACTACCTTCCTATTACCTATTTGGCATATCGTTTGATTTCAATATTTAACATATAAGATAACATAATTTTGTAAATCTAAGTATTGCAATAGAATTCTTATGTGAAAAACTATATGTTGTATAAATTTATTTATAAATTTATTTTATCTTATATATTAAATATTGATACGGAAAAACGTGCCAAAAAGCAAACAGAAAGGTCAATAGAGACGGAGTAGTATTATTTGAATAAATTATGAGGGGTCATTACGCTCGTCGTGTTTTCACTTCGCACAGTCAGAAAATGACAATTTTGCCCCTACTTAAATATCTTTCAGAAATTACTATATTTACCCACAATTTGTGACATATTACGAGGTGACCTCAAATTTTATTACGCACAGTCAGAATTCCAATACGCTCAGTCAGAAAATGACCAATTTAGGGACTAATGTAAGAAAATTTATTAAAAGCGGTTCGAAAAAGCAAAGAAGGATTTTGAAGTACTTATATAAGTAAAAAAATATATTATAAAAATTATCAGCAAAGTATACGCCGGTCCTTCCTTATCGGCGCTGGCGCCGAGTTCCGGTCTTAAAATTGTCATATCTTCTTCGTTATAGCTCCGTTTTTCGATCCGTTTGCACCAACGCGTTCGTATTTTCGTCTACTTTGTCATGGTATACTTTTCTGATAATTTTTATGATATATGTATTATTTCTTCTTAAGCACAATATTAACTATCATCGACGTCTTGTTCGAAATTACCTATCAACCACTAATTACATGTCCGTTGAAGAAGAATCTATTTGAAATTCATTGAAATTTTCTATCATTTCCACCCATTTCACGTCCATTGACGAAGAATCTATTTGAAATTATCAAAATTTCCTATCAATATCAATATTACTATCATTATCGACATTAACTATCTTTGACTTCTTATTCGATAGTAAAACGAAGCAGGGTTGAGGCGGACCGTAGGGACACAATGCATGCTACAGGGCTAGTACGAGGAGACGACGTCCCCCGACTTGATTAGTGCAAACACAGACTTGATTAGTGCAAACACATTTGGATTTCATGTACTGGTAGTCAACAGAATTGTTAATTGTTCTGGGATTTAAATGATACGTGTGTCGAATAAGTTGTAACATTATGAGAAATGACGAGCGAACAATGTTGTTTGAAAATGAAACTCCGAAATAGAATCGCTTTTGAAGTCCTGAAAATATGTTACAAAGATGTATATATTTTCACTTGTTATAAAAAACATTTTAGGAGCAATCTCCGACGAAAAACCGATCTCGCTTTTGAAGTATTGAAAATATGTTTCAAAGATGTATACAATTTCATTTGTCAACAAAAAAAAACATCTTTTGAGCAATCTCCGACGACAAACCGATCTCGTTGTTCTTAAAAGATTCACCAAATAGAATCCACGAGAATCATGATACACTAAAGGGCTAACGCACCCACAATTAGCACTAAAACCTAGACTAATTCCTAACACCACTGTTCATCCTCTCACTTCTCCTGTCAAAATGTATCAGATTTCTTCTTTTCCTCTACCATGTACCCCCCAATTAGGGTTTTCGTGTTAGTCATTTGAATTGTTAATTGTTCTAGGATTTAAAATGATGCGTGTGTCGAATAAGTTGTACCATTTACCCTCCAATTAGGGTTTTCATGTTAGTCATTTGAGGAATGTGGAATGCAATTCGGGCATCAGTTGTCGAAATGAATTAATTAGTGGAATCGGTGGAAATGATAGACAATGTTAGTGTATATGGAAAATCCCTGCTGTTTAAAACTAAAAAAAGACATTTACTACACACTTTGAAGTCTTGATCTTCTTTAGTCTTTCCTCATCGCGCTTGCAGTCTAGTAGAAGATCATCATTATGAAGTAGTTCATGTTTGTCGTCATCATTTACTTCACACTTTGAAGTCTTGATCTTCTTTAGTCTTTCCTCATCGCTCTTGTAGTCTAGTAGAAGAACGTCAATATGAAGTAGTTCATGTTTGTCGTCATCATTTACTGCACACTTTGAAGTCTTGATCTTCTTTAGTCTTTCCTCGTCGCTCTTGCAGTCTAGTAGAAGATCGTCAATATGAAGTAGTTCATGTTTGTCATCATCATTTACTGCACACTTTGAAGTCTTGATCTTCTTTAGTCTTTCCTCATCGCTCTTACAGTCTAGTAGAAGATCGTCAATATGAAGTAGTTCATGTTTGTCGTCATCATTTACTGCACACTTTGAAGTCTTGATCTTCTTTAGTCTTTCCTCATCGCTCTTGCAGTCTAGTAGAAGATCATCAATATGAAGTAGTTCATGTTTGTCGTCATCATTTACTGCACACTTTGAAGTCTTGATCTTCTTTAGTCTTTCCTCATCGCTCTTGCAGTCTAGTAGAAGATCGTCAATATGAAGTAGTTCATGTTTGTCGTCATCATTTACTGCACACTTTGAAGTCTTGATCTTCTTTAGTCTTTCCTCATCGCTCTTGCAGTCTAGTAGAAGATCGTTGGTGGAAATGATAGAAAATTTCAATGAATTTCAAATACATTCTTCTTCAACGGACATGTAATTAGTGGTTGATAGGCAATTTCGAACAAGACGTCGATGATAGTTAATGTTGTGCTTAAGAAGAAATAATACATATATCATAAAAATTATCAGCAAATTATATCATGACAAAGTAGACGAAAAGACGAACGCGTCGGCGCAAACGGATCGAAAACGGAGCTATAACGAAGAAGATATGGCAATTTTAAGACCGGAACCCGGCGTAGGTGCCGGTAAGGAAGGGCCGGCACCGGCGCCGGTAAAGAAGACCGCGCACGGGCGCGCGTAAAGAAGACCGCGCGCGGGCGCGCGTCACTCTTTACTGGCGCCTGCGCCGGGTTCCGGTCTTAAAATTGTCATATCTTCTTCGTTATTGCTCCGTTTTCGATCTGTTTGCGCCGACGCGTTTGTCTTTTCGTCTACTTTGTCATGGTATACTTTGTTGATAATTTTTATGATATATTTTTTTACTTATATAAGTACTTCGGAATCCGTCTTTGCTTTTTTCGAACCGCTTTTAATAAATTTTGCTTACATTAGCCCCTAAATTGGTCATTTTCTGACTGAGCGTATTGGAATTCTGACTGTGCGTAATGAAATTTGGGGTCACCTCGTAATATGTCACAAATTGTGGGTAAATATAATAATTTCTGAAAGATATTAAAGCAGGGGCAAGATCGTAATGTTTTTAAAAATTCCGACTGTGAGGAGTGAAAACACGACTGAGCGTACGAGTTCAGTAAATTATGGTAATTAAAAAAATCACCCGTGAGGTGGGAGCAAAACAAACTCAAGTTCAAGTCCACACATACAAGAACTAATACATACTCACTAACATTGTTATAGTATTTAAAGTGTTCAGATGTTGAAGTAGAAGCTAATGTGGGAGGCGGCTGTCTGAAGCCTATCAAGTAAAGCTCCCACATCGTGAATGGCTAAAAATTTAACACTACTTCCCTTATAAAAAGAGTGAAGGACTGGATGTGACTTAATTGCTACTTAAACAAGTTTTAAACCACAATAGATGAGGATTGAACTTACTAATTATGTATGTTAATATGGGATTTACCCATGAACAACGTCACAGATTTTTTTTAAATCATCACTGTTGCAGTATTGAATCTCTGTAATTTTGTCTTTTAAAAGACTGGGTCTTGAACGAGTTTTTCATCGACGATGTGGGAGTGACTTCAGTCAAAAACATGTATTGAAATTTCTTTATTTATAAAGAACTTACTCAGCCTAATATGTGTAGTGTACATATAGTATAAATCTTTTATGTAACACCCTAATCTAATCGGCTCCTAATTATCTTACTTAACATTGTAATCTAAATAATTGAACTACTGGTGTCACCATTCTCACTCGCCCATACGAGTAATAACGTGCTTACTAATACATTCATAATACGAAACAATTTCCCATAGTGACAACAAGAGATAGATTTAACATTCTGTTCCAACATAAGTACAACCCTAGTGAGCATTCTAAGTATCCCACTTATACATGTTTTTATGTTCGTATCGAAATATGACAGTACAAACCTAACAACGGTTACTACTTTACCCAGCGCGTCCCGCTCTCTGTCGACACCGGAAGCTGCATATCTACAAATATTTGTTTGTGGTATGGAATCAACCCTTGCTGAGTATGTTACTACATGACCGTCATGCCCCCTCAGACCCCCAGTTAATTGGTCGAGAGCATGCAATTCATTTTCATGCATGTAGTTTAATATAAAAACTGTAAAGCAACAAATACATTGTAGTAAACTCAAATAGCAAACAAGCCCCCCGGCTTCACACATCACATCGCAATAAACCAACTGAAAGCGTTTCAACGCATATATGAGTACGAAGACTCCACTCAACCAAGCACTTAATAATTCATATTTGAGTACAACGACTCTGCTCAACCAATCAATCCACAATAATCCACACACGAGTACAGTGACTCGGTTCAACCAATTCACAACATAGATATGAGTACAGCGACTCAATTAAACCAATTCACAAAACACATATGAGTACAGCGACTCATTCAACAAATCCACAAACTTACATCACATAACCACATAGTATAACCAATGAACAACAAGGCGAAACAACGAGGATTATAAACAAGTATAGGTTTCTGTCTTGGCATACAAGCCCAAATAATGTTCGCCTACTGTACGAGCTAATATAGTTGTCCGTAATTGTTCAGTCATACCTAATGACGACGTCTCGTTAAAACGACGCACCTCTAAGTTACCCATCTCTTATGGCGGGTCACCCACGGCAGTAGCCACTCCAGCGGTAGAGTCTCCGACCGACGGACCATCTGTAGTCCGTTGGAAATTTATCTTGATACTTACAGATACCCACACGGCATCCTAGTATCGTTAATTGATCACAATTCTCACCAAGAGCCACATCCTCTTGATTAACTTATCTATACCATCACATCGTATTATCATTTTCCTAACACAGCAGACTAAGGTCGTTAGTCCAATCCTGAGTATGTCAACTCGGGATCCAGTGTTAGATACGAGAGCGGCGTTAAAAGGCCAATGCTCCGTATATAAGTCTTGGATAAAATATATATCTTATTATCCTAATGATACAACGTTTTACTTACGTTCCTTATATTACACATATAAGATAGTATCATTGCCGCTAGTTCGTTTTATAATATGTTCATATATACGAACAGTACTGTTACCGTACAACAGTAATAATAATAAAGCAGCATTAATACACAACTCAAGCATATTAATTCACACAAGCAGACATTTAATCTTAACACAGATTTTCACACAATGTCTGAACTGAGGAAATCCTCAGTGACAATCAAGACACATAATAACATACCGTGCACCGGGATTATAAAACCGTGGAGTATGAATCAGCTAGATCCGATGCTCCCCCGTGATGTCTCTAACAGTCTAATAATACATAATGCTACAGATTAGCATCCCGTATAACAATATTACTCTACGGTACCCCGCACCGTCACTAGTCCCTCCCGGTTTATTCCTCGTTATTTACTAACAACGTTTTGTTGGGTTTTCGGTTTAACTCGGGATTAGGAAAAACGCTATATTACATGTGTGGTTACGTCGTGTATATTAATATACTTAACTTTAAACGTTGGTTATCGCATGTAATTTTAATACACATTTGTGTATTATATAGTTTATCACTATATTGCGTGTATAATCTTAATCTTATATTATACATCTCACCTTAGTATTTATTTTCCTAAGGTTAGTTTTTCCAAGTGTAATGTTGTATAACTCATATTTAAAAATACTTTGAATTATATAACTCCTTATTATTCCATGTACGACATAACATTAGAATTTCCTTATCTAATGTTTATAATTCTTTTCTTCTTATCTTATATCACTTTAGTTATGATATTATATGGTTATTGAACCATATTGTATATCACTCCATGACATATATTTATTTATATACATGTATCATGGGACCATTTATTATATGGTAATTCTTCATAATATATTCATTCTCTTTAATGATTATTTCTTATATTATAAATGTTACAATCATTATAACATTAAAACCCATATTATAAATTCTTATTCTAAAATACCCATTATTTTCGAACAGGACTTATGTTCTTTAATTATTTACAAAATCCACCACATTATTTATATAATGTTACATTATAGTTATATAACATATATTATGACATTCATGTCATTAAAACATTTATAACCTATAGTTATAAAATGTCATAAAATACCAAACAACACCATAAGCTATCGATTTTATTTAATCTCAACCATACTTTCAAAAATTACACATTAACCCCAAATGGTATATAATATGTTACACTTATAACTTATACCTTATATTATAACATTTAACCTTTATATAATTATAACCTATAGTTATAATTATTAAAATAACCGAACAGAACCATGATCTATTCTAAATTAATTTCCATCCCCTTAATTCTCTATATTTGCCAAATGACCCCATTTTATAGTACATAGTTTCTAATATCCTTAAAACTATATATTATACACATATCTTATTAAAACCTCTTATATTATTCTAAAATCACCAAACTATACCAAAAGGTTATAAACATCTTTCCTAACCTTATACTTTCGGTTATTTACATTTCCACCCCAAACATTATCCAAATGTGACAATGATATAAATACTATATATTATGCATATATAGTTCATTATACCTCCAAATTCAACCAAATAAATTCCTAAAAATTCCTAATAACTCATAGGTGTATAAAATACCATTTTATACCCAAAACTTTCGGTAATCTCCCATACCCCATATGTTATGTAATTTTTACAATTTCATACATAACTTAATATAAGTTGGTATTTAATTCAACAATTCACCAAATTTGGTCAAAGTCTCCCACATAGTCAACTTTGACTTCTAAATTCAGTTTGAAGCCCAATCTCTCGGTAATTACAAGCTTGACCCCAAAGTTTCCTATATTTACAATTTTGACACAAAACTTTATAAAATGTTATAATTTTTATTTAAATTCATTTTAAACCCCATATTTCTCCTAAAATAGCCCACGGCTTTATAACTTTCCAGTAATTACCGTTTGACCCCAAACTTAATGCTAAATGCATAAATTAAATTAAATAAGCTTTTAAACTTAAATAAAATGGCCTAATGACATGGCCTTATTACAACCTTGCTTTATAACATAAAATTACATTTAAATGTTACCAAAAGCATTGTAAACTCTCGGCCTTACCCTTAGTTTCTCAATATTTACCAATTTTCCACATAATATCTTAAATTTGACAATTATGTTAATTATATCACTTAGATAATTATCTTAAGTTACCCATGACATTTTCTTGTCATCTATAAGTCAAATGTGACCTAAAGAATTAGTCCACTCACGACACACATATATATAAGCTCCAAAGCATATAATATATGATATTAAGATATTATACCTTAGTTTAAGTAGCTTAAAGCCCTTATATGCCCACGACAGCTTGGGGGAAAAATTTCCACAGCTTGATTAACATGTTTTTAACAGCAAAACAAGGATATTATCACACTCCAAGCATGAGTTAATCATAGGAATCATTATAAGGCATAAAAACTAGATTTTTACCTTTGATTCTAAGGCTTTACAAGGGTATTCTCGGCCCTATTTTTTGCCACAAAAGAGAGTATAAAAATCACCACAAAACCTTGGTAATTATTCAGATTAACTACAAGGCATAAGCTGGTAAAGTTACCTAGACCAAATGTCTTAAGAGTGAAAATAGCTCTTGAATTCGGCCATCACTTGGACAAGGCCTAGCTACTGCTTCTACATGAAATTGAAGAGAAATGAGCATATGAACTCAAGGAAAACAGCCTAGAAATTTTCAGAAAATCAAAGGAGGAAGTTAAGGTAGGTTTTTACCTTAAAAGATGGTTTAGCAATTCTTGGTCCCCATCCTTCATTCAGCCGAGAGTTCCTCTCCTTTTTATACAAGATAAAAAGCTGGAAGGAAGCCATGAAAGGTTCTTGCTGTTTAGCTCAAAGATAGATGTGGGAAAAGTGATGAAAATGAGCTAAATCAAGGTTTTTAATGCCTTACCTTATACCAAGTATGGAATGGCTTGTTCTTGTCTAAGGAGCTCAGGTTGGGAAGTTTAGAAGGCAGTATTCTCGGCTGGGATAGGGCAGAGAAAGAGAAAGCAAGATTTGTGTTTTAAGAAATGATAGTATTAAATGGAATAGTAAAGTGATGATTCACTAAATTTGCAAGATATTTGCCTAACCTTAATGTGCTGTCCTCCTCCTTAAATGCTGCCGCCTCCATATAGATAAGGATGGTCAAGTCTTGGCCATTGACTAGGCTTGGTCAACATTACTTAAAAATGCACTATTATTTCGTTACTATTCACAAATGAATGCCATATTTGTGCTTTTTTTGGAAATCTTTGAATTAGACCTTATAATGTGGTACATTATATAACATTAGTATAACAAGGTGTAATCCAGCCCCTAACACCACTCAAAAACCCACCTTATAAAGTCAATTTTTCTCAAAAACGTGCTTAAGAGGAGTTTAAAAGCACAATTTGTGTTAGAACATGTTTTTGACTTGGTTTCCTTTTAGAATAGTTTTATAGTGTTCATTACTTAATTATAATACTTAGGAATACACTTTGGATCCTAATTGAGGTCATACAATCTCTATGGTGTCTTAAGCACATTTTTTGGCTTAACCGATCTTAAGACATTTTTACCTTGTTGAGATCTTAGATTGTTCCCCAATGGTGTTAAGATGATTATTAATCTTCTTAGATCATTAATAGATCATTTAACTAAGTTTTTAAGGTTATGGGTATTTCATTTTACGTATGTTCAGGTTGATAATTCAACCTAAACTCCCACATCAATATTTTAACAATCTATTTAGATTGCTTGATTTATAAATATTTAAAATTGTCTATACTTACCAAATTGAAGTTTTCCTATATATTAACAATGATAACTAGTTAAACATTTCACCTGTTTCATCTCGCGGGTGGATCGGTGATGGGTGATAATTAACGGGTGACGGGTCGGATTCGGTTGAATTAAATTAAACGGTCGAATTCGGGTGAACTAAAATTAAATGGGTGATGGATACGGGTGAGGCTCCACCCAACCCATTGACACCCCACCTTTACCTTTCAGCACCTTTCCCTCAGCCCTTCACATCAGTGGCACTCAGTCTCCCAGCCCTAGCCTTTCCCACTAATCACACTCAACCACTCCAGCACTCCCGCTTATATCATTCATGCAATCAATTAACCCCTATAACCCTACTTTTTCATGGCTCATTCTCTTCCCTGCTGAATATCCAGTTTAAAACCCTTTCGACATCCATTATCACCACACCTTTGTCAATCACATATCCAGCACTCGCAGTTTCTCTCCACAATCGACCGCTTTCTCCTTCACTTTGCTAAACTTACATCACTTCTTTCCTTTCGACAACCATGGCAGCATCTTCTTCGAAAGTCGACGCTTTGGAAATCAAGTACGCCGGTTTCGCGTTGACTGCTGCCAAGGAATCCGCTCTAGAAGTCGGCGACTTGGTCAACTCTTCACCTACCCTCAACTTTGAATGTTCACTGCTTGGTAAGATGCTTATTTCCCGCTCTTTGAAAGCATGGAAGTGTGAGTATGAACTGGGTGTGCGCAACCTTGGAGCTGGTCTCTTTCTGTTTGACTTACCTAATGAAGAACCGGTTTCTGATGCTCTCTCTCACGGCCCGTGGACTTATGATGGTTGTCTCTTTGTTCTCTCCATGGTCGATCACTCCAAGGCACCACGGGAGCAGGAGTTCCACGGGCACCATTCTGGGTGCGACTTGCATGTTTCCTTTGTGGTTCATGACTCCAACTTTTGCAAAATGCATTGGAGACCGTATGGATATTTCTGGAGTACACTGAACTTGACCGTTGCCAGGCGGGCTCATTTATGTGAATCAAGGTCAACATCGACGTTACCAAGCAGCTGCTGCATTTTTGTAAAGATTTCGCTAGGGGGCAGACCATCTATCATTCGCCTTACCTATGAGCGACTTCCAAACTTATGCTCTTTTGTGGTCGATTCTCTCATGTCGTTTGAGATTGTCCTTATCGGACGGAAGCAACAGAGGACGAGTTCAATTATGGATTGTGGTTAAAGGCGGGTTTCTCAATCTCCAATCGCCCAAAATATGAGATTTCGGATTTGGTTTCTGGTGTTGCTGCTGATCAACAACCACTGCCTGTCCCTGCGGCTAATCAACCCATGAATATGAATTTGGATGCTGCCCAGGGAGCACAAACTGAAGGAGTTCATACTGAACTTGAAGAGGGAGAAAAACCAGCCAAATTTGATCTCAATGCTGGGCAAGTTGCTACTGATGAGGTCATCATGGCTACAGCTGAAAACGCTGTGGATATTGGTGCCCTTCCTACTTATCCAACCTCCAGTAATGGCAGAAAACACAAGATGGCTGTAATATAAACCTCTTCCACTGAGGCGGAACACCGTGACATGGCTATTTTTGAAGAAGTGTCCAAGAAAGGAAAGACTGACATCCAAGATAAAACCACAGGCGGCTCTGGGGGATACCCAGGGTCGCCCAACATAATATTTGTTATAGTGGTGAACTGTCGTGGGCTTGGTTCAGCTGCGTCAGTTCGTCAAGTTAGGGAGTTGGTTAGGGGTAAGCGACATTCTTTTTTGTTTTGGCTGAAACTAAGATGTCGGGTTTTGAGATGAGGTCTGTAGCGTCTAAGTTTACTAGCTTTAATTGGATAGTTGGGGATAATGAAGGTCGAAAGGCAGGAGTTACCTTCTTTTGAGTGTGCAATGGACTGGTCCATGGTTATTGGGGGTGATTTCAATGAATTTTGTATGCAAAGAACATTGTGGTAGAGGCATCAGGTCACGGCAAGCAATGCTTGCTTTTCATTACTACATCTCATATTGCAATCTGATGGGTTTAGGTTTCAAAGGAACTCAATTCACATATACCAATAGAGGACGATGCAGTACAATGTTAAGAGTAGACTTGACAGATATTTATGCAATGATCGATGGCTTCAATGTTTCCCTTCTACCCATAACATCCTCTTCCATGGGGGAAGTCTGATCACAAACCTATTAAGCTAGTGCTTTAGCATGCTTTTACAAGAGGACCCAAACCTTTTAAATTTGAAAATTGTTGGGCAGATCATCCATCTTGTCAACAGATTGTTCATCAAGTTTGGGTTCCACGGATCAGGATTACATGACCAAGGTTTAGACTTGTGGAGATAAGTTATGTACATGGGGTAGTAAACAAATCTAGGCGGAGAGAAAGCTAATAAATGCCACAAAAGGAACTTGATGTGATTACTTCTTCTGCTCCTCACCCGCTACATCTTCAGCGTTGGAATTTTCTCACACATTCTCTTGACACCTTACTGCTGAAGGAAGAACAGAGATTACACCCAACGAGCTTGCCAGTCTTGGCTTCACGCTGGGGACAAGAATACAGCATATTTCTTTGCCAGACATAAAATGTGGGCTAGGAACAATGCAATACTTTCCTTGCACTCATATTCATTGGATGTCAAACTTCTTGGGCTGGTATAGAGCAAGTGGCCCACACTTACTTCACCAATTTGTTCACTTCAATGCATCCTCAGAAAAATTTTCCATCTGATCGATTGCGTGTGTAGAGGGGAGAATTCCACATGATCTTTACACTTCAATGGGTCAACCTTACACAAGGGAGGAAATTATAACGGCTTATAATCAACTCAATCCAGGGAAAGCCCCCGGCCCTGATGGCATTAATGGAACTTTCTTATGAGCTTTTTGGCCAATAGGGGGTGAGGATTTCATTCAGACTGCACTAACTTTTTTAAATACAGATGCCTTGCCAGCTGGTATCAACCACACCCAAATTGCTCTAAATCTTAATAAGCTTTCGGCTATCTCCATTTCAGAGTACAGACCACCTCTCTTTGAAATACCATATACAGAGTCATCTCCAAGGTTATGGTTAATCAAATTATATAGGTTATACCACATGTGATCTCAGATAATCAAGGGGATTTTGTAAGGGACCCGTCTCATTTCAGACCAAATCATGCTAGCACATGAAATTCTATCCACAATGCGAAGTTCTAAAGCCCACTTTCGAGGTCATTTTGCTTTTAAAGTTGATATGTCAAAGGCTTTTGATAGACTGGAGTGGTCTTTTATTCTGCAAGTTCTAACAACTATGGGTTTCCACCCCTCCTGGGTTAAACTGGTGGATAAGTGCATCACCACACCGTCACATCCTGTAACACCCCAACCCGAAATCCAATACCTGTGCGATGATCACTCCCAATAAAACATAAATTGCAGCGGAAATAAATACAACAACCGGGCGGTATTACAATGCCGTTAGCCACCCTTGTGACTAACAAGGCTAAGTCTAAATACAAATCTCAAAAGTCACGGTCTGAATATGAATACAACCCGAGATACTAGGAATCAACTCAAGATACAATAAATAAGTAAACCAAATAAACTAATAAGAGACTCCCATAGCTTGGTCTACCCCACCTACACTCAATGTGGTGATCTTCTCAACTTCAGGTACCTGAAAAATGGGGGTGCCCCCAAAGGGGCTCAGCAAACAATGCTGGTATGGAAAACGGGCAGCCCATCGTCTACCGGGCCACACCAACTACTTTGTCGAATACATGCAGTTCATTTTTATAAAGCTGTAAACAAACATAGTAGGATAATAACAAGTATCCATACAAGGACAATAATGTCACATAGAACAAGACTTCATAAGGTCAAGTTAGCTGAACAGTAATCTTTTAATGATAGTCGGGTCCACACAATGGGACTGACAGATATAACTGAGTATCTCAAATAGTGAAGGTATAGTGACCTCGTTAAGATTGTAAGGTTGGGAACTAGTCCCGCAGAAGAAAACGTAGTTAACTCCTGCACTGAGAAATGTGGGAATCGTACCCTCGAGAGGAATGAAGTCTTCCTCTCCACTGAACTGATGGGAAATAGAACCCTCGAGAGGAATAAGTCTTCCTCTCCACTGAAATGTTCCGTCGCGACGTATAACTGAATAGGAGACGACCTGAGACAGGTACAACTCCTGTAGCATGCATGGCCAGATCCAACTGGGCTCCTCGTTCTCGTAGTATAGAATTGTTAAGTGTCATATAAGACGTTAAACAAGAACACAATGTGTATTGTCAATTATCACGTTTAGGATAATGACGTTTGTTATAAAGTGAAGTTAGTGAGAGACTTGAGTACAAGTCCTCGGTATACTGAAGCGCAGGTATTTAATCCACTGGTATAGTAGTGTTTGTATGCGTGGGACATACATGTTGTAGTCAGCATCATTCACGCACATAAAATAATACAACAGTGCACAAGTGTATACAACATCTTACATTAATTATCTTGGTCATTAATTCAAAACAGACAGATAGCACGCAAGCCGGTGTAATCCGGTAGAAAACAGGTTGCAAGAATCCCATACCGTTCACCATAGACTATACTTGTTTTAATTCTCGGTCAACGTCTGGTCAAACAAAGTCCTAGAATAGGATTAACTGAGAGGGTTAATTTATGTTACCCTTGTATAATAATCTTATTGGATCTTTCAACAGATTTCGTATTTGTTATTTCACGTGAGGTTTATTTCTTTTAATTACCTCATGATTTTATGTATAACTTATTTGTTATTCCTTTTGATTTATCTATAAATCCCTTAATGTACATATATGTATTTATTTATTCATGTACTATATTTGTTATTTATTTGATTGTCTAGGTGACATAACAACTTATAATTTCTTAAGTATACTATATGTCATACATGGACATAATATTCTTATAGTTTTTATTATTCCTCCTTCAATCATAAATTATAATTATTGGTTAACTTTAATTTTCCTTATAACTATAATAGTCATAGTTTATCTTCATAATTCCTTTAATCAAAGTTCTTTCTTCTAATTCCTCCAAATATCCATATAGGACCTATATTTATTAAATCTATTATTACCCTTATAATTCGGTTATTTACAAAACAACCACATTATTCACAAACTTTACATTTAAATTCTAATCTCTTTATATGTCATAGTTTTAATTCCTTATTTAATTAAAACACAAAACTACCATTAATATTTTGGTATATACTTTTAATATTGTAACTTTTGAAAATTACAACTTAGCCCCTTAAATTCTTGGCCTTAATAATTTATTTCCTATAATTACAATTTAACCCCAAAATCTTATAACCTTTACATAATGCCTTATAAACTATAGTTTTATTTTAATTCTCCATAAATGCCGAATATATATATATAAATTCTTAAATTACCAAACTAACCCCAAAGTAATTCGGCTTTGTCATTATTCTTCCTTAATTACATTTTCATCCCAAAACTTTATAATAGTTCTTAATAACTTATAAACTATAGTCTAAATATTTAATTCTTCAAAATTTCGAAGGTGAGCCTAATAAATCTCTTAATTATGAATTCGCCCACTAATAAGTTCCAAACTTCATAACAACTTTTATAAATTACATAATAGCCCAAAACTTTATAAAGTGTTACTTTAACACTTGTTTAAATTATCTAAAATTCATAAACTTAATTCCTAACCTTATATTATACCATATATATCCCAAGAACACCCTTAACTCTCGGTTTTTTAATAATAACACACTAAACTTTGTAAAAATTACATTTAAGCCACATAACTTAATTAATTAGCCATTTAAACACTAATAGAATATTTTTAACTCACCAATCTTTATGACATAAGTTTATATACCTAAGTAGCTCATTAATACTTATTTATCAATTAGAACATTCGGCCATATTTATTTAGTGACCATATAGTATATAAAAGTGGATTTATATGTCATAATAAATATACATAAATTCATATGAGTCATATAACTTATGTAAAAATTATTGTAATGTCTTATATTGATTCTTAGCTCAAAATAAAGTATTTTTGCCCTTGATATTTCGGCCTTAATTTATTTGTAACACATAAATAAATTTATGACACAAAAATATGTCTTAAGGTAAATATTTTCCATATATGTTATAGATTACATTTTTGGCATGTAATACCTTATAGTTTCGGTTTTAATTAACCTAGGAGATGTACATAATTTTTGTATAATTTTTAGAAGCTTAACCAAGCTTAAAACATAAATATTAGCTTAGTAAACTTACTTCTTAACAAAGGTGGTTAAGTGCTTGGACTCTCCTTGAATCTCCAAGCTTTCTCCAAGGTAATATTGATGCTCCTCTTCGGTTTTATGCAAGTGGTGAAGGAGTTTATGAGTTAGATCTTCAACAAAGACCTTAAGTAGATTTATAAGTAGTTTTTCAAGAATTTACCTTAGGCTTTTTCTCCTTATAATTCGGCTCACTAATGGTGGATGAAGAACAAACTTTCCTTCATAAAAATGAAGAAGAAAAGAACCTTAGAAGAAGTAGAACTTTGTTACACATAAAAATGTGCTTTAAGGATTTTTAAGCATTAAAACTACCTTAGGATAACCTTGAGATGCTCCTTGGATTAATGTTGGTTTGGACAACCTCCTTGGAGAACTAATTGATGTCGAATGCTTATTGATGTGCTAGGAAGAGTTTTGCTTCAAGGCTTGACAAGAAATGCTAGGAAATTACCTTAAAGATGAAGATAGAAGTTAAAACTCCATTATGGACTTAAGAGCTTCAAAGGAAGAAGATGAAGCAAGAAGAGAGGGTTAGGAACCTTACCAATTCGGACATGAAGATGAAAAGGAGAGAATGAGGCTAGGCTCACGTATAAGGTAAGAGAATGCAATTTTGGAAAGGAATTTTGATTGTTTAATTTAATGTCAATTGACTATTCTTTTCCTTAGTTTATTACATTGTTTATTGGCTCAATAAATGCCCTTCTTTCCAGCATGAAATCGGCATGTGTGTGTGACAAGGCATGAGTTGGAATGAATAATGTTGAGCTAGAAGACAAGGTAAGAAAGGTAAGGTATATTCTTTTGATTTTTCTAAGTTTTGCTTGTCTTCTTCTCTCTCTTGTAGGTGGACGATTTGGAGGCCTGAATGGAGCTCATCAACCGGCCATGAAGAGCTAAGGAACAAGCATGGAAGGTCACTTAAATTTTAAGAAAGCAAAAAGGTGGAATCTAGATCCACTTTTGCCTTTTTACATTTGTTTTCTTCCTAGCTCACATGGCCTTATTCCAATGCATAATTTCGACAGCTTGATGGTCAAATAAGACCTACATACTTTGACATTAAGTAATATAACACATGGGAAGGTGAGTCACCATGTTTTAAGCCTTTTATAAATTTTTAATGTAAGTTTATACTAGTTTTTGAGCATAAATTCGGCCCCTATAGAGCACCTTGTTTGCCACTTCCATCAATTTATTTAGAAGGTAATTTTAACCCTATTTAAGGTTATTAATTCGTGGCATGTCAAAAACTACAAGGTAATTGCGTAGAACGCGTTTTTGTGACACCCGAAAGTGTGTTTTTGTGCTCTAAGGAAATTTTGGGAAATAAATTGTCTTGATGAGTTACAAGTGTTTATAAACACTTATTATAGTAAATAAATATATACTAAGATGTTATATTGAGTTATATGGGGTTACATTAACCCAAGTCATAATTTACGGGCCTTCGGGACACTCCCGGGCAAAAAGGAGCGCTAAGAAATCCTCCTGTGGTTTTTGCTGAATTTGAGAAACCACTTTGTGGGTTCTCTTTATAATGGTTAATAATGATGTTAGGAACTCAAGGAATTAATTTTATAGGAGTTCGTGCCACCTCGGCACTCCTCCGGAATTTTCGTGCTTTAAGGGGCGTGCGCGAGCACTCCCGAGCGTTTTGCGTTTTTGACTGAATATAGCTTAAGAATATGTTTATATATTCATATAATAATTGTATGACCATTTGATTTGAATATTATAGGGTCATACAAGGTCATGTTTGCCCATATGCTTCTAAGGCATTTTAGCGTTTATGGAGAAACGACTATTTTTACGTACGTTCTCATGCATGGGTTTGCATGCGTAAGTGAAATAATTTATATTTGGATTATTTTCCATTAAATAATGGTTTTTTAATGTTAATTAGATTTGGGGTATTTCACATCCTCTATACTAGTCAACGGCCACCCAGGTTCTACTTTCAGCCCACAGGGGGATAAGGCAGGGTGACCCCCTTTCCCCCTTTCCCCCTTTCTATTCATATGATGTATGGAAGTGTTGTCTTCCTCCTTTAAATTGGAAGTGATGTGGACTTTACCAAGGTTTCCAACTGAAACAATCCACCAATTCCATCAATAGTTTACTTTTGCTGATGATTGCATTCTATTGGGTGCAGTAACACCTCAAAATGCCTCAGTTCTGCATGACATTGTTGCAAATTTCACACAGGCTTCAGGCCAGAGCATAAATTTAGACAAATCAGAAATTATGTTCTCAAGTAACTTAACTACTCTCCCTTCTCTCAAATGACTTGACATCTATTGTGGGCACTAAGCAGGTTCGTGACTTTGGCCTATATTTTGGGTTCCCATGTACAATAGGCAAAAATAGAGCCTCAATTTTTAGTTACATCAAAGACATAATTACCAAGCGGATACAGTCTTGGAGTCATAGGGTATCATAGGCTGCTAGAACTTTGTTGATTACGTCAGTCTTACATGCCATTCCGACTTATATCATGTTAGTTATCCTTCTTCCAATACTTTGCTAAAACAGATCCAGCAACTACTGGCACTTTTTTGGTGGAATGGTTCGACACAGAAGAAAGGACTCCTTTGGAAGAAATGGACAGACATGTGCACCTCAACTGAGGCAGGGGGTTTTGGGTTTAGAGATTTACGCAGTTTCAATCGTGCCCTTCTAGCAAAGAAACTGTGGAGAATATTGATTGACCATTTAACACTACTCTCCAGGTTCTATCATGATAGTATCTTAGTTAAACCACTCTCTGGCAGATACAGCCAAACTCTCATGCAAGTCCTATCTGGCGAGCTTTACTTACTACAAGGGACTTGCTTCAGCTTGGTGGTCACAAGGAGATAGTCTCGGGAGCAACTACAAAGCTCACTGACTGTTGGATACGTGGAAAACCAGGGGAACAACCATTCCTTTGGAAGTTACCGCCAATGGCAAGGCAGCATGCATCGGTGGCAACCCTAATAAACACGAATCACACTTGGAATGAGCAGCTGATTCAATCATGGTTTGACCCAGTAGATGCGGCTCTCATCCTTCAAACTGAACTTGCAGTGGATCAGCAACAATCTACGGGTCTGACCCACTTCTGGCTGTCCCATCTTCCCAACCAGACAAATGGTACTACGGTTTATCCACCACTAGAAGTTTTACAGTCAAAACAGCTTACCATACTGACTTTTTAGAAAGGCAGAGCCAGCAGATGAACTCCTCCTCGTCCTGTTTACTTGGTAAAGCATCTAAGCATCTATGGGCAACTGATCTTCTCCCAAGGGTTAAGCTCTTAAGAGGGAAGCTGTTGCACGGGGTTTTTCCCACAAAAACGGTTATTCAACAACGTCTTAAGTCTAACATGCAAGTATCATGTGTTGGCAGTGGTTACCCATAAACCTTACTCCATGCGCTGGTCAAATGCCCAATCGTGCAACCATATTGGAAGATGATAGACATTTTTGTGTCTCCTGAGCTTCATTCAGATCAGAGTCTTATAGACTAGTACTTTCACATATGCATGCAACATAATAAACAACTAATGCACTCTGTCATAGAGGTTTTTTGGGCGATTGTGGTATGCACGATGTCAACAAGTTTTTGGACACACTCAATCGTTTGCCCATGGATGGTGCCAAGCTGATGCTTTTCTTCATCGAATAACTTCTGTTGGAGCATCATCGACAAAGTCCCTACATGCCCACTGCACAACACCCATAGTGGTGGAAATTGAAGCTGATGCTAGAGTGGACCAATAGGAGCGTTTAGGTTACTCCTATATTGCACGGGCCAACCACCAATTTAGTTCGGGTTGGGATTCATGGTCAGACAGGTACTATCACACGCCTACTGATGCGGAAGCTATGGCAATTGAAGCGGGTATTCAAGCTGCGCTGGAGACACCACAATCAACTACGCGTGACTACAGATTGCAAGTCAATTGCAGATTACTTAAACTGCGAGGGTGTATCGACGCTGCATCAATCCACTTTGAACATTCTACACAGACTCTCTACGTATCTTACTCGTTTTCGTGAGGTAAATGGTTTTATATTCCTAGAGCAAGTAATATGTCAGCGCACTATTTAGCTAACCATGCACGTTGTGCACAACAACGTTGTTCATGGAGTCCGGACACTTGTCCGAAGTTTGTACTGAACTTATGTGCTACTTAATATATTGTATCCGTTCTTTCAAAAAAGAATTATATGCTCAGATAGATGGTGTTTTAGCGGCTTGCACTTCCCATTTCATAGATTAGATAGGATGTGTATATAGCGTCAAGTTTTTGAAGTGGAACGCTACCGGGAGCCACAAGAAAGTCATTTACTGAGACAAGACAAGGAAGCCAACTACCGGTAGAAGATGCATAAGAGACGGCCGGACGCATTGAAATTACTTTCATACGGGTAAAGATTAAGAAGATGTCCTTACCGGAAGTTCTAGTTAGGGAGATCGATTATTATTTAGATGACCAGGCGAATGTAAATAAAATAAGTCAGCAAGCATAAGTAGTCTTATAAGTTATAGAAAGTTCTAGAAAGGTGGGCCCCACAAATTGTATAAAAAACAGTTAAGCTCCATGCCTATAAATAGAGGCCTTGGACCATGTAAAGGGTATGCTCACATCAATATACTTGCAGTTATACTATCATTTGCTGTCTTGAGAGAGAAGTGAGACCCCTACTACTTCATTTGGCGCTGTCTGTGGGAATGATCAGTCGAAAGATAACCACGATCCAATCCACAAAGTACATTACTCTGACCATGGCACCACGAGCTGACAAAGGAAAGGGAAAGGTAGTCGGAGCGGAGGGAAGTTCGTTTTCGAAGGAGGATCTTTGTGATCTGATGCGAGGCTTCCCGCAAGATGTTAACGAAAAGATTGTCAAGAACAATGAGAGGTTCAACAAGAACTGATGAAGAGGGATTTGGACAACTAGAAAAAGATGGACGAAATGGCAAGTGTGATCGAAAGCCTCAAAGCAAAAGACGCATCGAAGAGCGGCAAGGGAAGTAGGAAGAAGAGATCAC
>CM041779.1:83083995-83366474 GCA_023374045.1 Limonium bicolor | reverse complement strand
TTTGAATCAAAATTAAAAGATGGTTTTTGATTTATTTATTTTTTTGGAGTTTGAATTGAATTTACAAGTTGAGTTTGAATTGGATTTGAGTTTGAATTGAATGGAAATGGATAGGAAATGAATTGGGTTTAAATTGAATTGAATGGAATTGGACTGAATGGAAAAGGAATTGAGTTTGAATTGAATTGGGTTTGAATTGAACTGAATTTAAATCAGGTTTGAATTGAAATGAATTGGGTTGTATCGAATTTGTTTGAATCGAATTTAGGTGGAAAACAGGCTGAATTTTGCAAACAAACCGGATTGGATTTTTGGGCCAGATATGGTTTTAAGCTTGGGCCAAATATGGGCTTGGGTTTAGGCCACATATGGGCTTTGAACCGGAATGAGCTTGCGCCGCTTGGAATTTGGGCCTTGAGGTGATTGGGCTTTGAAATTGTATTGATTTTGGGATTGGATTGACGTTTTGGTTTTGAATTTGGATAGAGTTTTGAAGTGAATTTGAACTTTTAAAGTGGTTTGGAATTTTGGCTAAGATTTGAATTGAATTTGGGCTGAATTTTGAATGGGCCAGGCTTGGGTTTGAAAGGTGGGCCAAAAAGGGCCTTAGTTTGGGCCAATATGGGCCTGGGTTTGGGTCTTGTGTGCTTGAATGTGGGCTCTGGCTTGGCCCCTCTTTTTTTGAACTTAGGCTTTTTTTTGGCTTTTTTTTTTGGAAATGGGCTTGGGTCTCAATTTGCAAATGGACCATATTTGGGCTTGAACTTCATTTTGGAAATGGACCCAGATTCGGGCTTGGGTTTCAACTTGGAAAGGGGCCCAAATTTTGGTTTCGGAAATAGACTAGAAATGGGCCTTGGTGGATTTCAAAATTTACTTGATTTGGATCCTAATCTTAGACTGAAACTATAGGTTTGTAAAGTAGAACTTGATTTTATTTTTTTATTTTTTAAAATGGGCCATTGATTGTAGATTTTAATATGAAAATTATGGATGGTTTGGAAAGTTTTTTTTATGATATTACTCACAAACTTGTACTACAACCTTAATGTGGGTAACGTTCATGAATAGAACTACGGATTTTCTAAAAACAGCCCACATAAAGATGCAGGCCCGGCAAAGCTAGTAAATCCATAAATAAATGGATTACTTAGAAGGCTGTCTAGGGTTTTGGTCCAGTAATGAATCGAGCCCAAAGCCCTAGTTTCAATTTGGGTCCAAGGTTTGAGGGTACCCAAATGGGCTCGATACATTTGTTTACAAGATAACGAAACAAATGCTAGCTGTAACACAAAATAAGGCAATGAACATATAAAACAAACTTAAAAAAATCCAAACAAGTTTTCAGCATTTCATAACATTAATAGTTGGAGCCTGAATCCAAATCCTGTACAGAATTTTAAGATGCGCAAAGTGTCCACAACACTTAACCCCATCGAAAACCGAACATCAACATCAGTTCAGAGGAGTCACACTTAACAGAACCATAAACCGAAGGGTGCTATTCCATTTTGATTGTGAGCTTGATTACACCAGTTACTTTCTCTTTTTTTTACCTTCTTTAGGGAATTAGCAAAATTCTGAATAATAGACGAACTTTGAAGCAAATTACTAATCCCAAAAGTTAAACTACGCTAAAAGACAACAAAACCACTGTTTCTTTTCTAGCCAAACTCCTTCTGATGTTTCTTTTAGGCCACGTGAGCTAACATGTTCAAATCCAAAGTAGGGATTTAACTTAAATACAAAAAACTCATGGATTCTACACTGGTTTTGAAGCATTATCATTGTACAGTCATGAGCACATGGTGGTATGAACAACCAGGTTGAATTTGACACAGATAGTACAAAGTCGAGTGTAGATAACGAGTCGAATTCATTCAGATACAGAGTCCAAACATAGAAAAAGATACAAAAGAACAAGCCAAATGACAGTCACCGGACCCGAGATGAACATGCTAACTAACAAATAAAAGGCAGATAGATCAAAGCACCTAAACCTTCCTATCGAAAGGTATTAACAAACATCTGTGTTTAGATTGAATACCAGAAAGAAAGTGAGTGAGCATTTTCCTACAGATAATTGCAATGATATCAATAGAAAGTTCACTGAATCAGTAAGGATAAATAGGGGAATATAATGACAAGGAAAAACACGCTTCAAAGCCAAAATATGAATGTTTCTATCCTACGCGGTGGGCATGGTCCACACCAGGGGAGATTATACAACCTGTTCATCAGGAAAACGAACATACAGTAGAAACCCATAACGCTTCGTACACTGATTAAACTGTGATAACATGGAGGAGGGTTTCGAATCGAATTAGACTCAGAGGCAAACCCACTTTGTTAGTAATGAAACTTGAACATGACAGAACTGATACTCGTCAGACATGGGGTGCAAGCGGAAGTAAGCAAAAGGAGGTAATCAGGAGAACAAGAACCCCTGAACAGAACGCGACCCTCCTAAGAGCCATATACATTAGGCCGGAGTTGGTTTTAAACCAAAGTGTAGATTTTTTTTTTGATAATTTGGGCTTAAAGCCATATTAATAATTAATAATGAGGGATGTCTGGAAGACCAGACGGATGGGAAAATTGGGCCTCATTAAAACCTCCCTAAATAAAACCCAGTGGGAAAAAATTTAGGGGGGAAAAAGAGTACCCACCATCCAAATACAATCCTACTACCGACCAGAATAGGTAGTAACTGCTAATACAAAACTAGTCAGACTAGTTACACCAACAACCAGACCTTTCTAATTCCTAATGCGCCACACCCAATCAAAAGGCATCCTATATGGCAACTACGAAAGGCCACACCTAATATCAGGCCGCGCCTCTCTCCTCTTGGGGTGGCATGGGACCCTCGCATCCAAACAAAATACAAAACACACATCTTACTCACGCGACTTCATAACAAACAACACCCCACCTGCTTCCTTGGCAACATTCACTGACTAAAACCTCTTACATCCATTGGTCTTGAATTTGACTGACAATATTCGCTTTAGTTTGGATTGGATTTGGTACCTGACATCCTAATTGTAATAAAAGTTTAATGCATTCATCCGCTTCAGCCTCTGGATTAATAATTTTCCCGTTCTCATTCCTTGCCGGAATTTCCGTTCTGGGTGGGGTCTCCTGTATAATTATTTCCTCTTCACGGTAACAGTGCTGAGTATCTTCGACAGATTTTTTATTTTCCCGAGTCCCGACAACGGTATCACCATCCGCATCTTCTGTCCTCGAGCGCCTCACCAACACCTGTCGAGGAGAGTCCTGAAAAAGCGAATCATGGAATTGGAATGGGATCTCCTCGTTATCTTCATTTTGTTGTCGTCTCTGCGCTGTAAGGGGCGCGCTGCACCCATATTTTTATCATCGGGTTCGCTTCCCTGGTCGCACGGCTTTTGGCGGTTTGCACTATCTTGTTCATTCTCTGAGGGTCTCTTCTCAACAGTCTTCTCGAGAGTGCCGCCCTCCTGTTGGGTTTCTGCCACGGTTTCAGTCCTGAGCTGCACATGTTGCGGCGTGATTCCAGTGGAGTCTGCACCGCACGCATAACTACACTGTGCATGCCCATCCATAACATCATTATAATGTTGGAATTCCACTCTGACTGCACTAACTGCACCCTTGTCTGAAGCGGCGGATGGGTCGTTCTGGGAAAGGCGCCTCACCTCATGCACAGAGGCATCTTCTGAATTCTCGGCGCCGCTATCTCTTTTTGCTAGACCGTTTGTTTCATCTTCCCCTTCCAGCACATTTTGAGACTGGTCAACGTTTGAACTCTGCTGACCTAGTGTCTTCTTGTTGTGCACTTCTGGTATTTGGATGATACTCTCAGAGCGGTCAATCTTTTTTGCCTGTGACACTTGTTCGTAGGCTTCGACGATACTGACAAGAAATTTCTGGTTATCAACTTTAACCATAATTTTCCAATTGATAGTATGAAGCGTAGAGGTATCAATTTGAACTCTAATCTCTGCATTCTCCACGAATTGATCTTCTTCTTCCTCAATCTTGACGACCTCACCTACAGTTTGGGCTATCTTACGTACATTATTTTTGTTCCATGCATGTAACGGAATCCCACGAATGACTACCCATGTACGTCTCCTCTCAACCTGATCTGCTGTGTTCCATCGACGGATTTCTATTCCATCTTGTTCTTTGCCCTTTTCCCGAGCTTGGTCCAAAACGACTTCCACCTCCTTTGTTGTGTTGAAGATCAGTAGATATTTTCTACGAGATAGGGCAAGAAGTCCACCCAAATTCGACCATCGCCTTTGTAAACAATCCACAGCTTCTGATGGTGACATCTCTTCTTGGAGGGAGATAACCACACATCTATTCAAACCGGCTTTCATTACTTTGTCTGATTTGACACTGATGGACAATCTTGTCATAGCATGGACTCTTTCTTTGCGGTCCCCTACCTCCTCTTCAGACCGACTACTCGCCCCTTTACTACGTTGATGAACCATGTCATTTGTTTTGCTTCGATGATAGTACGGGCCTGCCCTTTGGATTTTATTTTCATGCTCTTTGTAACCTTGAAACTCCATCCTAGCCCAGAGCTTGCTCCCATTTATATTCCATCCTCGAATACCTTCAATCAGTCTTCTTGCGTCGTATATATGAGCCACATCCACGAAAGCAAAGGAATTCCGGTCAAACCGTCTTGACTTTTCTGCTGATGTATAGTCTCATCCAGTTGACAAATTTTCTTATTATCCTGCCCAAATGATATTCGGATATATCTCTATCAATGTTATCAATAAAGACCGTCGTTGGATGCTTATGGGATGGGGTTCTTTCTTCACGCCATGTCTTTGCAGCTCCTCGGTCATGTACGCTGCCGTCCCTTTTTTGCCAATCTTTCCACCGCAACTTACTCCCTGATCTTCCTGATCTTGCAGATCCCTTGCACTTTCCATATCTCCCTTGACTATCTTCCCTCCTCATTGATGCTCAGAGAGCAGAAATCTTCACTTTGGTGTGCTGGATAGACATAGCTGCCATCAATCTTGCACTGTGGCTCCCGGCGATACAAGAGGCGACGGAAAACAACCTGTACTCTCAGGGGAGTTTCCCGTTGTTGGATACAAGTGACCTCAACTTATTCAGTCATCTTATCAAACACTTTGTAGGCATGTAAAATGGTGTGAGTTTTGTGAGCGAGGGAGAATTGGCTTCTCCCGAATTCAGCACAGCAACTCAACTGTAGAGGCAGTTTACAGATCCCCACCGAACTAACAAACTCGCCTGATAGATTCGCTCCCCCTGCTGGTCCCTGGAGTCTTCAAATCCGTGAAGAGTGGCCGGCGATTGCACTGCGGAAGGAGCGGACTATGTCGCATTTGTCCTTTTTCTCTCTTTTGCTGCTGCAGCTGGTTAATTTGAGAGAGAAGCAACGAAGGAGAAGGAGCAGACTGTATCCTGTATCAGCAAATCGGTGGCAGTAATGGGGAGATTCGCGTGGCGGTGAAGATCGATTGCGAGGACGGTGTCTTATGCCTTCAGTACTTCAGGATAATCCTCCGAGTAACTCACGAAAGAGAACTTATCAGGAGCCAAGTTGGGTTGAGAGTAAATCAGGCTTGTCAAGGAGGAGATGCAAATACAGTAACATCGAGTAACCCAAAACCTGAATATTAACATGATGATAAACTTCAGAAAATGGATTTCAGAAGACAGTTCAAGGGGAGAGGAAATAAACGTTTGTAACAGAGACCTAAATCTTGAATCCGTATTTCGGTCCCATGTAACTCTCCAAACCCCTAAACCCATATGAGTCAGGTGTTTGTGAGTATTCGCACACAACTTAAGCGGACATAAAGAAAATGAAACAAGATAACAATGTTATACTGGGTTGAAGCACATGAACAACAGAAAAAGTGAAAGACACTGGAGAAACGAGGTGCATGACGCTCAAACGGGAATCAAGTGGTGGGGTTGTACCCTCTTCCTCTTTCTCTTATTATTACTGGCTCGATCATTCAGTAAGCAAATTATGAACGAAATAAGCGTGCGATCGAAATGGAAAACAGAGAACCCGCGCTAGAGAGGAGGAGATAAATCGAAATGCAGATGGAAGTACGAAACGAAAAGGAAGTAGATAAAAATTAGGGGGTGACGATTGTCTGGATGAAGCTTTACACACCTCTTACTCTTTTTGTCAAGCGCGAGACCAACGATACTCAACAGAGGAGAAAGTAAAAATCTGATGAACACACAGAGGCAAACTCCAGGTGAAGTGATGGTAGGTTTCGAGATGGTTTTCGAAGGCCTAAAAAAAATTCCAGTGTGATGCTTGCGGGGAGGGATTTTGATGGGTTGAGGGGGTGAAATTTTGAGAAGAAGGTGGCAATTATCGGAGGGAGAAGAGGTTCAGTGGCATTGATGGTGGTGGTGAGGTGAGCTCGAACAGGAAGGCGAAGAGTGGAGGAAGAAGAAGTCTAGAGGTTGTCTGTCTTTGGAATTTTTTAACGTGAGTCAAGAGAATAGAGTATTCAAAGACTGAAAAAAACATATGTTGTCGGCTGGGCAAAGAAAAACGGGACGTGTGTTACTGTATGATTTTTGGAAGCTTTATATAATAAATGTATTAGGGCTTTTTTGGAATGTCTGATTATTTTATGGGCTAATTAGAAATGGACCTTATAGAGGTATTGGAGCAGAAAATCAGACCCGACTGATTAGGGATGAGTATTTAGTTCCGGTTATTGGTTATAACCGATAACCGAAATTATAGCTGCGTTCGGCACCTTTTTTTTGGGTAGCTTTGTGGTAGTTTTGGTCTGGTTGTTTTGACTGCTGTTTTATGGTTTTTTGTTGGTTGTTTTGTGCTGGTTGTTTTGAAAACTAGTGTTCGGCAGGCGGCGGTTTCGTCTGGCTGTTTTGAATAAGTTAGTTTTGTGCAGTCCGTTTACCGTTTTTGTTGTTACAATTAAAAATTTTATATTATATTTTAAAATAATTTTTTTGTAAATAAAGTTAAAATATATATAGATATTCAATTAAAGTCTTTAATAATTATTATTCTTTATTAATATTTTAGTGACAATTAATTTATAATATGTATACATATTAATTTATAAATAAATTTTTTACATATATTTGAAAAAATAAAGAAATAAACCATTGCATTTAGAGCAAATATATTAGATGTTATATATAAAAAAATTATGGATTATATATTAGTATTCAATATAACATTTCAAATGTATTAATACTTAAGATTATTTTAATTTTTAATGAATAAATAATATCATTGAAATGAAAAAGTAATTTTTTCTAATAATAAAATAATTGACTGTAAGCGAATATATATACAGCTATCACTTATTATTTTTTTATTATATATTGTTTAATTGTTGATAAAATATTTATTTTAAACATATATTTGTTGTTAAAACAATATATTCTATTCAATTAAGTATTATTTAATGAAATTCAAAAACATAAATTTAAATTTAATACTGGATATGCCAAGAAATAAAAATAACGTATATTGGTATATAAAATTATTCTTTAATTATTAAGCACGGTATAAAACATATAATAACTTTGATATACCGACAAACCATAATAGTTTGTACAAACAACTTTGTAATTAATCATTACTTAGCAAGTCGAATACTTATAATTGATATTTCTGAAATATACTACAAATATTTTGTACTCTAATAATTTTGATATAATTGAAAGTTTACATCGTAATTTTTATTAGTTTTCTCTTTTCCTTGTAGAATATTTTATTAAAATTGATAGATAGTAATAGTTTTAAGAGACTATTTATCTGTATCTGAATAAACAATTTAGAAAAACACTGCTAGTTTAAAACTATTGTTCTATATTATTTTCATTAATTTATAATTTAGTAACCAATCTTATATTAAAAAAACAAAAATAAAAAAGGGAAAATAAACTCATTTATAATATATTAATATATATTTCAATTTTATTTAATTTTGTGTCAATTTAAATATAATATCATTTTTAAAATATAATTATAAATATTGAAAAATTAAATTAATTTATTAAAATTTAATTTTTAATAAATAAATTAATATTACTAAAATATTTCTGACCCCTTAATTATAGTTTTCTGGCTCCGCCTCTGTTTACGGTATTCATTATACTTGCAGCATAAATTGTTGGTTGTTTTGTGGTTGTTTTGTGCTGGTATATTTGTGGTTGTTTTGAATATTGGTGTTCGGTGATAGCGGTTTGATATTTTTTGTCAAAAATGTCAAACTCAAAAATGCCACATTTATACCACATATATGCCATGTCCGAACGCAGCCTATTTCAGTTTTTACCAAAAAAATTAGCCGTTTTAAAAAAATCTCGGTTATTCGGGTAGAACTGAAATATTATTCAGTTGGGTTTTCGGTTCCAAGGTTGGGTACCCGAATAACCAAATTACATATGTGGAAAATATTGGCTACTTCGGTTCTTTTTTGTAGTTTGATTCCTTTTTAAAATTAGGTTCTTTTTTTTTTAATTGGTTATTTTTTACAATTTTGGTTATTTTTATAATTCGGTTTTCAGTTCGGTTCTCGGTTTCAACCTTAAAAAAATTTGGTTATTCGGTATTCCATTATTTCGGCTGTCAGACTGAAATTCGATTATTCGGGTAGAACTGAAGAAAAAAAACCGAAAACCAAAATTGTTTCTTAATTCGGTAGAACCGAATAACCGAATGCTCACCCCTACGACTGAGGAGGGTTGTGTTCAGGCGGCCTGACATGGAAAACAAAAATGAAAAAGAAACTTGCTCTCACCAAGGTTTGAACTCGGTACCACTAGCCTCTCTATTGTATGCCTTAACCGATCGAGCTATAACAAAATTCAATAAATATAAGCGAAGAAATAAAACAAGAGTCATGTTGTGACTTAAAGCAAAGTAAAGAAAATGCCTTCCATTCACATCAGGAATTAAATCCAAAATCTTTGGGTTGCATGGTGAGTACCTTAATCAGTTGTACCAAGTCGGAATGCAGTCATTCAATTGAAGGAAATAATAATAATGCTTCTATTCAGACTAGATTAATGTTCTAGAAAAGCATTTTAAACAGGATAAAAGGTTTGGTAGAAATATAATAAAAATGCATAAAGCAAAACTATAATAATAAGTACATAAAATAATAAAATGGCCACTAGTATAACGAAGATAAAACGCCAGTGGATGTGGTAAAAATGGAAAACAAATCAAATATGTACAAGCGGCAAGATATACTAAACATAAACTGAAAATAGTAGTACAAGGTACATAAAATGATAGAAATAAGAGTAAATTACTGAGAACCCCCTTGAGAATTTGGGATATTACAGTTAACCTCCTTGTGTTTATCATAATTATTGGTAACCACCTAAAGGTTAAGGTATCTTTGACTACGAGCCCCTGAACTATAACTTTGTGATCAAAAAGTTAACTATGTGTTGACCTATCAGCTTAATCACATTAATAATGTCAGGCTGGACAACAAAACTGCTTAATCAACATCGTCTAACTCTCTCTCATCCCACTTTAGATGCATTTTTTGACATATTTAGGAAAATAACAATGTAGATTAAGTAGTGTGTCTTGTCCAGCATGACCTTATTAATATGATTAAGCTGATAGGTTAACACATAGTTAACTTCCTGATAACAGAGTTATAGTTCGAGGGCTCGTAGTCAAGGATACCTTAACCTCGAGGTGGTTACCAGTAATTATGATAAACACAAGGGGGTTAACTGTAATATCCTAAATTCTCAAGGGGGTTTTGAGTAATTTACTCTAGAAATAATAATGGAAATAATGATGAGCAAAATCTGAAAGAATAATTAACATAGTAATAGGTAGAATAAAAGTAAGAATCAAAACTGAGTATAAAATAATGCAAAGTAATGATAAAACAATGAAATGATTTAAAAAACGAAAGCAACAAAAATAAATATACAAAACAAAGTAGGATAAAATAGATTACAATAAAAGGCTCGTGCTCCTTTTCATAAGGAATGTGAGATTTATACCGGGAAAAAGAAATTCTTTTGACCGAAGACAGGGACAACCTTCTTATTTTCGGGAGATATGTTCATTTATGTATTTTGTTTAAATATGAAAAGGATGAGAATTTTTAGTGTCTACCGCACTATATATGTTGGTCGAAGCTGACATTGGAATTGCAACGAATAGCAAAAATTCACCCGTGGAATCCCAGTAAAAGCCATCATCGAAGATCACATCAAGGACTAAAGATGACTATAAATCGATCCCTAGCTTGTGGAGATGTCAGAAAATGAAGCATATCCCCCTCCTACACTCTATTACTCAGCATAATCTATATTCAAATCTACTTTTTTACATGAAATAGAGTTTTATCGGTACTGACTAAGAGTCATGGTGTAAACTGGAATCAGTACCAAAAAAATAGTGATTTTTGGGGAAAAAATGCTCGGAAATATTATAAAAAAATTTAGATACATTAATTTTCAAGAACATTTTGAGTAAAAAAAGCTGTCATAATGAAGCTTGTTGGAAAAAAGTATTGACGAAATATGTACCCTTAAGGACTTTTCCAGGGAAAGTTCTCGAAATCATTGTTTCTGACAAATTTGACTACTTCTTGATTTTTTATCGGATAACAAGGTTTACGAGGAATTTCCAAAGAAAAGTCCATGGAAATTTCCAATGCAAGAGTCCTAGGAAACTTTCGAGAGACAATCCTTGGAATTTTCCGAGGAATCCATAAGTTTGCAATATCCTAAAGATGGTAATATCCAAAAGTAGGCAATATCAAAAAATTTGTCATATCTAATCCTCACAATATCAACTATCAAGCACCACATGGTCCACTCCCACCACATCCACCATTCTCTAAACTAGCTCATATTCAAGATAGACATCTTGCTTCATATGAATTGTCCCCGCATTGCCTCCATTTGCGGTTGAACCTTTTGCTGAAATTCGGCCTCCTATGCTTGTTTCCTTTGTTGCAATTGAATCTCCTCGGCTTGTCTCTTCTCTTTTGAAATTCAGCCGTCCTAAAATGAACTAAAGGGCATTCTGAACTCCCCCAGGGTGAGAAACCCTTGCCTCCCACGTTTTTCAACAATCTAGACATTGAAACTTAGCCAAAATCATCATGAAACCCTCAAAAGCACAATTTTTCCTTCCCATCAAAATTCCAATCATCAAAATACCACAAAACTAGAACCAAAACGTGTAAACATCATCAAGGAAGGTTATCCAGAAGGTGAAGTCAAAATCCCAATGAGACAACTCCCGATGAAGCAATCGGAGAATTCTGTTGTGAAGAAACGATCTACCGTAGCCATCAAAACAGGTTAGAAACTCGATTTTCTTAAACCTCAGATCTTTACTACCCTTCTGTGTGAATTCCTAGTATAATATATGGTTTTTGGTGTTGTTTATTCAAAATATATGACTTTTTGTATGTTTAACTTGTTTGCTAAGTTTCATCAATAATACGACCTCAAATTTAAAACTTTCAATCACCAATAACCTTAGAATCTCATAAACTACATAACCCCAAAAATTTGAGCTGAAAACACCATAGGGAACATCACAAATGCCACCGTCCGGTGGCTGTCCGCACCCACAGATGCCCCTTCCGGGGTCCCGAATGCCTGTTCGAAGCCACGGAGACCCCGGACAGCCCACAGGCGGAGGTGGGAGACATAAACTTTTGAAGATTAGGTAAGTCCTGGCCCATAGACACCCAGCCCAAGGCCTTGGATACCTTAAAATTTTCATATTTTAAGATTTGGAACTTTCTATTTTATTAGATAGATTAGGTTGAGTTCGTGGTCATGGACAATAGGTCGGTGGTCAAAGATGGCACAGAAATTTGACCTAATTCAGCATCTTAAATCCTAGTTTAGGTAAATTCAATTTTCACTTTCAATTTTAGTTAAAAAAAATGTCAAAAACATAAAAATATAGAAGCTTGCACACTTTAGGTTAATCAACTTTATAATAAGCCTTTATGACATTAGTAGAGGAAAAATAGCTTCGAAGGGTAGTGAAATTAGTTTGAACCAAGAAAAGCTATATACCAACCCCCCGAACACAATCTCAACCTTTCCTAGTTTACTATAGGTTAAAATTAGGTGGTGACTCTAAGTAGGTTCTAGTGGGCTAACCTTAGGTTATAAAGACTTTTGTTTTATAACATAGTTTTAGACTTAGGTTATAACCGGACCTAGAACCTGAACATATCATAATCTACTCAATCAACATAGGATAATGGTTCGAAAACCCGGGGCTCAGAGGGTGTCAATGGATTGGGTTCAGCTCAGGTAAAGCATCACTCACATCCGTCACCGAATATATCATTCATTATTAGTTCATCTGTCACCCATTTATTCTTCATTTGTCATATGTCCATTCGTCATCCACGGACGATTTGGGTAGTTTAGGTGATAATCGGGAAATTTTTTCTATATTATAAACAATATTTTTTTAGTATGGTAATGAGTATAACATTTTTTGTGTTGCTAAGGTAAAATTTCCCTATATTCTAAGAAAATTTACCCCATCATAACAAAAACATTCCACCAATATCAATAAGAAAATAAACATACAAATTACCGTGTTGTGCGTTGTATGAAAGAGAAAAAATAATTATCATAAATTACAAGTCTGCAACTATTTTTTAGTTTTTGTTTCTTTAAGGTTTGTTTGGTTACTTGAAATAAAACTAGGTGTAACTTTAAACGGATGACGGATCGGGTGATGGAATCTGACCCAACGTATCATCGACCCGTCACCCTTTCATCTGTGCCCCGATCCGTCATCCGTTTACTTAATTTGATGGATCAGGTTAGCAAGTATCCGTTTAAAATTGTCACCCCTATTGATTTTAAGTATACACCTTATAGACTCGACCTGGCAAAGGTGACCCGAACCAGAAAAACTGACCCGATCCAACCCGATCCGAACCCGAATTTAAACCGAATGATATGACCCAAAACGTGACCCACAAATCCGAACCAAACCAAACCAAAACCGAATCAACCTGAAATTTGATATACCCTAATCCACCCGAACCGAATTCACCCGAACCGAATTGACCCGAACTGAATTGACCCGAACCGAATTCACCCAAACCACACATGAAGCTAGACAAACTTCCATTATCCTTCTATTTATTATTGGCATGTACGAATGCATGATTTCGATGAACTGGGACTAAACTAAGGAATGTTTTCATTCCATTTTTACAATTCTTGCCATCTTTTGTCGTGTCCAAGAAAATTGGTTCAAAAGAATAAAGATTACAAAACTTATATCTCACATAAATATATTTGTATGAATAATTAAATTAAATTAGGGTTAAAAATGACAAAATAAGAAGATAAAGGGACAACCCCTGCTTGAGAGCAATAAGCTACTAAAGGACGCCCGCACGAGGCGCGCACGCGAGACAGTGATCGGTGGCGCACACGCAACATGAAGTCATGGGCACGAGGTGATGACGGGCGCATAGGGGCACAGGCGCGAGGTGGTGATGGATTGGCATGGGCGCGCAACGCTCGAGATGACGGGTGCTGACGCAGGACGTGTGCGGGGTGTGACGGGCGCGGGATGGCGGGAGGCACAGGCACAACGTCGGCCATGGGGGGGATGGATAGACTGGGCGTTGTTGGGAAAATTACAAACATAGTAATTAAACCTAGCTAAAACGGGCAAGTGCACCCAATTCGTTGTAATAAAACAAGTGTCGTATCCACAAGGAAATTGGTTTCTAAATCCCAAGCTTCAGTATAATAGTTAAGTGCAAGATAACAGTAAAATGGGGGTTTAGCCAGAGGCAAGCTTGGTTGTTTGTTTTGTTAACTGAAATGCAATAAAAACAGTAAAATGTTTGTGAATGGAATGGATGGGGAGAGTACCCTAGGATAGTGGGAATCACCCAATTCACTCAAAGAACTTCAAAACCATAACTCATCATCTCAGTGTCTATTAGAGTTTAGCTCATGAATCACCAAATCATGGGAAATCCAATTCTTACCTAAATAATCAAACCCCTTAATTAAAGGAGGTTCAAGTCATCAAATAGCATTAAGCAAGCACTCTTAAACAATAGCCCCAAGCATTTACTCCCAAAATCAAGAAAGCAAAAGTTAGGGTTTACTCCCTTCTTCGTCTAGTTCCAAACTCAAGCTCAAATATTGAATGGAACCACCATATGCAATAAGAGATCAATTTAGTGCATTCATTGATATTGAAGGAAATAAAACAAGAGTAACAAATGAGTTAGGTTTCTAGCATTCAATGAGCAAAATGGGTTCAAACCCTCATCCTAGGATACAAATGGAACTACTCAGACATAGCTAAAGGAAAGAGCAAGGAGAAGGAAGAATTAGCCATTAGAGGAGCTTCCAAGCTTCAATGGAGGTAGAAATCTTCACTTTCTTCTTCCTCCTTTCTTCTCTTCTCTTCTCCTTCCCTTTTCTCCTCTTTCTCGTCTGTTTAGGGTTGGAGTCGGGTGAATTTCATAATGGGGAAGGAAGCCCCAAAATGTAGTCTTTTAACAGCATTTTCTGGGCAAAAATTCCCGTCTAACCGAACTTGTAAGTCCGGTTGAAAGTTCGGTCGGACTCTTTTAAGCGGAAACACGTGACGGGTTTTAAAGCTCGACCGAACTTGCAAGTCCGGTCGCAAGTTCGGTCGATTCCAGTGAGTTTTGGGACGGCTTGAACAGAGCCCGACCGAACTTGCAAGTCCGGTCGCAAGTTCGGTCGGCCCCAGAATGTCATTTTTCCAGTGCCGGAATCCTCCCGATGCTTCCCGTTGGCTAGGCATCCTTCCCGAGGTGCTCGAACATTGATGCATCCTCATATTAAGCTCTCAAAATGTACTCCAATGAGTATTTACCTATTTGAACAAGCCAAAAGTGTAAGATCACTAATAAACACACAAATACTCCATAAAGTGGTGAAATAAGTCATGCGCCAAATAAAATGACGACGAATAAAGACCTTGAGAGAGCATTATTTCACCACTTATCAACTCCCCCACACTTATCCATTTGCTTGTCCTCAAGCAAAATTAGCTAAGGACTCACGACAAGAAGGAACATTTAAAGCAAGCAAGTGTTTAGATGAGTTCTTGAATTTAAGTGAGCAAAATTTGTGAAAAACCTCAAGAGGAGTGCAACCGACCTTCTCATGATGACATGGGTGTGCTTAGGGCAAATGAAAATATAGAGTTTCGGGGTATGATCTAGAGTGCTTCCGAGTTCTTATAGATTATGGAACTTGGAGAACTTTTACCATGGCCAACTTCTCTCAAGAATGGGCATTGAGGGAAAACAAAAGGAAAAATAGAGATTTGTAGTTGATTCACTTTCGCAACAAGAGATGAGAAGAGGTAAATTGGCATTTGCCTTGCTTCAATGAACACTCATCTCTCATTTGTTGGTTACCTATGGTGTCTCTCAAGGTCCTTTTTGACTCCTTTTTTTTCATAAGGAAGCACCCCTTAGCAATCCCTAGATAAGAGGGTAGAATGAACCCCTAAGCAATAAAAATTCATCACGAAATGGATTTATGATCGCACCGCACATAAGTGCTCCTCAAGAGAGAACCTTTGAAAAAAAAGTTCGGTGGAAAATTCCAAGAATTCAAAGAAAAACTTGCTTACTATAAACATAACTCCTACATGAAGCTATAGATAAATATGAGAAAATTTTGTAGTGCATTAACAAGAAAAGGTCGTTTCCCCCACACTTGAATGGGACAATGTCCTCATTGTTCAAAGAATAGCGGAGGGAAAAACCACATAAGACCTTTTGGTAGCACTAGGCCTAAAGTAATCAGAAAGAGTGTTGCATTGTATAAACGGGATAAGTGTAGAGAACTAATACTCCCCTGAGAAAGATGAGTTGGTGGTATTCCCTCACACTTGCCAGTGTGCATATTCAGGTAAGCGCTAGCTCCGATAAGAAGAGTCGAAGGGCCTAGGAAAATTGACAAGAGGCTCTCTTGAATTTTTCGTAGCTCACTCTGGGGTGTTCTCGAGTGAAGTTGATATATCTACAATGCAAAACCAAAAAGAAACTAGGCGCAACATGGATTCCAGAGAATTCGCGTTAATGCCATCGTTAGATAATCATAATGGGACTCAGAAATGAGTCCTATAGCATAATAGTCAAAAAGGTGCGTAAAGCACCATAGCGCAAAATAGCAGTGCGAGTCTGAGAAAAGAAAGGAGTTTAAAGTACAAGCATCACAAATATCTGAACATAGTCTAACAGCCTAACAAGCAAGTGGGAGACAGATTTAATAAGCAGAGAAACAAAAGCATGGCATCCCGGGATCGGAAGAGGGCTACTGGGGGGTGCACCACCACGCGCCGCCTGCTCGCGCATGTACTGCCACTGTGCCTCCATCTGGCGCTGGTGCTCCTCCATGAGACGCTTATGCTCGGCCATCTGCCTCTCGAAAATCGCGAGCTGCTCCGGGGTCACAGCTCCGGTCGATGGTGGAGGAGGCAGGGCGAGGAACGGGCCCGGTGCAGAAGTGGAGGAGGAGGCACCGGAAGAGGATGATGCACCCCGGCGCGGCCTGGGCTCAGCGATGGCCTTGTGCCACCCGTCGTCCTCTCGAGTAAAACCCATCTTCCGCAGAGTGGTGGCTGAGAAAGGGTCCATAGGCAAGGTCGGGACCTCATCCGCTCGGGGCTCGACTCCGAAGCGATCCAGCATCCTCTGTATAAAATGTGGGAACCCCAAGTGGTGGGAATCCTTCTTCTCAATGATGTGACAGAGGTGGGCCATGAAGAGATCGGAGAGGAAGAGGGGCTTGTCAGGGTCCGGTGCCACCATGTAGTCCATCAGGTAGCAGTCGGTGGCGTTGAGGTCCTTGCTATCCCGGGGGAGAAGATTGTGTCGGAGCAGAGCAAGCATGAGGCGTCGCACCGGGTCCTCGAGCATCGACGGGGTCATGGTGAGCCGAACGTCAGTCCCGTCCTGGTTCTTGCGACGCGTCTGAACCGGGAGGGTGTTAAGGTAGTGACGTCGGCTGGCATTAAGGTCGGCCTGGTGGATGCACTTGGAGTGCTGGAGGTCGTCCCGTGGCAGATGGAAGAAGTTGTGGACGTCCAGCCTCCGAATGAAGATGGGTACACCATTGACAAAGGAGGTGACCTCACGCGCCTTCCGATCGGCCGTAGCGTTTGCATAGAATTCTTTGATGTGGCGTGGGTAGTAGGTGCCCTCCCCCGTGGTGAGTAGGCAGCCCCACCCGATGGCCTCAAGATAAGGCCGGAGCTGCAGGTCCGCCTCGAGCGCCGGGTCCACCGCGCGCTCCTGAACTATCTCCCGCCGTCGGGGAGAGTTGAACCAGCTTCAGGCCTCGGCGTTGATGAAGACGCCGTCAAGAAGAGCATTTGGAAATTCTGGCTCTGGTTCAGGGGCAGCCACCTGTCTCCTAGCACGACGTTGTCGGTGGGCCATGTTGCTGCAAAACAAAGAAAAGAGAAAGAAAAAGAAACAAAACAAAAACAACACAAATAACAACCAGTAAACTGTTAGAAAGTAACTAGGTTGACAAGAAGAAAATAGCACAATATGAAGCATGAAACACAAGAAAAAGCAAAAGAAACGACAGTTGTGTGGAAAAATTTTGCCAGAGCCGCCCCTGTTTTTCTATCATTCCTCGGTTCTAAGAACCTCCACATATCAGCCAAAAGGTTGTCGTTCAGATATGCAAACACACCAATAACCCAATGCATCCAAGATGGTCCAGAATTACGAAGCAAATCCACACTGTACCCATGTTCACATATATGCCACTCCAAGTTGCAACATTAGGACAATAAGGCCCAAACCATGCTAAAACCACTAATGTACAACATTTTCAATTTCCAAACCCACACAAAGTCCCTAATTAATTATTCAACACAATCCAAATCCACAAATTGACAAAAATCACCATTTCCCACCTAAGGGTCCATTTGGTTCGACCTAAATCCAGCCTAAAATGGAACTTGCTCAAAAAAATTTAAAATTGACAAAATAGAGTATGATTCACATACCTAGGTGTTTGAAGGTGAAAATTAAGCAGAAACGGAACAAATGTGGGGCTAAATTCGGTTAGAAAACCGATTTGGTGGTTAGGTTTTCGAATGGAGAGAGGGGCTGGGGCTGGGTGTAAGTGAGGGCGGCGCTGTGGATGGCCGGGTGCGTGACGTCGGCGGTCTTCAGGGCGGCGTCGGAGTAGGGGCGAAGGTGCGGAGGTGGGCTGTGGTGCGGTGGCTCTGGTGGTGTGGTGCGCTGGGTCGCGAGAGAAATCGCAGGGAGGAGGAGATGGTTGGGGTCGAGTTAGGCGAGGAAGAAGAAGAAAGGAAGAAGAGGGAAAGAAAAGATTAAAACGCAGCGTTTTTTTCTTTTTTTTCAAAATTTTTCGCCGACCGAACTTGCACGTCCGGTCGCAAGTTCGGTCGATTCCAGTAGGGTTGGATTTCGAAATTTTTCAACCCGACCGAACTTGCAAGTCCGGTCGCAAGTTCGGTCGATTCCAGAATGTTTCGGGTTTCGAATTTTTCAGCCCGACCGAACTTGCACGTCCGGTCGCAAGTCGGTCGAAGTCAGTAGCTTCTCGGGTTTGAAATCTGGGACTCGACCGACCTTGCAAGTTCGGTCCTAAGGTCGGTCGAGACCAGAATTTCACCAAAATTTGTTTTCGTGCCCACACCACTTATCATCAATCAAAAACAGATTCAACAAGCAAAAACACCCATAACACACAATAAATAAAACATAGAATAAGCAAATAACTAACATAGCTCGAATGAGAAAATAATGCGAGGTAAAAGTGACAATAGTCCGGGTTGTCTCCCGGAAAGCTGCCCGTCTTTTTAAGGTCTTTGGCTAGACCATAGTGAGGGTTAGAGGGAACCTGGAGGGTCTCTTAAGTAAAGAGCCCGAGCTTCAACCTTTTGGATGTCTCCATGATAATGCTTTAGCCGGGAACCGTTGACCATGAAAGTCTCCCCTTGACATTCTTCAGCTCATAAGCTCCATAGGGGTGACCTTGTGACAGTAAAAGGGCCAGCCCAATGAGATTTAACTTACCGGGGAAACTTCAACCTTGAGTTGTATAGGAGAACCCGGTCACCTTCGTGAAACTCCCGCTTCATAATCATCTTATCATGCCATTTCTTGGCCTTTTCTTTATAGATGCGGTTATTTTCGTAGGCTTCCTCCCGAATCTCTTCTAACTCGGTCAATTGGAACCGTCTCTTGTCACCGGCGCTCTTGAGATCATAGTTGAGGGCCTTCACCGCCCAATATGACTTATGCGCTAGTTCAACCGGCAAATGACAAGCCTTCCCATAGACAAGCCGGAACGGAGACATACCGATTGGAGTTTTGTAGGCGGTCCATATGCCCACAATGCATCATCAAGCTTCATGGACCAATCTTTCCTTGAGGAGTTGACACTTTTGGAGGATCCATTTAAGCTCTCTGTTGGTGACCTCAGCTTGGCCATTACATTGAGGGTGATAAGGAAGGGCAACCTTGTGTCTCACTCCATATTTACTCATCAGCGCTTCAAATTGTTTGTTGCAAAAATGAGACCCGCCATCACTCAATATGGCTCTGGTACCCCGAACCGGGTGAAAATATTTTTCTTCAGAAATTTGATCACAACTTGGCGTCATTAGTCGGGGTTGCAATTGCTTCAACCCACTTGGTCACATAGTCGACCGCCACAGAATAAACAAGTTGGACAAGAAGATGGGAAGGGGCCCATGAAATCGATACCCCACAAATCAAACGGCTCAACCTCTATCATTATGTTGAGCGGCATCTCATGCTTTTGAGGTGTTCCCAAGCCTCTGACATTGGTCACAGGAGGCAACGAACGAGTGGCAGTCTTTATGAAGGGTTTTCCAGAAAAACCCGGCTTGAAGAATCTTGGCTGCTGTTCGTGCCGGACCGTGGTGTCCTCCGGCTTCACCCGAGTGACAGTGAATCAGAATTTCCTGCACTTCACTCATGGGCACACATCTCCGGATCACCCCATCAGCACAAATTTTGAAAAGGAAAGGGTCTTCCCAGAAATACCTCTTGACGTCGGAGAAGAATTTCTTCCTTTGTTGATAGGTCATCTCCGGTGGGACCACTCCCCTTGCCAAATAATTTGCGAAGTCCGCATACCAAGGGTCATCAGCCTCTTGCAAAATAATGTCTCATCCGGAAAGAAGTCTTATAGGTACCCTTCATCGGGCACTTCCATGCGAGAGAGGTGGTCGGCCACCACATTTGCACACCCGGTTTATCTCGGATTTCATCTCAAACTCTTGCAGCAACAAAATCCATCTCAACAACCTCGGCTTGGCGTCCTCCTTAGCAAACAAATATTTTAAGGCGGAGTGGTCCGTATGCACAATCACCTTACTGCCCAAGAGGTAAGAAGAACTTATCTAATGCAAAGACAACCGCTAGGAGCTCCTTCTCGGTTGTGGCATAGTTTTTCTGAGCATCGTTGAGTGTCTTGCTCGCATAGTAGATAGTTCTTAGAATCTTCTCCCTTTTTGACATAGGGCTGCCCCCACTGCATAGTCGCTTGCATCACACATTATTTCAAATGGAAGGCTCCAATCTGGTGACACAACTATCGGGGTGAGATGAGGCACTCCTTGAGAGTGTTGAAAGATTTCAGACAGTCTTCATTGAATCAAATTTTGCCTCTTTGGCTAAAAGGTCACACAGAGGTTTGGAGATTTTGGAAAAGTCCTTGATGAACCTTCTGTAGAACCCGGCATGGCCAAGAAAGCTTCTAATGTCTCTAACTGAAGTGGGTGGTGGTAGCTTCTCGATGACTTCGACCTTGGCCCGGTCAACTTCAATCCCATTGGAGGAGATCTGGTGCCCGAGGACGATCCCTTCTCTCACCATGAAATGGCATTTCTCCCAATTGAGTACTAGATTGGTTTCCTCACATCGGGAGAGAATGGCATCAATTCTCTAGGCAAGAGTCGAAGTTGAGCCCAAAGACCGAGAAATCGTCCATGAAAACTTCCATGCTTTTTTCGATAAAGTTGGAGAAGATTGCCATCATACACCTTTGGAACGTTGCGGGAGCATTGCATAACCCGAAGGGCATTCTTCTATATGCGAACGTTCCATAAGGGCATGTGAAGGTGGTCTTCTCTTGATCTTCAGGGGCTATGGGGATTTGGAAGTACCCCGAATAGCCATCAAGAAAGCAATAAAAGTCTTGCCCGGCTAACCTCTCTAGCATTTGGTCGATGAAGGGCAAGGGGAAGTGATCTTTTCTTGTAGCCGTATTCAACTTCCGGTAGTCGATGCACACTCTCCAACCGGTTGTTGTTCTTTGGGGGATCAGCTCACCCTTTTATTTGGCACCACCGTGATTCCACCTTTTTTGGTACCACTTGGGTTGGACTCACCCATTGACTGTCGGATATGGGGTAGATGATCCCGGAGTCGAGTAGCTTCAGGACCTCTTTTTTAACTACCTCTTTCATATTCGGGTTGAGCCGCCTTTGAGGTTGAACGAGTGGCTTGTAGTTGTCCTCCATGAAGATTCGATGAGTACAGAAATGGGGATTGATACCCTTTATATCGGAGATTGACCAACCAATTGCCCCCTTGTGGTTTCGAAGCACCTTTAACAAACTGTCCTCTTGTTCACCTGTGAGGGAGGAGGAGATAATGACAGGTAGATCACAAGGTTCAGTCAGATAAACATATTTTAAATGAGAAGGTAGAAGTTTCATCTCCACAGTGGGAGGCTTTTCAACCGACGGCAACGGCTTCTGAGCAGCTCGTTCCAATGGTTCAGGTGGTGGATAGCGTGGTCTATAGCCAGAAAATCTGCTGTTCAACTCAGCCACCATTTCAATCATATCTGGGTGAAATTCCTGTTCAAACAAGCCTCAAACAAAGCTAATTCAAGAGCATCAGTTTTAACAAGAGAGAGAGAGTGATCCTGCACAATTGAATCTACGACATCTATAGCAAAAACAGCCTCAGCCTGTGAGGGTCTCTTCACTACTTTAGACATGTCAAATTCTAATTTATCATCATGAAGTCGCAGAATTATTTTGCCTTTCTCCACATCTATGAGGGCCCTAGCAGTTCTCATGAAAGGTCTGCCCAAAATTAGTGGCACTCTCTGGTCCTCTTCCATGTCTATTACAATGAAATCAGCTGGGAAAACAAATGAACCAACAGTCACTACCAAGTCTTCTACCTTCCCTTTAGGGACAACCAAAGATCTATCCGCTAGTTGCAATTGAATGGGAGTGGGAGTGCATTTACCAATTCCAAGCTTATTAAAAGTTGAGAGAGGCATAAGATTGATACTAGCACCTAAATCACATAACCCACTACCACAGTCAATTTCACCAATAAAGTAGGGACAATAGGTAAACCGGGATCTCCAAGCTTTGGAGGTAGGCTTCTTTGTAGAACCGCCGACACTTCTTCGGTGAGGTGAACGGTTTCTGCTTCCTCCAGCGATCTCTTGTTCGCTATGATGTCCTTCATGAACTTAGCGTAGATCGGCATCTGTTTCAAAGCATCAGAAAAAGGAATATTAATTGTTAATTTCTTGAAAATGCTTAGAAACTTCCCAAATTGTTCATCCAAATTTTTCTTTTTGAGTCTATTGGGAAAAGGAAGAGGGGGAAGGTGTTTTGCAAGAGTAGTAGAAGTAGAAGGTTCAGGAGACTCCTTCTCCTTGGAAACTTCCTTAGGTGGAGGTGGTGGTTCCTCAACAATCTCTTGCTCTTCTTCTTGAGCTTCATCTTCTTGGGACTCATGTCCTCATGAGAGCATGACGGATCAAGGAGTCTCCCACTCCTTAGTGTTACCGCTTTTGCTTGCTCTCTTGGATTGGGCTGCATTTGACTTGGAAAAACACCCGGTTGCCTTTGAGCAAGTTGTTGAGAGATGCTTTCAAGTTGGGACTCAACCCTTTTGTTGGTGGCTTCTTGACTTGCTTTAAAAGCATCCAAGTCAGCCGCTTTAGAGTGCACAGCCGAGACAAGATTTTTCATCATGTCTCTTAGCTCGGCATTGGCATCCGTGGGGAGGAGGATGTTGTTGATGTGGTTGGTGTTGTTGTTGAAAGCCCGGAGGTGCTCCTTGTGGTCGGTAACCCATTTGTGGGTTGGACATTTGAGTCGACCCTTGTGACCGGTAGCCCGTGGGATTGTTGGAAGCATTGCTAGCTCCCCCTTGGGTTTGGTCATTACTTCTCCATGAGAAGTTTGGATGGTTCCTCCATGGGGCGTTTTGTTGGTTGTAGTTGTATCCGGGGCGGTTGCCTACAAAGTTTACATCCTCACGTGGATCGGCATAAACCTTGCCTTCGCAAAAGTGGGTCTCGTGAGGACCCGCGCAAATTGCACACCCCTCTTGGATTGGAGTAGAAGTAGATGGAGAGGGTGATGATGAAGAAGCTATAGACTTTGTTGTTTCTTTTTGAGCTATAGCTAGCTTCTCCACCATCTTGGTGAGTGAAGATAGTTGAGCGGAAAGGTGGTCGGTGGGTTCAACATGTAAGAGACCAGCTGCTCTTGGTGCTCTCCCCTTTTGCCTAGACCATTGCCTTATGTTACTAGTCATCTCCTCTAGGAGTGCCATCCCCTCTTGAGGTGACTTAGTCATAAAGCTTCCTCCAGATGAGGAGTTCACAAGTAGTCTATTCTGGTCATCGAGACCGTTGAAAAATGATAGACATAGTGATTGGTCGTCCAAACCGTGGTGGGAACAATTCATCAACATGTTTTTGAATCTATCCCATGCATCGTATAACGTCTCTCCCGGTTCTTGGCAAAAGGTATTGATCTCTCCAATTAATTGCCTTGTTCTACTAGGGGTAATACTTGGCAAGAAATTGTTGAGCCATTTGTGCCCAAGTATGGATTGATTTTGACGGTAAGCTCCTATACCATCTTGATGCAGAGTCGGACAGTGAGTGAGGGAAAAGCTGCAGGCGTATCCTCTGGTCAACATTTCCAGTTCTACCAAATGAGTTGCAAAAGTCGAGGAATTGACTTAGGTGGTTGGGAGCCTCATCGGGATTTGCTCCACTGAATTTTCCTAAATCCCGGACAGCAGTGATGTAATGGGTCTTGAATACCCATTGTCCGGTCTCTTGAGGCGTCAATTCCGGTAGGACTATGGCTGAAGGTCTCCCTTCGGTGTCCGGCTGGTTGTAGTCTTTGAGAGCCATTTGTTGTTGGTTCCCGTTGTTTTCAACCACCGGTGGGTCTGGTTCATTCATGATTGAATTTTTCACAGTTCGGATGGCCCTCAACAATGAACGCTCGAGCTCGGGTCTCGGACTAACAAGTGGAGATCCTTTGGCTCGAGTGTTTGGCATACACCGAGAAAAACAGAAGGTACCTAAACTGCACCAACACCAAAGCTCTTAAGTAGATGGATATGTAAAATATAAACAACAACTAAAAACATAAATACCACAAATGAAGTAAAATAGATAAAAGTACTAAATGCACAAAAACTAAAGTACCGAACCTAGGGAAATTGAATAATCAATTTCCCCGGCAACGGCGCCATAAACTTGTTGGGAAAATTACAACATAGTAATTAAACCTAGCTAAAATGGGCAAGTGCACCCAATTCGTTGTATAAAACAAGTGTCGTATCCACAAGGAAATTGGTTTCTAAATCCCAAGCTTCGGTATAATAGTTAAGTGCAAAATAACAGTAAAATGGGGGTTTAGCCAGAGGCAAGCTTGGTTTGTTTTGTTAACTGAAATGCAATAAAAACAGTAAAATGTTTGTGAATGGAATGGATGGGAGAGTACCCTAGGATAGTGGGAATCACCCAATTCACTCAAAGAACTTCAAAACCATAACTCATCATCTCAGTGCCTATTAGAGTTTAGCTCATGAATCCCCAAATCATGGGAAATCCAATTCTTACCTAAATAATCAAACCCCTTAATTAAAGGAGGTTCAAGTCATCAAATAGCATTAAGCAAGCACTCTTAAACAATAGCCCCAAGCATTTACTTCCAAAATCAAGAAAGCAAAGGTTAGGGTTTACTCCCTTCTTGGTCTAGTTCCAAACTCAAGCTCAAATATTGAATGGAACCACCATAAATGCAATAAGAGATCATTTAGTGCATTCATTGATATTGAAGGAATAAAACAAGAGTACAAATGAGTTAGGTTTCTAGCATTCAATGAGCAAAATGGGTTCAAACCCTCATCCTAGGATACAAATGGAACTACTCAGACATAGCTAAGGAAAGAGCAAGAAAGGAAGAATTAGCCATTAGAGGAGCTTCCAAGCTTCAATGGAGGTAGAATCTTCACTTCTTCTTCCTCCTTTTCTCTTCTCTTCCCTTCTTTTCTCTATTTTCTTTCTCGTCTGTTTAGGGTTGGAGTCGGGTGAATTTCATAATGGGGAAGGAAGCCCCAAAATGTAGTCTTTTAACAGCATTTTCTGGGCAAAAATTCCCGTCCGACCGAACTTGCAAGTCCGGTCGCAAGTTCGGTCGGACTCTTTTAAGTGGAAACACGTGACGGGTTTTAAAGCTCGACCGAACTTGCAAGTCCGGTCGCAAGTTCGGTCAATTCCAGTGAGTTTTGGGACTGCTTGAACAGAGCCCGACCGAACTTGCAAGTCCGGTCGCAAGTTCGGTCGGCCCCAGAATGTCATTTTTCCAGTGCCGGAATCCTCCCGATGCTTCCCGTTGGCTAGGCATCCTTCCCGAGGTGCTCGAACATTGATGCATCCTCATATTAAGCTCTCAAAATGTACTCCAATGAGTATTTACCTATTTGAACAAGCCAAAAGTGTAAGATCACTAATAAACACACAAATACTCCATAAAGTGGTGAAATAAGTCATGCGCCAAATAAAATGACGACGAATAAAGACCTTGAGAGAGCATTATTTCACCACTTATCAGGCGTCTAGTGCCGAATATTGACCGATGATTCACCAAATTATAAATTTATACTTGGTCAATACAATTAATAAATATATAGTTACAAATTAATATTAAAGATATTGTCATCCAATTTGATTATGTATAACCAACCAATACACAATAGCAATCTTCATCATAAGTAACACTATATTAAGATAATTTGGATCCAAATCTGAAAATCAATACAAGTTACAAAGGTTGCTTAAATTTGTATTTTAATTTTTTTTCAATTAAGCATAACGCGGTAAGTCACCCGAATTTGACCCATAACCTGAAAAAACCAAAAAACGTAGAGGCTAACCCGAACCGAAAGCACCCGAACCCGAATCAACCAAACCGAAGTCACCCGAATCTAATTTTAACCAGATAACCCGACCCGATCCGAACCGAACCGAATAGTGAATATCTACAAATTGACCCGAACCGAACCGAACCCGAACCGAATGACCCGAATTTCCAGGTCTAATATAGACACCTAGTGAATTCCATGTTTTTTTACTAGATTCCCCTTTTTTGTTACTTGTAAAGCATGTTTGTTCTATTAGTTGCATGCAGACCATCAAATGAGTTAACTATACTTTTGTTTCCCACTTAACTTATTGAAATCATTTCCAATATATTCAACGATGCTTAACTTTGAATTTGTTTAGTAAGCGTTTTTCACCATTGAGATTTAAGTATGAAATTATTTGATATCTCTATACACTAGTACATAACATGTTCTTGCTTCTCTCATGCTATCGATAAAGTGGTAAGTTTTTTTTTTGTTACTCTATTAGTAGTGTTGTGTCATTTCATATATAGAACTATAATATCCTAAGCGTCATGATATCAGCTTTCATTGCTTATTCGGTTATGCTTTGATTTTCATGACCTAAATTCATGAGATCAAGGGTTCTTGGGCTTTTAGCCTCTCGGGCCACATTTTGTTGGGTCATGACGAAGATTATTCCTTAAGGTGAAGAATATTCCTTAAGGTCTCAATGGACCATCATAAACTACACATGATCAATATATATTAAACGATGGGTTTTTTTCTTCTAATTATTACCACTTTGAGATTTTTTAGGACAGTTTTATAAAAAATATTATTTTTTAGCTCTAAACACAAACAAATTACATTAGAAAAGAAAAATTACATGAAACGTATATATACTTATTCTGGGCACATTTGATTTTGGTTGGGTTCAGTTCAGATTATCTTTGGTTGATTTTTGGTTCTGGTCATTCTTGATTTTGGGTCATCATCACGTTATGGGTAACTTTGGTTTCATTGATTTTTTGTTCGGGTCACTCTGGTTCAAATGGTTGGGTGGATTTCGCTTGATTTTTTGTTGTACAATATAACACAGGTTTGGTTTGGGTTGATTTATTTTGGTTTTTCGTGACATATTTCAAGTTATACTTTTCAACTGAGATTCAGGTTTGGATTGGATCGATATGGTTCTATTTCTTTGGTTCATTTTACTGCTGCCAAGTCTAGTGAAGTGTCTGCTATTGTGACATCGTTCACCTGGTAGACAAAAAAACTACATCGGTTGACAAAAAATGTAACAGGTGTATATAGGCGAGAATTACATTTTTCTTCGTCATATGTCCATCAATATTCTCCAAAGATTGACTGACCCTAAAAACTAATTCTTGTAGCATCTATGTAACACCCCTACTCTTAAGCTCGTACTAACTACCATTCACAACATGACTAAATAGACATTCGTAGTGGAAAATAAAACCAATCGTTCTAATTACGGGTGCTACCACCACTACTCACCCATGTGAGTAGTAAAGCGTCCAACTGTAACATAATAACACGCTATGATGACCGAGATATTAACCAACATATATAAAGCTAAATCCATAACCAAAGTGAGCAGTGTAAGTATCTTCAAAACGTATACAACCGTAGTGTAGTACAAAATATAATCTGAAAGCGCGATAATGTAATCTACTGCAAACTACCCAAAAGTCTCGCACTTCGGTTTCGATCACGATCAATGTCCTGTAATATGTTTGCCATAAGAGCTACAACCGCTGAATATGCTAAAGTGTAATTTTATGTACCTTTAAATTCCTTAAGTTAATTAGCCGTCTGATCATGCAGTTCATTACATGCTATTACATTTTACATGTATATAATAAAACTGAAAATGCAATAATAAAGTATCCAGCAATTCATCCAATATTCACACACCGATCCACACATGTTATGCACATATAATCAATACGGTAAACTGGTACATAAAGTAATGATACGAGTGTTGTTTCCATTGAACGGTCCTCGTTTATTCAGCCCACAAGGCTTTTAGTTCGTTATCCACATTACGAGAGTTATTTGAGTCTCGTACTAATGTTTGGATAATGTCTAATTGCTCTATTCCTTTAACTCTTAATGATTGATAGTCGTCATGTTAGAAGATGATATGTCCACAACCACATAACCCTATAATGGCGGGTCACTGACGACAGTAGCCATCCCCTTTACATGGGGATACCCCTGTTAATGGCGGGTCATCAACAGTCGAAGTCATCCCCAACAGTAGGGACTCTGTCCAACGATTGGTCTGATCTAATGGAATAATATACGAGTTGACCTGTAAAAGTCATCCGCTCTATTGTGAACACTATGCGCAACCAGGATTCCCTAGAATTCTCCTAATGTATGATTCTTTTCACTATGTGATTAAGTTCTCCTAATCATCTTCCTAAGATAATGAATAGTTCTCCATGTCATTGCCTTTTAGGTCTTTAAAGTTCACCTAGAATTCTTCTAGGTTACCACCATGTTCGAATACATACTTCTCTCGAGAATGTATTACTGATTCTCTTCCTAAGGTATTTACTTAGGTCGATTAAGGATAGTAACTTGTATCTCGTTAATCGAAATGACCACTGACACTATAAAAAAGAAAACTTAAATAATAAAAATTAACATTATCGAAACTTTATACCTCATAATTCACCTATCAACTCTCACCCAAAAGAAACCACTAATATAAAATTATCTCAACTGCATTTATCTTGACTATTTTGACTATTTATAATTAAATTTTAACTTTTTGTATAATATATTATAATTTTTAATTTTTAAGCTCTTTGATATATATATTTATTTTCTAAAAACTTTATCCATTATATCAATAAATTAAATTTTTAGTATTTGTACTGTTACTTAAAATATCCAGGTTAGCTGTTTATGGTATTTAAATCCTTTTTTTGACATTAGAATTTTAAAAGCTGTGATAATTTATAATTAATACTCTTAAATATTTATCCATATAGAACAGGATGTTCTTATCCGTTCGACAGAACACCAGACTCGGGAGCCCCGCGCGCGCGACCATCTGTACCCGTCTAGAGTCTCCTCTCCCAGTGGATGAGTTGAGAATGAACAGCTTAGCCGCGAGCTTCGGTGCTCGGACCCCGACCCGTACAATTTGCATTTCTTGTTCATCTTCAATCTCACTTTGCAGCTGGACGAGATTTAGGGATGTTTCATCTCTGCCTTTCACTCCCAAAAGGAGTCGCCGAGCCTCCGCAATCGTTTGCATGGCGGTATTGTTCCTCTGTCCGTATCCGTTGAAATTATCTTTATGAATGCTGGATATTGTGTTCGCAATGAAACTTATAGGGTTATGCTATGTCATTTGCAAACTGAAGTGAACTGCTTTTGTTTTCTGGTGGGATCGACATGTCTTATTTTACAGGAACCTTATCTGATAACCAAGTTAGAGTCTGCGGAGAAGACGTGGAAAGAATTATCAGTAAGTACTGCCTTCATTCTTCGGCCTATTTGAATGTTGGATCGAGAGTCCCGTTTGAACTATTCATGCATTTGATGTTGTATGAATGAACTATCAATTTAGACCAATTTGTTTGTTCAAGAGATACCGGTGGGTGAGGCTGTAAGGTGTAAAGAGAGAAAGTCCTAGGAATTAATCTGCTCGGATGGTGAAAATAGGTGGTGTGCTTCGATGGGAATGCTAATAATAGCTTTCTCATGAACTTCTTGCAGCTGATTTAGCATAAAAGAAAACTTGGATTAGATTTCTTAATTATATGGGAAATGAAAAGGCTGGCGTGTAGTAGCATAGTCGGCCACTCTGCAGTAATATGTGAAATTGCGCTTTTGTGTTCTTACTGGATTGGCAACTAGTCTTCCTGTTGATATTTTTACATTTTCAGTTTGATATTCTTCAGTGAATTTGTAACTATGAGCTCAAAAAATCTCAAGTGTGATATCATAAGAACTCTGATTGGTAGGTCAAGCTTGCTGATCCAGATGTTGTATCTAATCCTCCCGAGTACCAGAAGCTGGCACAATCAATGTCGGAGCTTGAAGAGGTGTAATAATTGGTTAAGAAATTGACACGAGTAATTGTGTTTGTTTTGTGCACTTACTACATCACTAAATGACTTTTAGGTTGTCTCGCTGTATAGGAATTTTAAGGATTGTGAGAAGATGTTAGAAGATACAAAAGGTATAAACATCCCCCAGTTAAGTTTGAAGATATGTACGTATAATATTTGCTAGTCTAATTCCCTTTTTCTGACAGCTTTGACAAAGGATGAAGACAATGATGAAGATATGGCAGATATGATAGCTACAGAAGTTGAATCATTAACTAACCAACTCAAGCAACTGGAGGAGAAGCTCAAGGTTTGACAAAGTTGTGTTATATTTGGAATGATTAACTTTGTATTGATCAATATTGTATACTATGTTTTAGCATCTATTGTTTTTGTGCTTTATTTTACATAATATATTGCTTATTAGCTTCTAGCATACTTACGTTATCACGCATCTCTTTTACAGATGTTGCTTCTTCCTAGCGATCCTCTTGATTCCAGAAATATCATGCTTGAAGGTGGTTTTCTTTCTGACAGCTTTTCTTAGATCATGAGATTCAATCTTGACTTTTTAGTGGTTGAATCAGATAAAAATTACACACTTCTCCTGTTCACGTGTTTTATCATGACCAATTATATTGGTGGATTTGCAGTTAGAGCTGGTACTGGTGGGGATGAAGCTGGACTCTGGGCTGGTGACCTTGTAGGTAGATAGTTTTTTTTTTAATCTGGGTGATAATTCTGTTTCCCAATTAATGATACTTCAGTGGATAGGTTAATGGCTTCCTGGTCCTCTTACTCTGATAAACGAATCACCTTCTTAAATTCATAACCCACATAGACACATCTGTCAAAGAAATTTTACAACTGTAAAACCGTAAAATGATCTATTTCACAAAAGATGTACTTTTGCTTTGCACTACGCATATCAAGTTGATTTTCTGCCTTATGTGCAATGTATCAGCAATGAGGGTGGAAAAAGGTTATTAAACGATAGAGTCAGATACACTACTACTGCCTATAGTGTTTTATGAAATTATAATGTTACCCGAATTTTCATGTAGTTGAGTTATACTGTCGGTAGTTCCAGATATGATTCTATCCATATTTGCACTTGTTATCCTTTTGTTCTAACTTCTATAATGTTTTAGGTACGCATGTACATGAAGTATAGTGAGATCAATTCTTGGAAGTGTACTCCCATATCATACTCTGAGGTATGCTTAACCTTCTCACCCCCCCCACAAAAAAAAAGAACAGAAAAAAATAAAGAGAAGTGCAGTAATCCTTTGAATTCAGTTACATAATGGCAGACAAACATTTCTTGTAGACTGAGAGAGGAGGATACAAAACCTATGTGATGGAGATCAAGGGGAAACGGGTTTACAGCAGACTGAAGTATGAGTCTGGTGTTCACAGAGTTCAGCGAGTGCCTCAAACTGAAACTCAAGGCCGTGTTCACACATCTACCGCAACAGTGGCAATCATGCCAGAGGTGGATACTCTTCCGAGTGAATGTAGTTGTAGTAATATATAGCTCGTGGGATTGCAGATGTTTCTATTCTTTATTAATTTATAACCTTTTGGTCTGTCTTTTTGGTGACTGAGCTTCGCATTTTATGGTCATGTACATTGCTCCTCTTGGTCTAGTGTTTGTGTTAATTTTTCCTCTATAATACAACTGTTAAATATATCATGCAATAATCATTGTTAGGCTGATGAAGTTGAGGTGGAAATCGATCCAAAAGACATTGAACTTACTACTGCAAGAGCAGGGGGTGCAGGAGGTACATCAACACGAAAGTCGATTTGGTGATTCATTACCCAAAAAACAATGTCTTCAGAGAGATACTGTCCCTGCATGTATATGCTTTTTTATGCACAACACTCGTGGTTTCAACATGCAGGTCAGAACGTTAACAAGGTGGAAACTGCAGTGGATCTGTTCCACAAACCGAGTGGAATAAGAATTTTCTGCACAGAAGAAAGAACTCAACTTCGAAACAGGACTCGTGCTATGCAGTTGCTAAGAGCTAAATTGTAAGGACCTTGCTGTACTATTCTGGTAATCTTTACTTTTTTAATAAAACCAATTAAGATTCTTATGCTTGTGAAATTCAAATTCTTTGGATAAAATAATTCAGGTATGAAATGAAGGTGCGGGAACAGCAAGAGAGCACAAGAAATCAGCGAAAACTACAGGTCTTAACCCTGTAAATTAGGAAGTCAAGGCTTTCTCTTCAATCTCAGTCATCCCTGACTAGCTGTTCTTTTTTTAAGAACAACTATTTGTATCGTTTTGACACTGTCTGATTTAATGGTAGGTTGGGACTGGAGCTCGATCAGAAAAGATCCGAACTTATAATTTCAAGGTGAAATCATAAACCATCCATGGATCTTTTTTCTGTAGGCGGTAGATTGAGGTGTAGGTGGAAATCATTTCCCTGCTATACTATTAGTCATCATCGTAGGACTATCCCGGTGGATTGTGCAAACATTAAAATAAACAAGATGCTCTCACTCTCAGATAGTGTGCTGAATGCTGTCTCGTTTTGGCTTTTCATTTGGAATCTTAAGACCTTTAGATGGTTAATTCATACTCTTAATCAACTGGTACATCAGAATCACTTGCTCGTCTTGTGGTTAATCTTTCAGGATAATAGAGTCACTGACCATCGACTAAAGATGAATTTTGAGCTGATGTCTTTTCTTGGAGGTGATATAGATACGGCTATTCAGGTACTGCACACAACAACGCTTTACCTTGAAACAGCTTCCCAGATGTTGACTTTATTTGTTATCTCATCTATACAAGAGTGAAGCGATCAACGGATTGGCAAAATGCAGATTTTTCCTTTTATTTAACTTTATCTGTATGGAGTCCTGGAAGATTTCTTTATTGAATTTCTGAGGTGGTTATTTCTGTATTTGGCTGCAGTCATGCATGACATTGGAACAGAAGGAACGACTAGAAGAAATGGCCGAGTCCGTTGGGGCAACATCCGGTTGACGAGCTTGGTCTGCGCTGTGCACATTAGAACTTTAATTCTCCCATACAGATGCAAACCCAACGACATTGTAATGAAGCCAGGTCAGATCATTCTCAATATTGGTCCTGAATTTTGTCACTGCTATTAGTCTGTTGGCAATAAGAGTACTCATTTTATGACCTTTGATCAGAATAAACAAATGGGGGTGTAACATGGAATTGTTGTGTTAATGACTTAACTTTCTTAATGAGTATATGTATAAAGAGGCAAAATGTCACGTGCATTACTTTTTTCTGAAGAAGACACCTGTGCATTATTTTACGAAAAAAGACCAAAGTTGTCGAGAACCTCATTGTTTAGTGGGACAGAGAAGCAAAAGCTCCCAAAAGAAATGATTTCGTGCTAATATTTAAAACTAGTTTATGAAAGAGAATGAGGAGTCTTTCTATGAGTCTACTCTATTTTAATGAAGTGGAGAGGGTGATGGCGTGTTGATTTGTACATTCTTCGTGTCAGACTGATGAGTGTCGTTCTTGTTTAAATAATTGAGATATAAGACCAACATAAGTTATTTTCTTCAATACGTTTAACCATAATTAATTTGGATGATCAACAGCTTCGTGAATTTTCAGCAGGACGGAATATAGTATTAAAAACTGGGACCTTTGGACTTTCCGGCATGTTGCGAGGGTTTATACTGATTCTTTTTATCGGTATAATAAACTTTTTGAAAGATGCCATACATTACTTATAAATCCTAAACAGTTAGAATAATGATAATGCAATTAATCATAAGTAGCAATTTGGTAGATAAAAAAAAACTATTTACTTTCATAAATGATTTGATTAACAATCGCGATCAACATCAAAACAAGGTTTAAATTATGGCTCAGTGTGTCAGCCTTTGGGCGTTTGACTAGTTCAGCCAAGGTATGACCTATTGATCTCATTTGTTTAGATTTGCCTAATCCTCAATTAAGCTCATACTTGAGCTCATCACCCGACATTGCCATCTTCAACGTGTTTATTATTAGAACATGTGATACAAATTATAGATTGATTACAATTTACAACCAAAGTGAAAAACAAGAAAGTGACGGCAAATGGCCTATACCAGCGACCACCGCACAACATAGTCAAGCGATGCCACACTCATGGAATTCCGTTAACTACGGAAACAGGGTAAAATAGAGATGAATGTCATCTTATTTATTTTGACCGCCATTAGAAGCATACTAAAGCAAGAGGAATCATATTACTGAAGTTCTAGGAGAAGCACCCTCAACTTAAGAGCAGGAGGATGAGGAGGAAACCACTAATACTCTTCTTATCCACATCATTGACAAAGGATTTCAATTTTCTCCCTTTTGTTTAGTATTTATTTGGTTTTGGGCTAAAATTTTCTCTACTTATTCCTTGGTATTAAAATGCGTGTATCTGGTGCGCCTAATGCGTTTTGGAGGCGATGCGAGGGGTGAAACGCATCGGTGGCCGCGAGGCGGTGATATTGGGGTGCGGCTGCGCTCTGATGCGAGGATGCGCCGATGCGAGCTTGATGCGCTCTTGAGGCTAAGATGTGTTTGGCTTCATTTTTTTAATTTTAAAACGAATCACTTATTAAAATGACATCAATTTGATTGGGTACTTTGGCACTTGATTACTTTATACTTGCATTTGGATGTTTTTATTCAGTTATGTCAAAATATTACTTTATATCTATAGGTAGTCCATAAAAAATTACAAGTGATTTTTAACATACATCGCATCACAAACAAGATGCACTCGTATCGACGCTTCCTGAATCTCATCGCATCGGAGCGCATCACACATTTTAAAACCAAGACTTATAGTAAATGGCAGAGGATTTCAATTTTCACTCATAACAGAGAACGATTACAAGAGTGATCAACTGATTCTCACACAAAATCTTTATATTGATGTGTCCTTTTTAATAAATGTAATACTACTTTCTTGTCCATCTTTTATATAATACGCACGTCGAGTCGAGTACCACTTGTGTTTAGCAAACGTATTACTCATTTCTCAAAATAGATTAGAAGATGAATGATATATGCAACCAACAAAAAGGGCTACAGTAGAGAATTTATAAGAGCGAGTTTGGATTTTTGCGCTGCAAAATGTCACGCTTCCAATGACTGAGACTGAACTCCACAGCTACCACAAGCAGCCATTAAATGCCATCCCCAACAGCCCCCTCCTCCAACAATGAAAAAGTGTCGTTTAATTTTAAAAAATGATGAGGCAGAAGACGACATCATGGGGAAGTGCCGCAAAAATTAAGCATACGGTCAAAATTAAGCAATTGCCCCCAACAAGTCCACATATTTTCTTAAGAAACAACATAACAGCACGAAATTACAATTACGATTATTATTATTAATATTATATTTTCTATTTATTTTACTGCAAAACATTACTTAAATTCTCATTCCTTTGCGATATTAGAAAATGATACATTTGTTATGTGAATTTTTTAAGCGATTTCAACATTCAGACATTTAATCTACCCTATATAGATTTAGGATATACTTTCACTCCTGATAGAGAAAATAATCAAACAACCTGCAGGCCACAATCCCACAGACCATCTTTCAAGCTATCTAACTAAATTTCGCACATTATGAGGCAGTCGACAATTTGGCGGTGTCATTATTATTTTAGAGGATCATTATATGCAGTTGAGTTTCCACTTGGTCTAGTAGGGAAATGATCATCTTGTCCTTCAAAAAGTTTAAAAATTACAATATCCACCTAAAACTTGTGCATATTATGAATAATACCCAAATGTCATTATTTAAGATAAAACATAGGACATAGACAAAAAACAATCAGAAATGCGAAAAACAGGAAAAAAATCTGCCCTGAGAACCCACTCACTTGGGTGGTCATCGACGCTAATTGTCCCATTCTATCACATTTTTGACTAGTTTTCTAGTTTTGTGTCCAACTTTTTTTTGCTCAAACTTAAAAGTACTGTAAATACATAAAAAATACCTCTGAATGAGCTTCTCATACATCATCATGACGTTAATTTGTTATATTCTAAGTCTGTAAATAAGCCCAAACATAAACTAAGATTTTTATAGACCATCATTTGACTAGTCGGACGAAATGACAATATAACAATTCAAAGCATATTGAACACTATTTTTCACACTGTCAAAAATACCTCTAATTATGCCCCTCCTACGTCCTCGATAGAGGATATTAACGTCAACGAGGACGTACGAGGGGCTCATTCAGAGGTATTTTTTTATCTATTTACAGTTTTTTAAATTTGGGTTAAAAAATAAGATAGAAAAGAGAAAAAATAGTCAAAACGCGATAAAACATGACAATTTTTGATGCAGACATCGATAATCACCCAGTTAAGATAGGCGTTGACACCCACCCCACTAGGTCGCAGTGACGCCTGTCTGCGCCCAGGGGCAGAAATTGTCTCGTTTTATCATGTTTTTTTACTGTTTTTCCAGTTTTTTCTATCCAATTCTTTTAATCCAAATTTAATTTATCACATTTTTGACTAGTTTTCTAGTTTTGTGTCCAACTTTTTTTGCTCAAACTTAAAAGTACTGTAAATACATAAAAAATACCTCTGAATGAGCTTCTCATACATCATCATCGACGTTAATTTGTTATATTCTAAGTCTGTAAATAAGCCCAAACATAAACTAAGATTTTTATAGACCATCATTTGACTAGTCGGACGAAATGACAATATAACAGATTCAAAGCATATTGAACACTATTTTTCACACTGTCAAAAATACCTCTAATTATGCCCCTCCTACATCCTCGATAGAGGATATTAATGTCAACGAGGACGTACGAGGGGCTCATTCAGAGGTATTTTTTTATCTATTTACAGTTTTTTAAATTTGGGTTAAAAAATAAGATAGAAAAGAGAAAAAATAGTCAAAACGCGATAAAACATGACAATTTTTGATGCAGACATCGATAATCACCCAGTTAAGATAGGCGTTGACACCCACCCCACTAGGTCGCAGTGACGCCTGCCTGCGCCCAGGGGCAGAAATTGTCTGTTTTATCATGTTTTTTTACTGTTTTTCCAGTTTTTTCTATCCAATTCTTTTAATCCAAATTTAATTTAATAATATTACAAATACATTAAAAAAATATCTTTGAAAGCCCCTCATACGTTCTCGTCGACGTTAATCTGTTATATTCTAAGTCTGTATATAGGCCCAAAACATGAATTTTTTATGTTACCAGTTGGTCTGACTAGTCAAAACAGTGTCGTATCTCCGTCCAATTTTTGTATCAAAATTTAACTATAAAAGTACTGTAAATACATAAAATTATACCTCTTATTGAGCTCCACGAACGTCCTCCTCGATGTCAATGTCATATAGGTAGTGCTAGTCGTGCTTATGAAAAATTAGTATGTTTTGAACATTATTTGTAATATATCACAAATTTTAAATGAAAATTATAATTTGTTAAAGTATTTATAAAAAAATTAAAATAAAGACAATATTGTAAAATCCTTTTGGGTTTCAACTCAGTGTAAGTGTTTATCATTTTTCTAAAAACAAAAGGCCAAAGTTTTTTTTTAAACAAAGGATATTATTAAGAGCAAATATTCAGTACAAAGTCAGGAAAGTCAACTGCTATCCAACAACAACTAAGAAGTTAAAATTTTCTAGCTTCATTTGCTTGGTTGTGAGCCACTAAATTGACAGATCTTGGAATATAAAACCATGCCACCTCTTCAAAGCAAGCTAACTCAGTCAAGAATGGCCGCTGATTCAGAATGAAGAGAAGTCGAGAAGCCAGAGAAGTAACGAATCATGGGTTGGCAGTCAGCAAGAACAGAAACACAGTATGGCCTGCGGTTGCAGCGTGACGAATGACGAATTAGAGGGCAAGGCACTCCACCGTGGAGGGGAACAAGTCAGCTGAATAACCAGAGTTCGATGAATGATGTAAATAGAAACAAAAAAATAAAAATCGAAGTTCACCTATTCCATTGCCATCAGGTAAAGAAAATGAAGGTGGTTGGCATAAAAGATGTTTCGAACACAGAAATCAAAGAATGTAAACTTTCGATAATGTTCATTTTATTTTCTTTAAAAGATTTTTTCCAGTTTCAGCTTTCAACTAACACCTACGAGGAGTCCATTGGCGCAGTGCGAGAAAAAAAAACCCAAAGTCAGCAATAATTAAATAATGGGAAATTGCGGCCTCATGTTCGAATGTATTTTATAAAATAGGGAATATTATATCCCATCCATGACGTTTGACGAAATTACACATCCACCCACGAGGTTTCCAAATTATTTTGCCACTCATATGGTTTCCGCTATTTTATATCCACAACTTTCTAATATTTGATAAACTTAAAATATGGTTAAATGTTATCCAAAATTGATGAAACTTTTCATGGACGATTCTAAGGTGTTATATTTTTGTCTATTACCAAATCCAAAGTTTTTTAAGGTCATATATTACTGTGGGGCCCAATGAAAATACGTTCACATGTCACATGTTTCATTGGGTCCCACGGATCACATATGAGCTTAAAAAACTTTGGATTTCACACTAGATAAAAATATAACACCTTAGAATCGTCCATGTAAAGTTTCATCAATTTTGGATAACATTTAACCATCATTTAAGTTGATCAAATATTAGAAAAGTTGTTGGATGTAATTTTTGAAACCTCGTGGGTGGGGTATGTAATTTCGCCAAACGTCATGGTGGGGATGTAATTTTCCCTATAAAATATCAGTTTTTATTTTCGTTATGAGATATCTTAAGATTTTATTTTCTTTACGAGATATTTATAAGGTTTTATTTTTATTATGAGATATTAATTTTTATTATGAGATACCCTGAGATTTTATTTTCTTTACGAGATATCACTGAGATTTTATTTTCATTGTGAAATATCTCTGAGGTTTCATATGCCCTTCCTCAAAATTATGATATATTATAGTTGTCATATCCTAATTTTACTCTAGCACCATGTGCCCATACAATAACCTCAACGATATTTAGTCAAAGATTTTTTAAAATTTAAAACTTAAATAAAATACATAAAAAAAAAATCATGTAAAATTTGAAATCAATCGTAAAAAATGAATATAGTTAAATAAACAAAAGTAAATAAATGGTAATGACTAATTAATAAAAAAATTAAATTATTTTTTAAAATAAACATATTGTTAAAGTGTTACATAACGATGACTGAAAATTGTAAATAATTTATAACAATCATATGAAGATTACTAAAAATAAAAATTTGATATAGTACATAGAAAAACTCATTACTTCAGAATTAGAAAAATAAAGTATAAAATACCATAAAATATGATTATTTTTTCTTGTGATTATTGATGTCAAATAATATATTTGTTAATAAATTTTTATAATTTATAAAGTTATTTGAATAATTTTTTATTGTAATGTAATTGTTATAACTTTTGATTTTAAGTCACCACTACAATATTTTTTAAATTATGTAACAATATATGTTTTTTAAATAAATAAATTTTTTAATTTTTGTGTAATTTCTTTTTATTTTTAAATTGTATTATTTTAGTTCTTTTTTTATAATTTATTTCATTTTTGAAATAAAATTCAATTTTTATATAATATTTAATTATTTTTTGTGTATTTTGTTTATACTTCAATTTTAAAAAAAACAAATTAACTATATATTATTGTGGGGCATATGGTGCTGGAGTATAAGGGCATATGAAATGTTTTAATATATCATAATTTGAATGAATGGGCATTTTGTAATAAAATTGAATGCTCAGGGTATCTCGTAAATAAAATGAAACCTTAAATTATATCGTGATGAAAATGAAACTTCAAGGTATCTCATAAAATTCCATCAAATCTCAGGTATCTCATAAAGTTCTTTAACTAATTAACTAGACACATATACCATAATAAGCTTTTTGTAAAGTCCATTTACTTATATACACAAATTATAGAGTGACATATGTATTACCACTTCTACAAAACTACATCACTCTACAATATGTGGTGAAAGAACCGGCCTAACAGAACAATAGAAAAAGTTCTACTACCGTTCACCAATTCAATGGTCGGGAACATAATGTAAATTTACATGTCTATAATTACAGCGGGTCTATGTGCGGACGGCCCACTCCATATTGAGCGTGGTTTGTCTAGTTGGCAGTCCAGTCATCTGCTGCTTGGATGATGACTGGACTGTTTTTTATTATATTAATTTTAATTAATTGTAATTTTTAAAATATAAGTCCAAAATATAAAAAAAATTATACCATTATTCATCTAAATTCAAACTTTTCAAAATAAGACCAATCATGAATATGTTTTGAGAAATTTTAAAATTTATATTAATTACATGTATATATCCATATATCAATGAGACTTATGATTCATAACATCATATTAGTGTATCATTGTAAACATATAACATTATTTTAGTGTATCATAATATCAATTGTAATGAATCATAATATTAAAATTAATGAATCATATCTTCATTTTAGTGTATCATTGCAAGCATATAAGAATAAAAAAATTTATACAATAATACAACACAAAATAATATTTGGTATGTGAGAAAAATACATGATTAAGCATATAAGGTTTAAAATACACCATACAACGATAATAATTCACTATAAAACAATAATAATTTTTATCGGTTCTGAAATTTGTTATCTAATTCATCACTTATTAGTTAATGAATCATAATATCAATTTTAATGAATCATAATATCAAAATTAATGAATCATATCTTCATTTTAGTGTGTCATTGCAAACATATAAAAATAAATTATTTTACACAATAATACAACATAAAACAATATTTTGTATATAAGAAAAATACACGATTCACCATATAAGGTTTAAAATACACCATACACTAATAATAATACACTACAAAAAAATAATGATTTTTAATGGTTTCGAAGTTTCTTACCTAATTAACCACTTATTAGTTAATAAATCATAATATCATTTTTAATGAATCATAATATCAAAACTAATGAATCATATTATGATTTTAGTGTATCATCGTATACATATAAAAATAATTTTTTTTAAAGTTGTCAAAACATATACATGACTGGTCTTATTTTGAAGAGCTTGAATTTAGGTGAACAATGATATAAGTTTTTTCATTTTGAACTTATATATTAAAAGTTACAACTATTTAAAATTAATGTAATAAAAAGATAGCCCAGTCAGCAACTGACTGGGACTACCATGTGCTGACTGGGACTGTCATGTGTGTGAGCCACGTGCAGCTCTGTGCGGACGGTCCGTGTCTACTAATTTGCCCTATAATTATCGGATACTTCACCTACAAACTCTCACGTTGATGCGGGGAAAGATGACTAATAAAATGAGTTGAATATATGTATATATACATATATTGAGCCACTCAAAAAAAGATACTGTAATAAAGAAGATCTCTTATTGGAACGCAAGGGTAACAAAGAAGAGAACCTTCATCCCCATGGTTCGTGAATTGATCAGAAGCAACGATGTAGTACCCGGTTCATGATAAAAACCCATAATTAGTGGTCACCTCACAATGACAGTTTGAAGGAAGTTAACTTTTTTAATTGGTTTCTATTGAAGATATGCTACAGTATTTGAAGTGGGCAGTCGGATCGCTTCGTAACTTCCTTCAAACAACAACGATTGGTAACTTTCTATTGTATATGCTAACCCTCTAGAGTTTAATAGAGAGTCTTTTTGGAGAGACATCTTTATTAACTCTGTTAACATCTTGTTACCATGGTCGATTACTGAAAACTGAAACTTCATCCTATCAATTTCCAATAAAGAATGGGGTGTTGAATCTTTAAAGAGAGACAATGAAAATTTGTACTAAGTTAATGTTACGTGTACTTATGATTTTGGATCAAATAACCCCATTACATGTACTAGCATTTAAATTGAGCTCTCACCAATTCATATTGAAGACTCCTTTTCCTTGAGTCCTTATTGAGCATCTGACAAGTGTGATTTCATATTACTCGTCATTTCTATTTCATATGTTGAACAACTTTGTTGGGATTAAAAAATCCTTATGTTCAAATTTTATGGCTGTTACACAAGAGTTTTGAGGATTTAGTGATAGATAAATGAATAGCAAAGACGGTGTTGAAACTACCTTTGATGGTTTTAGATACAACCTTACCAAAGGGGAAGTTTGAAGTATTTGGTACAATTGTTACAACAAAGAGAATCTTCATGCACATCTTATCGATAGTTTTAGAGGCAACCCCATTGTTGAATGAGAAGTTAAGTTAAAGGATAATCCGGAGGAATTCCTCCAACAAAATTAAGTTATATTGTTTCAAACGTAATAGGGAACAACACATCCTTTACGGAGATTGTAACTTCAAAAGTTTTACTACCTTAAAACCAACTTTGTTAAGAACAATGTCTATTTGAATTAATAATGATAGTGAACTTAAAGTCATATTGTCTAACTAACTTGTCACCCTTGTAAGGATGAAGAACAAGATCCTTTGAATCTCATGGTCACAAAGTCCTTTCAATCACCAATATCAATAGACAAGCCTACTTGTTTCAAAATGAGGAGATGATCACCGAGGTTTTAAAAGATATGAACTCTAATTATACCTCATGAGATGTTTGTTTCTAATCTCCCTCTAACCATAATTGTGGGCACTAAACTGACGTACATCGTCAGTGTTGGTTAGAGGTTCTTTCTATAATAGCATTGTAAGTGACACTTTCAAAAAAACTTATTTGGCCTAATTATCTCAAAGTTGATGCACATATATCTATTATTTTGTGGCATCCTATTTCTCTTGCAACGCCAACTATAGGTTAAACACTAATATTATTGTAATAAGATCAAACCTATTATATGATATACCACATTTTTACTTCTGGTCTAATAAGAGTTTGTATGTATATATGGGTTTAGTTATATATATACATAAGTGGGGGTATGTCATTTTGTGGCTGTTTTCATTTTTGGAAGGTTGAAGAACAAGATGGTAATTTAGCCTAACCCATCCTTTAATTAGGGAGAAAGGAAAGCAGGGTTATTTTCTTTTCCAATCTTGTTTCTCATTTACGTTCTGCTCTGCGCCTCTCCCTTTCTTTGCTTTGTCAGTTTGCTCTCTTTAATTGATCGGTTCTCTGCTCTAGAATCTTATGTGTGGATTATGTTCTCTGCGAAGTAAAGGGTTCAGATTTGTTTTCATCTTCGGTTAGTAGTTTCATTCTCAGATTGGGTTGTTTTTAGTTTTCCTAGTTTAGTTTCTAAATCTTCTATCTCATTTGGTTAGATTGTTCTGCGTGAGTTGTCGGTGGTGGATCTGTGGTATGGATCGAGCTTTCTGATTCAGCGGTATCTTCAGATCTGCAAATTCAAGGTAGGTGGTGAATGGATTTAATGTGGTATGTTCACGCATGGGGTCGGATTTAGAGATTTCGTTCATGTGTCTGATTGGTGATTTCTACTCGATTGTTGATGGTTTCTAGACTTGCTCTTGCCGCTATTTACCTTTGCAAAACCCCATGGTTATTGAGTTTTCTGCCTATATTTGCTATATTGATAATTTGTGTGCAAAAATGGTGCTTTCTGTAATTGAATTTGGCGGTTTTCGACGTGTTTAGACTTCCATCCGGACTTACACGTCCAGACGACATGCGAGGACGCGATCTGGGATTCAGGGTCTTGAACTTTGTCTGGACTTTAAAGCCCGGACACGAGTCCGGACCATGTAAGGATTTTTCTTCGGACTTATGTCCGGAATTCCAAAACAACTCTGTTTCAAGTCTCAACTTGAGTTCGGACTTCCAAGCTCAGACACAAGTCTGGACATTTATGTTTTGAGTCTCGACTTGTATCCGGACTTCCAAGCCCGAATACATGTCTGGACAACTCTCTGAATTTGACTAAATGTTCTTCTGACCTCTGTTTTGTTCTCTGATTGCGAGGTTGTGATCCCCTAAGACCATATAACTTGTTTTGCTATGTTAAGTACGCATAGATACACATTTATGTTTTGAAAGTGTACTTATGATTTGAGACCTAGTTTCTTTGCCTTCTAAGTTATGGATGGCTGGATCGAGCTATCCTATAGCATGCTGCGTATGACGTCTTTTTGTTTTGTTATACGGGCACTCTCCCCGTTTCCGTTCTGGGATGGACACGTTCATTGATCTTCGGACCATTTCTACGTTGTTGAGGATGAGCTGATCCATTGGTCTTTGACCATTCAGTGTGTGCTTTGAGATAGTGTCCCACTCTGTTTCGAGTTCTCTGAATTGTTCTGCTAAGTGTGGTTATGGCTTCTTGAAATACCCTTATATATATATATATACTAATTATATACGTCATAAATTATTAATTACCTTTTATTTTAATTTTTAACTTAATATTTATACTTATCATCTTGTTATTGATTATAATTATTGTTTTATTGTTATGGTTGTATAATTTTAATGTTGTACTAGTCAAACATATTTTTGTTATAGTAGCCAGTTTATTAATATACAAACATTTTGAAAGATTCGTACATATATGTTTTGATAAAAACAGGAATGTGTATATTTATGTTTTTGGAAAAAATGTCTATTTAAAAATATTGGTTCGTGGTCGGTTGACTTGTTTTTTTAATACCCCGGATTTGATTTTTATATTCTGATGTGGTCAATTGATGGAGTAGATGTGAACTTCTTTTGTAAGGTTTTTTATTTTTGAATTACATTTTCAATTGTCATAAGAAGATGTGTTATTTGTGAGGTTTTTCTTCTTATTTTACAATTTCAGACCTTGTCCAAACATTCCATCTGAGGGAACAAGTTCGGACAGACCCCGCAGGTATTTTCTTTTCTCCTGTCGTTGTGTCCGGACATCCGTTCAAACATACAAGTTCAGACAACATGCGAGGGCGAGTCTGGGTTGAAGCTTCGGACCTTGTCCAAACTTTCAAGCCGGGACACAAGTCCGGACCTCATAAAGAACTTTCTTCGGACTTTGTCCGAACTTCCAAGTTTAGACATAAGTCCGAATAACCCTATTTTGAGTCTCGGCTTGCGTTCGAACATTCAAGTTCGGATGCCTCTCAGAAACTGATTTTAAGGCTCATTTGATATTCGTTTTACCTTCTGTTTGTGGTATGTTATCCCCGTCTCCTTATACTTTATATTTTGGTAAAATTCAGGGTGTTACAAAGATTTAATTAATTTACAATTAAGCTAATATGATAATTTTAATTACTACTTACATTGATATATTAATATTATTTATGTGGGCTCTTATTGTTAAACTAACTACATTGTTAATACTATATTCTAAGTTTATGTTTATTTGTGGACATTGATAATAGTGATAATGAAGACCTTATCTAAATTATGGGAGATATATTAATAATTAAGGGGTGGGGAAGTAAATGGAAACAAGCAAAGCTTAACCTAATTTATTGTCCTCTCTCTTCTTCTTTCTCTTGCTTCTTTTCACGACCGTCTTTATTCTCTTCAGGTCTGCGCCTCTCTTCAAACTTCTTCTTCTTCCATCCACATTACATTTTCCCCACGTCATTGAATTCTCCTTGATCAATTACTGTCGGCTATGAGGAACGTGTTTGTCTCTCTCCTTGTGTTGTCTCATATTAAATTCAAATGGTGAGTATAATTATAATAGTTGAGATTGACAGAGTAAATAAAAATAAGCCAGGTGTATATTAATTATTGTTGGAATTATGGTCGCGAGTGATGAATTCGGGTTAAAGTTTCGGTAGATTATATTATTATTATTATTATTATTATTATTATTATTATTATTATATTATTATTATTATTATTATTGTTATTATTATTATTATTATTATTATTATTATTATTATTGAATTCTAGATTCCGAGCACATTTACGGTGGGTGCTATTGATTTAACGTGATTATCTTTGATTGTTGGTTGAATGTGGACTCCAGGTAAGCTGCTATGTTCACTTAATTTAATCCTCTATGAATGGTTGTTATTTGGTGATTGTGCTTGAGCTTTGATGATGAACTTGGTTGAGATTGGTTGAGGATTGATGGTGAATTTATTATGAATTTTGGTGGATTGAGTTTTATCAAGAGAAGTGATTTTTGAGAAGAGTTATATGTTTGGACTGTGTGATATTGATATGAGAGACTTTCACTATGATATTCATATGATTATACACATTGGTACACAGAAAATTAAATATATTGCATTGCGACCACTATATCGCAGTTTAAGCTCTATAGATCTACTTCTTCGTGGTCATGAGTACCCTTAGAAGGGTGTGCACCCTTAAGGACTTAGAGTGAGGGGACATTATATTTTACGACCCCACTTGTTGGATGTTCATTAGTGGAATTTTATTTTGCGACCCCATTTGTTTGGGTGTTCATTGGTGGAATTATATTTTGTGACGTTCCCTCTTTGTAGGGTGTCTGTTGGTTACCTGTCAAAAGCTCCTTATCATTGTGTATTGGTGGAATGTGTGATTGTGCTCTTTTCATATTATGGCTTGATGTTGTTGAGTTATTTGTTGTTAATTGGTTTGTTGTTGTTGAGTGAATATCTGTCAACGTTTACAAATAAAATGAATTTTACATGGTGAAATAGTGGTTTACTCAGTTTTCCTGATTTGTGTGGTACCTTTGTGTGTGGTTTATATTTTTTGGTCGCAAATAATGAAGCTGATGTGGATGTAAAAGCACGAGAGTTGGGTTTGAGAATTGACATAGACTTCACTTCGATTCATTTAAAATATATAGATGGTTTATAGCTTCATATGGACTCAGTTGTAATTCATGGATGGTTTAGTATTTTATTTAGATTGTGTTTTGAGTTGTTATTTATTTATTTTCTGGTTAAGGTTGAATTTTTTTTATTTTGCCTTAGCACTCACTAGGTTGGTGAGTGTGACGGTAACACCCTTTAGGTTTCAACTTCCGCTGTTGAGTAGATAATAGGTTAAAATTTGGTTGTAACTTAACTTCGACCTTAATAAATACCGTCTAATTTTTGGGGTGCTACATTTATGCTATGTAATTTGTGCTTATGACAACTTTGGCATGTGATCTTCTAATTTACAAAGGCTAAATGGTTTTAGTATACATATATACCTTATTATATGTTACTTAAAATGTTTTGAGCATGCCTCGTTGTTGAAGGTTGCTATCTACTGGGTTGTGGTTGCTCACCCCTTTCGTACAAATCATTTTGCAGATTGACCAGCTAAGACTTTCTACTTCTTTATGTTTTGAAGATTTGATTAGTTTAGCGTTTGACGCATTTTGACATTAATTGTAGCCTACGAGGCCTTTTAAATTATTTTGATATGACATTATGTTATGGGGCACTTTGTAGACTTTTGTTTATTTATATTATTACAAGTATTTCTTCTAAGTTTAATGGTGATTCGATTAGTAACCTTGTGTGCTCCTATTTAGTATAGCGTGTGGCGTGTTTCAGTCGTAGAAGTTGTCCGGTTTTGGGGTCGTGACATATTCACTCTCATATTCTCTTATAGTAAAAGTACTTGTTTTGTAGACTCATATTAAACAAGTATAGAGAGTATTGAGGAAGTGAAAAAGAGGGAAGAGAGGTTGAGCAAAGGTTGAAATAGAGAGGTTATAAACAGATAAAAAATTAGAGATCGAATAATTAAAGTAACAAGATCCAAAGAGAGGGAAGGTACAATAAGAATATAAAGAGTAAAAGACAATAAAAAGAGTAATTAAAGCGAGTTATATATTTGAACAAAATGCTATTGAAGTTAAGCTTTATTCATGTTGTCTTAATGTATAGTTTTTTTTTTTATTATTTTTACCAAACTTCACGTGGGAACATTTTAATCATTAAGAAGAAATATTAATGGTCAGACATATGATCAAACTTATAGTTTACCTCAACATATCAAGTACATATGGTGACTAAGATGCAATCTACAACATGTAATTAGTCTAAAATTTTAATAACTTTTCCAACACTAATTATTCTAGAGTTTGATCTCCATAGATCCCTTTGGTGTAGGGCGCAAAATGATACGTTTGCTTATCAAACATAGGCCTTATTAAGGTGAACCTTTTTTAGTGTTTTTTTCTAATTACCTTTGTTGAATAAGTGCATCAACTTGAAGTTTGAGTTATGATTATGGTCTTTAATACTAATAATCCCACATTTTGTTAATCCTCCCTCTTTAGCCAAGGGAATCTAATTTTTTAGGGTGTAAGGCTTCTGATCTATAGTATCGTACATAAATTATCTTATCTGAAGCTTAACTAAAACTGATTATTACTAATAAACTTGGGTGCAATATGTGGTAGGTTTAACCCTCTTTAACTAAGGATCAATTTTTTTTAAATAAATGATATGTAATACACTTGTTGACATAATATATTCAAAATTTATATTATGTGTTAATAGTAGCGGATCTAGAAGCTTTGTCTCGGGGGGGCATTTTTTTTTTATTATGTCATTTTGTGCTTTTTCAAAAATTTATAAGAGTTTGATAAATTTTAAAAAAATTATAAGAGCATCACCCTTTGGATTCGTCCCTACGTGTTAAGGGAAAGAAACTAATCTTGTTATCTTTCTTGAGATATAATTCCTTGGCCCAAATCATCAAGTTGCCCAGCCTGTGGTCTTGGCCGACTCATCACTAATAGTCTCGAGAATTAGCTCGACCGATGCAATTATCGATCTGGCTAGAAGGCAAACTCATATGTGCTGCTCCCCGGGCCTCTAGGTAGACAATTTCTATGAATTGTCAAGTGATGCGTGCCCTTGTTCTCTTGGGTTTTAGGCACGGGCCCAGTCAGATGCTGACCTAACACACGACACACCGCTAGTACAACTCTTACCCACGACAAGCAACAACCTTCAGGTGGGTGGATTTAGAGGTGGCAGTTTGGGTCAATCGGTCCAGGTTCGGTTCGGTTCGGTTTGATTCGGGTTGATTTCAAATCGTTCAATATTTGGTTCGGGTCAGGTGAATTCAGTTTCTTCTGGTTGAGTTTGGTTTGTTGAAATTTCAGGCCGGTTTGGATTGGTTTGGGTGACTTTCGGTTTGGTTGACTTTCAGCTAGGGTGACTTCGGGTCGGGTAATTTTTGGTTCGCGTTAGCCTCTGGTTTTTTCAGTTTTTCGGGTCATGGGTCTAATTCGGGTAAATTATTAGGTTAAATTCGGTTGACATTATAGAATCAAGCAACTCAATAATCATGATATGTAAATTTGACTTCAATCAATCTCAACAAGTATGAATGTATATAAAAGATTAATTTAAACTAATAACTATAATTTGCATCATGTTATACTTTAGTAACCAACTCTTAACTTAACATAATTATTGATGTAGATTTAGATTATTTAGTAGTTTCATTATTTTGGGATGAGTACAAATAAAGTTTTTTTGTGGATAGTTATTAAATTTGTATCAAAGTGTAGTAACTTGCTTTTTCAATATATTAAGCGAATGAAATTAGTTAATAAGTTTTGATGAGTTTCTTTTTACAGTAGTTAAAAACTGTTAATGATGGAGAACTATTCAGAAGCGTGAAAAATTTACTACATATGTAAAAACCTTCAAGTATATTAAACATTTATGCATTTTGTTAATAAGGAAGAATTATTCACAAGATTGGATAGAGGCTTGAAAAATTCAAATTAATAAAAACACCTTCAATATATGAATAGTTAATACAAGAATGATACAAATCTGAAGAATTGGAGTCTAAATATAAAAATATTTTTGGTTCTTATGCATCTGTCATTCATGAGTAATGCATCATCATCAATCATCATTAGTTGTGCGATTAATGAAGATGCATGATAATTAATTAATTTAACATTTTATAATGCAATATTTGTGGTATATTTAAAATAATTGTCTTGTATATAAGTTTGTTAAATACTTTTTTATACGTATGCCACTTATTAAGTAATGATTAACTGTTTTATTTTCATTGTCTCCTATAGCAAGATAGCCATGAAAGACAAAAAGAAAGCTATCTAGTCCTAAGAGCTGATGTAATTCATTAGCTTGTATGGTTTGTAGGTTTTGATAGGTACGTTTGGTTTTGTGTTTTTGGTCTTTAAGGACCATTGTACTTCCGTCCTTGTGGCAATTTGGGCCTTGTGCCTATAATTATCTAAAAAAAATTAATGCAATCTATTCTTTCGGGTCACAATGGGTATATTTATTCGGGTCACACTGGATTTGGTTCGGATTCGGTTGGCTTTCGGTTGGTTTCAGTTCGAGTCACTTCGGATTTCGGGTCATCGTCGGGTTACGTGTGATTTCGGTTCGGTTGACTTTGGTTCAGATGACTTCAGTTTGGATGGTTGCGGATTGTGGTTTGTTCTCGGTTTTACAATAATACGGTTCACTTTGGTCCGGATCGGTTTATTTTTCAAGTTATAGTTTTTGGTTGAGATTCGGATTCGAGTTGGATTGGTTCAGTTCGATTTTTCAAGTTCGGGTTACTTTTGCCAGATCTAGGTGGATTATTCGGGATTCAACCATGCGTCCGCCCGATGACATTAGCTCTCTTCTCCTGCTTGGTCAAAGTTGATATCACCCAATGGCTCTAGAAGACTCGTTCGATCGAACAATTCAATATCGTATTCCTATAAACAGCTTAAATGTTTACGAGAGAAACTCACTCATACTGAACCATTCAACTTGTATTCTCTTAACATTGTAATGAAATTCAGTGCAACACATACATGGACTAGATCATTCTTGACTGCATCACGTAACTCCACATACATTACACCACTAAGAAGAGTTAATCAAATCAGCTCTTTGATTATACTCTAACAACACTTGTTAAAATAACATTTATTTTTGTTCACTTATAATCAGTTTGTATCCAAAGCTGCGGAAACTTTGGTGTTTTTAGCTCATTATCAATGCCCATTAAGCTACATTTGACATTTTAATCAAACACTTTGTTTAGTAGTCTAGCTTCATGAAGTTTGTTTAATTTGTTCGTATTATCCCACCTCCTATTTGTATATTTATTACAAACATAGTTAAAGAACCTTATACATTCTTTTTGTTCTTTTTAGAGTTTCAACTAGTTACATTTAGTTAACAACAATAACATTCATATGGGTCAGTCATATTCTCAACATAACTTCAAAGATTTTCACTTAACCTAATTACTCAATGAAGCTCTATTTATACTCTTTACAAAATTAAACTTAATTTTTTTTATGACATATCAATAACAACACCCAATTATTTACTACAATTACTACTTAACTGAGATAAAAACAGACCAATTACTATGTTCTACTGTCCATTTTCAACTTATGAATACAACACCTAACCAATTTTATGTAGATCATTGTCTGATTATCAATGTTCCATCGTAAGTCACCACTCTGGGGGTAATGCAGTTATTTCACCGAACTCAGGTGTCGGTTACCAAACATGCATCCTTTCCTAAGGCAAATTAGAGGCTGCGGCGGGTGTGTACGTGGCATTGTGCGGCAGTATTACTTGGCAATACCAGTCAGTGCTGACTGATTGATTATTGATTATGTGTCATATAGTGATGATAAATTTTGAATGATTGTAACTTTTAAAATATAAGTCTAAATTTTTAAAAAATTATATCACCGGTCATCTAAATTCAAGCTCTTCAAAATAAGACCAGTCATCAATATGTTTTGACAACTTTGAAAAAATTATTTTTACATATTATGATGATACATTAAAAGATGTTTTGATTCATTAGTTTTGATATTATGCTCCATTAAATTGTTATTATGATTCATTAACTAATAAGTGATGAATTAGATAATAAATTTCGGACCCGATAAAAATCATTATTTTTTAGTGTAATATTATTGGTGTATGGTGTATTTTAAACCTTATATGGTGAATCGTGTATTTTTCATATATACCAAATATTATTTGTGGTGTGTTATTGTGTAAATTTTTTTATTCTTATGTGTTTATGATGATACACTAAAGAACGATATGATTCATTAATTTTGATATTATGATTCATTAAAATTGATATTATGATTCCTTAACTATAAGTGGTGAAATAGATAACAACTTCGAAACCGATAAAATCATTATTGTTTAGTAGTGTATTATTATTGTTGTATTGTGTATTTTAAACCTTATATGGTGAATCGTGTATTTTTCATACATACCGAATATTATTTTGTGGTGTATTATTGTGTAAAAAATTGTATTCTTATATGTTTGCAATGATACACTAAAATGAATATGATTCATTAATTTTGATATTATGATTCATTAAACTGGTATCATAATACCCTAAATGAAGTTATGTGTGTACGATGATATATTAAAGTGATGTGTTAATTATAAATCTCATTGATATATGTATATATACATGTAATTAATTTAAAATTTAAAATTTCTCAAACATATCCATGATTGATCTTGTTTTGAAGAGCTTGAATTTAGATGAATAATGATATAATTTTTTTTATATTTTGGACTTATATTTTAAAAGTTACAAAAAATTAAAATTCATATAATAAAGACAATCCAGTCAGTTGATGACTGGACTGCCAACTAGACTACAGCTGCTGAATGGATCAACAACTGGACCAGAGCGCACCAAATATAATGCTGGGATGGTTTGCACAATCGACACGCTGCTTTCCTAAATACTACTAAAAATACAGATACGAATATCAATGGCATCCCGTCCCGTCCCACGCCGCGCCACGCAATCGTTCCTCTTTTTGGAGGATCAAGCCCACCAGTCGCTTTCAGGTGGCCTCATTAACTGCACTTATACAAATATCCTTCATCTCAAATTTATTTATTGATCTCCATTATTAAATTGAATTATTTACGTATAGGCTGCTATAGCCATTTTTTCTCTTCGCTAGAGCCAAAAATTAAATACTACTACTCCAAAAAAATTTCTGCACCTTTTTTTAATTTAATTGGCGCGTGTTTACATACACGACAAACAGAGCAAGCAATCCAACTACTCAAATTCCAAGATCGTAATAAAAAAATATATAATTTGATTATTCAACACTTTGAAACCAAGAAAAAATTTAAGAGAGAGAGCGGTGGCTATGAATGAACTCCCTTTCACACATACAAATACTATTGAAAGCGAAAAACACACTTTTGAGGGTCAGTGAATCCGTACACTGTGGCCTGAACAAGTAGGGGGAGAGGGGTCAGACTCAGAGGGAAGATGGAGTATACTGACTGATGAGTGAGGCTGAGAGAGAGAGAGAGAGAAAAGCAAAAGCATTTCATTTTCCTTTTCCGTCTTCTCTCCCTCTCTCCTTTCTCTCTGTGTTCTCCACCGTCTTCTCAGTTTGTTCAGTCTGCTTGCTCAATCCTTGCCCACTTTTCTATCCCTTTTCCCTCTTTTGGGCATTCTTTTCCCGGGGTTTCGGTTTGTTTTAGGGGTAAAATTATTAATTTTTCCGGGAGGTGTGTTGTGTAAGAAGAAGGAAAAGAGAGATACCCATTTACTAGCTCGGAGGTGAAGAATCTGGTCTCGATTGTCCCGCCAGAAAGACGAAGTAGAAGTAAGGAAGCAAGAGAGGAGGCGCACGAAAATAAAGTAGAAGAGGGAATAAAGACGAAGTAGAGAAAAATGGAGATGTATGGGCGGAATTCGGGTCGAGAAGGGTCGGAATCAGACCCTCAGGGTGAGTGGAGAGAGACTGGCCTCGAAGGTAACACCCTGATTCCGATCAGCATTTTTGCATTTGTTTGTTCATGGGTGGGTGGGTGGCGGGAGGGGGGTTTTGATATCTACTCTCTAGCAGTATTTCGGAAATCCCTTTTTATTTCCAGCTAGGGTTTCTCTCGTCTCACTATTTCGTATCCTAAATGCATTTACTTTAAGCTTTTAGCTGGGTTTTCACATTTGGCTCTCTTACTTTCTAACATTTTGGCTCACTTCCATTGTTGCTGTTTATGTTGAGAACTGAAGAGTCGATGTGGCGGCTGGGGCTTGAGAGTACTGAATCGTACCCGGAGAGGGTCGGCGTCTCTGATTGCGTGTATTATATGCGAACTGGGTTTTGTGGATTCGGTAGCCGCTGTCGTTACAATCATCCTCGTGATCGGGCTGCGGTGGGTTCCTTCCTCCTCTGCTTCTATTCACTGATTCACTCTGTTGTATACTTGCCTCTTTTATCTGCTTAATTATTTCAAGTACCTATTTTTGAGTTGCTTATTCTTCTACTCTGTCATTTTCGTTCAATGCGTGATTCATGCTTGATAGCTCTGCGATATTGATCAAGTTGATTTGGGATTGGGAGGGTTCGATTAGCCTATTTGTGCTGTTTTTCTGGTCATTTTCTTGTGGTTTTCGGGTAGTTGATTACGGTACCTCAAGGGTAGCCTTTTTCTTTTTCCCGTGTTGCGAAGGACGTGGAAGCTTGTATGATCATAAGATGCTGAATAAGCCTTTATTCACTCGTTCTCCTGGTTGTTGAACCTCTTAACTTTCTACTCTGTCAGGCTGCTGCGGCTGTAAGGTTAGTGGGTGGCGAGCACCCTGAACGTCCAGGGGAGCAATTATGTCAGGTATGATTATGTTCACGAGTCTTAGCTTTGGACATTGTTAAAATGCTGGCTGCATGTATAACCTCATGCAAACGTTCTCAAAAAATAAATGGCCATGGAGCTCATCATTCGTGGACTTTGATTTTGTGGGGTTTGGTTTGCAGTATTATTTGAAGACCGGTACTTGTAAATTTGGTGCTTCATGCAAGTTCCACCACCCAAGGAATGCTGGTGGATCACTAGGCGGCGGTGTTACATTTAATTATCATGGATACCCATTAAGACCGGTTCGTATTTCTTTTGATCTGTGAGGTTGCATGTTATGGCTTGTGTTTTAATTCTCTTAGATCTGAGTATGTGTGAATGTTGATTGATATTTTGATTCATCTGTTATTACAGGGTGAGAAAGAGTGCTCCTATTATTTGAAAACGGGGCAGTGCAAATTTGGAATAACTTGTAAATTCCATCATCCTCAGCCTGCTGGCATATCAATGCCAACAAATGCACCTCCATTTTATCCGACGGTGCAGCAGTCTCCTTCTGTTCCATTGGCTGAGCCAGTAGCACCACCGCCTGGAGCATCTACTAGCTACAGGGTAGCCAGGGCTCCAATGCTACCTGGTTCTGTTGTCTCCGGGGCTTATGGTCCAATGCTAATTTCTCCTGGAGTTATGCCTATCCCTGGTTGGCCGCCCTCTTACTCGGTATGCTATAAATCAATCGGAACCATGTTGTCATCACTGCTTCATGTCTGTTTATCTGACTTTCAGTAATTGGTTGCATGATACAGGGACCTGTTAGTCCAGCCTTGTCTCCGGGTGGTCAACCCTCAGGAGTGGCTGGATCTGTCTATGGTGTAGCCCAGCTATCATCCTCGAGTCCCACAGTGGGTCCAGGTGGCCCCTATTCTCCCATGCAAGCTCCACTGGGTCAATCCAGTTTTGGCAGGAGGGAAGTAAAGTTTCCAGAGAGACCTGGACAGGCTGAGTGTCAATACTACTTGAAAACTGGTGACTGTAAATTTGGTTCATCTTGTAAATTTCATCATCCTCCGGAACGAGCTGGATCCTCCACAGCATGCTACCTCAACCTGCTCGGCTTGCCTCTACGTCCGGTAAGCTTGTTTTTTTATCTGGGTTGATTTCTCTTCTTTTTTTTTTTTTTTTTGTGACTTGTTGGTGCTAAGTATACGCCATATGGTTAATTCTTGCTCATATCTCGGTTGGTTTCTCGTAAATTCTTGTTACTTAATAGGTGGAAAATGTATGCTATGTGGTTATATGTGATCTTATTATGTGCATTTTTCACAATTTGATACGTAGTTTTCTTAGTGTTATTTCCAAAGGTAAGACGACAAAAAATTAGTACAGTTGGTTGAATTTGAAGTTTTAGCTAACAAATAATGCACAAATCGAAATGCTTGCGCTTCATATTAGATTTTGCTGTGCTGGTGATATGGAAAGAGTACATCCTCCGCCTAATTTATTATTCCAAAATATAAATGAAACATAAGAGTACTCCGTTTACTTCTTGGAAGATGACCTCGTCTCCTCCAAACCTTTTTAGTGTCCTTTTCTCCACTTGGAGGATCAATGATGGTGTGGAGTGGTTGAATGCACTTGGTGTGTATTGCCATTATTGGTGGCAGCAGTGCCTTTACTGTCAGTTGCTGAACTGAACAGACAAAGAAAGAAAGAAACAAACAAACAAAAAGCTTTTGTCTGCTGATTGCTTTTTCACTTGCCAACATCCGTGTATGATTAACACTGTTATATTGGCTTGTGGGTGACAGGGGGCAGCAGCTTGCACATTCTACTTACAGAATGGGTATTGCAAATTTGGGCCAACTTGCAAGTTTGATCATCCAATGGATGGAATGAAATACAGCCCGTCCGCTTCTCTCTTGCTGAAATGCCAGTAGTCCCTTACATGTCTGCTGCTTCTGCTGCTGGCGGTTCATCACTACAGAGCTTGCCCCCCTCATTATCATCCCCAGAACTGTCACCTGATCACAGTTTGGTTTTGAGCAGCGGCAGAGATCCTCGTTCCACTGGCAGCAGAATGTCTTCTTCCACCAGCGGCGGCACTTCTAGTGGTTACTCTCAAACAACTGCACCACTATCGCAGCAGCTATGACAGCTTCAAAGAACATTGGAGCAATATATTTATGCGCTGATCAACCGCAGCGTTGGAGAAAGAAAGTACAATGTTAAATTATCAGCACAGGCCAACGGAAGGAAAGGAGTAAATTTGTAGAAGGGATTCTTGTTCGCCTACCAACCCATGGTTAGATATGTCATAAAACTAAATAACCCTCCTTTTGTGTCAGTACAAAAAAAAAGGGTGTGAGTAGTTCCGTTCAGTGGCTGAAATTTGCCAAAAGACTAGCAATCAACCCCTCTTTGTCAGATATAAGAGAACATATAAAATGATGTGTATGTCCCACTTGTCACAGGACCTCTTTTGGCCACTCCCAACTCCATTTGTCTATATTATAGTGAATGTCCTATGTGGGCCTGCTGCAAGAGCAAGACTCTTCTCTTCTTCAATTCAATAAAATCGGTCAAATTGCATAGTCACCTTTCTCTTTCTTGCTTGCCCTTTTTTTCTCTTTTTGGCCCTATCTCTACCATCCAGTTTCTGGAATCATGAAGAGATTTCCTGACATTCTTTGTTTGGGTATCTGCAGCATGAGCAAGTATGCAGGGCGCAGCCCTTGCTCTGCTAGAAGTGAAAAGCTAAACTGGGGGAAGTAATTTCTATTTTTACGGATGATGAACTCCAGTTACATTTGTTAGTTATCAAGTCGTGGAGGCTTGACTTGGTTGTACTCATAGTATTGAACAAGTCACATGTAACTGAAATTCATCTAGTCCCCCTTACTGATGTGCTAGAGCCTGGGCTTGCTAATCGTTGCGGGGGACTGTACTGCAAATGTTGGTCTCTCTTGTAAACTTGCACATGGAAATCAGTTCGATATTTACACTAGTCTCCGAGTGCCCCGTGCTTCCAAAAGTTTACATAAACTAGTGGTTGAGAGAAGGTTTGGGAATTCGTGTTAGCTTTGACTTCTGCGACATATTTTTGGCTCGAATACTAACATTATTTAACCATGTTGTGTTATTTGTCCACTGATATTTGGTTGTATTATTGGGTGAAAAGCAAAGCTTGCAACATGGTTCTTTCTTTTTGACTTTCTTCTACCAATAAAGGTTATTGCCAACACTTTCAAAACATTGTTTTCTATAATGATTTAATTAATACTATTGTTTCCAAAGTCTTAGGCCCTATAAAAAAATAGGTATGCCACATTTGTATCAATTTGTAACCTTTTCTTTTACTTCATTTTTTCTCTATTTTTTTAATTTCTGTTGATAGCTGACTTGTACGCTTATCTTCTACAGTAATAAAAGAAAAACTCTTATCTAAAACTCTTCTTGAAAAGATCTTGATTCTATTTGGATCCATTTTCAAAACACTTGAGCAATAAATAATTCATGAAAAACTAACATAATAATTAGGGAAGCCTTTGTTTCGAGGAATGGAAGGAAAAAAAATTCATTTTGATTATTCTGCTTATTTGTTTATGCAGGAAAACAAAAATGAAAACAAACATAAAATACTAGTCAAACAGTCATTAGTCAACAATCATTGTTATCGGTCAATAGATATTAGTTATCCTCATCACCAAAAACAAACACTGGACTTTTGTAAAAAAAAAACGTATCAATTAATTCGATAACTTCCCAAATTGTACTTTAATTGTCTTGATTGTATTGATAGTGATACATAAATATAAATATCAGTTACGAGTCATGCAATGACTTTCAGTATTGCTATTCGTGTATAAAAATTCACAATATCGTACCAAATTAGTAGTACACTTATATTGTAATGCTTGAAATTAGTTATACATATGAAACTAACCTAGCAGCCTGACTTGATTCTAGGGATCAATTTATGGGTGAATTTGTTCCTCAAAACTACAGTCCTTTAACGTAATTTTCATGTTTTTTCGACTGTTACGTGGAAAAAAAGGGAGCAGGGCCATAGTTGGGCCGAGGCCGACTGATAGCCGATCAACACAAACTTCTCTTTCTGTCGCTTGTATAGGCAGGCAGATTGTAGATTAGGGTTTTTCTAATTATCTATGCCCGTCGTCCATCCGCCTCTTATGAGACACCTATCCTCAACTTGGTAATTCATCATTAAGTTAGTAAGTAAGATGAAGGAATAGATTCGGGCTAATCATGCTTTCTACAGTGTAGAGAGCAATGGCCCAACTAAAGTGACCCTGGGTAAGGAAGAAGGAAATCAGAGTCAGAGATGTCATCTTCGAGCCGGGGAACGAGGCGGAATATTAGTGTGGTAACGGGTCTTCCAGCCTGCGGAAAGACGAAAATTGCTGCGTCCTTAGCTTGTTGGTTGAGTTGATCCTTGATATCCATGGAAGACATTCTTGAAGGACTGTGAACAACAGCAGGTAACTCACTACCTCCGCCTACTTCTCGGGAAGCTATAATCTCGTCAGAACGGGTATGCGTATCCTTTTGTATTACGTTGCTTCTCTTATGATTTCTAAAATCGAAGGGGTCGCTCTTTCATCATCTTTATTTTTGTAGTTAGATTAAAACTAGCTTTAAACATGATGTTCATATTTTTATTGGTCACTATTTTGAGTGGGATATACTTTCTCTCACAATGCATCTTTACCTTACATGTAGCATTTGCTATTTTTAGATAAAGCACAACATCAATTTCATGAATGAACGAGAATAATGTAAATACTAATTTATTCCCAAATTAAATTATGCATTAACAATGGTCACATTTAAATACATCTCAAATATAAAGTTGTGAATTGGTTTCCATAAAATATTCACTTGAATTCTTTGAAACAAAAACGTCAATCAATGCTTCATAACTGATTTGCTTTAAGACATGATTTTTTATTACTATCATCGTCAACTCATAAAGTCTTTCTTGAGACATTGTAGAACGCAAATATGACTTCAACGGCTTGAGTTTCGAGAAACTTCTTTCTACACATGCAGCAGTAACAAAAATAGTCAACAAAATTCTATATGCAATGGTTGAATTAGGATTGCAATCAACAGACTTAAAAGGCTCAAAATCTCAAAAGGTCCTATCTTTTTGTTAGACAAAAACTCTTTAAATACCTTAAGCTCTACATTCAAATCATTGTCATTGATATCAGATTGTTACTAAGTGCATTTTCAAGATGAGAGCAACAAGATATCAAACTCAAATCATCCAAGGAATGCAACCTCTCTAATGTAAATAAGAAACCAAAAATTTTCTGCTATTCTTGGTATTGTTCAAACCTCACTTTCAAAGAATAATTGAATGCTCATCAATGTATAAGAAACACTTAACTCTAAAGGAATCCTCTTAAGATAATACAGAAATATCAGGTGAACTCTTATCAAATTGTTTCTTTCTTCGAATTCCACGTCTAGTTGGAAACATATGATCAATATTCATTTCAATGCAAATATCCTTAGCAATATTAGTGGTGTCATGGTAACCATTTTCCCTACACTTTTCAAAAAATTAAATCAAACATTTTACTTTTCAATTGCAACATCAATTAGCATATCCTTTGACTGCAAATGTTAGCTAACTATATTAACAACACATAATATATCATACCAAATAATTATTGCAGTTATAAATTCATAATCACCAAGTTCATTTGTGACTAACGATTTAGCTTCGCTTCTTATCTTAGAATAATTATTTGATTCTCCAACTTGAAGTAAAGCTTCTCGTATTTTCACGATTTGAAACCTTGTAGTTTTAACACTATCAACTCGACTATCCCAATGAGTAGATGACAATGACTTAGGAGTTAATCATTTTACATTGTCTTTCAAGATTTGCCACCTCTTAATGGAATTTGCAAATATTGTGTAAATACGTTGTATGATGCCAAAAAGTCTTTAGCCTTACCACATGAATTGGCCATATCACATAATGACAAGTTAAGACTATGCAACCATAAGCACTATAGAAAGATCTTGGATTTAAATCCAATAGTCTTTTTTACCCTGCTTGATGCTTTCCTTTCATATTTGATCCATTGTCATAGCTTTGACCTCTCACATTATCAATATTAAGGTCAAGAGACTTCAATTCATCTTGCAATACAACAAAAAGTCCTTGGCCACTTGTATTATTCACTTTTAAAAATCCCAAAAATGACTCCTCAACATGAACACCATAAGAAAAAACATCAACATATCTTAGAATCAAAGTAATTTGCTTTTGGTTACTGAAATCTTGAGTGCAGTCAAGAATCACAGAAAAGTATTTAGCTTACTTTATTTTCTTGATATATGATTTATTGGCAAAAGCAAGTAAATCTATCATTTCATTTTGGATATTATGACCAAGATAATGAACATGTAGATCGTCATTTGTAATACGGGTAACATGCTCTTGAACAATAGGGTCAAACTCTGCTAGCATCTCAATTAAGCCTAAAAAATTTCCGTTGCTATTTTCATACAACTTTTTTTTACTACCACGAAATGCTAGACTATGTTTTCCAAGAAATTTCACAACTGGAATGATTCTAAACAACATTTTTTTCAATGATCTTTTCTTTCTCCAATTGTTCTTAAAAACTTTTATCAATGATCTCATTTTTTAAAAGTCTCAAACGCATATCATACCAAGTGACCATGTTCTTGACATGCTCCCTACTTGTCTCATGTTATCTCAGCCTAACACTAACATGTGACCAATATCTAAAACCCTCATTTGTTAATTGATTGGTTATGGACCATTTTCTAAATATTTTACAGCAAAAACAAAACAATCTGTCAAGCTCCTTTGAATAGACAAACCAATCTCTATCACACTTTTGTCCATTTGGCAAAACTCTAGTATATAATGTTAAACTAAATCATCTAGAAAACTTATCTTTTGGGCCTTTATTAACTAACAAGTCTCTCTTAGGGCATCCACAATGGTGTGGAATCCACTCCAAATTAGTAAAACAAAAAGATAAAATATGACACGGAGGAGAGAAGTTGTGTGAGAGTTTCTTAACTAAGAATCCCAAAAAGTGGGTGTCTTAGCAAAAGAAGAGAGAGATTGTGAGAAGAAGAATAAAATATTATTATTTTGAGAGTGGAATCCACTCTTGTTATTGTGGATGCCCTTAGGTTCCTTCATCACTAAACAAATCAATCATTTTAGTATCAAGTGAATCCCAATTTCTTGGATCAAATATATCTTTCGAGGGAAAAAGTTAAATGGCTCAAGTTTCCCAACATCATCGATATCACAAGAAACATCAACATCATTGTTCTCATCATCAAACCATTCCTAATGATCATGTTGGCTAATGACCATGTGACTAATTCTGATTTGATTAACTTGTTTGATGATGAGAACAATGATGTTGATGTTTCTTGTGATATTGATGATGTTGGGAAACTTGAGCCATTTAACTTTTCTTCCACGAAAGATATATTTGATCCAAGAAATTAGGATTCACTTGATACTAAAATGATTGATTTTTTAGTGATGAAGGGTCCTTTGAGAGATTTATTAGTTAATAAAGGTCCAAAAGATAAGTTTTTTGGACGATTTAGTTTGACATTATATAATAGAGTTTTGCCAAATGGGAAAAGTGTGATAGAGATTGGCTTGTCTATTCAAAGAAGCTTGATAGATTGTTCTGTTTTTGTTGTAAAATATTTAAAAAAGGGTCCATAATCGGTCAATTGACAAATGAGGGTTTTGAAGATTGGTCACATGTTTGTGTTAGGCTGAGAGAACATAAGACAAGTAGGGAGCATGTCAAGAACATGGTCACTTGGTATGATATGCGTTTGAGACTTTTAAAAAATGAGACCATTGATAAAAGTTTTCAAGAACAATTAGATAAAGAAAAGGATCATTGAGGAAAAATGTTATTTAGAATCATTTTGGTTGTGAAATTTCTTGGAAAACATAGTTTAGTATTTCGTGGTAGACTGGTAGTAAAGAAAAGTTGTATGAAAATAGCAACGAATTTTTTTTGGCTTGATTGAGATGCTAGTAGAGTTTGACCCTATTGTTCAAGAGCATGTTAGGCGTATTACAAATGATGATCTACATGTTCATAATCTTGATCATAATATTCAAAATGAATTGATAGATTTACTTGCTTCTGCCATTAAATCAAAATCATCAAGAAAATAAAGCAAGCTAAATACTTTTATGTGATTCTTGACTACACTCCACTCTAGTAACCAAGAGCTAATGACTTTGATTCTAAGATATGTTGATGTTTCTTCTTATGGTGTTCATGTTAAGGAGGCGTTTTTTTGGATTTTAAAAAGTGAATAATACAAGTGGCCAAAGACTTTTTATTGTATTGCAAAATGAATTTAAGTCTCTTGACCTTGATATTGATAATGTGAGAGGTCAATGCTATGACAATGGATCAAATATGAAAGGAAAGCATCAAGCAGTGTAAAAAGATTATTGGATTTAAATTCAAGATCTTTTTATAGTGCTTTTGGTTGCATAGTCTTAACTTGTCGTTATGTGATATGACCAATTCATGTGGTAAGGTTAAAGACTTTTTTGACATCATACAACGTATATACACAATATTTGCAAATTCCACTAAGAGGTGGCAAATCTTGAAAGATAATGTAAAAGGATTAACTCCTAAGTCATTGTCATGTACTTGTTGGGAGAGTCGAGTTGATAGTGTTAAAACTATAAGGTTTCAAATCGTGGAAATACGAGAATCTTTACATCAAGTTGTAGAATCAAATAATTATTCTAAGATAAAAAGCGAAGCTAAATCGTTAGTCACAAATGAACTTGATGATTATGAATTTATAATTGCAATAATTATTTGGTATGATATATTGTGCTGTTAATATAGTTAGCAAACATTTGCAGTCAAAGAATATGCTAATTGATGTTGTAATTGAAGAAGTAAAATGTTAGATTTCATTTTTTGAAAAGCATAGGGAAAATGGTTACCATGACACCACTAATATTGCTAAGGATATTTGTATTGAAATGAATATTGATCATGTGTTTCCAACTAGGCGTGGAATTTGAAGAAAGAAACATTTTGATGAGAGTTCACATGATATTCCTGTATTATCTTAAGAGGATTCCTTTAGAGTTAACTATTTCTTATACATTGATGATCATGCAATTATTCTTTGAAAGTGAGGTTTGAACAATACCAAATATCAAAAAAAGTTTGGTTTCCTATTTACATCAGACAGGTTGCATTCCTTAGATGATTTGAGTTTGATATCTTGTTGCACTCATCTTGAAGAAGTACTTAGTAATCGTGTACAATCTGGTATCAATGACAATGATTTGAATGTAGAGCTTAAGTTATTTAAAGAGTTGTTGCCTAAAAAAAATATGGAACTTTTTGAAATTTTGAGCCTTTTAAGGTCTGTTGATTGCAATCCTAATTCAACAATTGCATATAGAATTTTATTGACTATTTCTGTTAATGTTGCATGTGCAGAAAGAAGTTTGTCAAAGCTCAAGCTGTTGAAGTCATATTTGTGTTCTACAATATCTCAAGAAAGACTTAATGGGTTGGAGATGATATCAATCAAAAATCACCTCTTAAAGCAAATCAATTATGAAGCATTGATTGACGATTTTGTTTCAAAGAATGCCAGAAGAATGAGTATATTCAAGTGAACATTTTATAGAAACTAATTCACAACTTTATGTTTGAGATATATTTAAACGTGACCATTGTTAATGCATAATTTAATTTAGAAATATTTCAATATTTACATAATTTAATTCTAAAAGGGTCTCATTTTAGATTTTAGCACAGGACTCCAGAAATCATTAAGGCGGCCCTGCCAATCAAACGACCTTATTCTAGATTCTTCATTCAAATCAAATGGTCGCGGTGAAATCTTATCAATTGGTGATACCCATAAATCTAACTCAAACATTGAAGCGCTTGGTGAATTGCAATCATCAAAGGCAATAATCATCCAAATGGTTCCAAGGACTTCCTACTTGTGGATCCTGTACTAAGTATTGCAGGAGCCAACACAAGAACCACATCTGTCTAAATGTCGATTTTATCTCATCGAGCACTATATCGAAGATGATTTTTTGCCTGACAATTTTATCCATCCCTTACACAGACATGAGCTTAAACTTGAGAAGATTAGGAATGTCAATTTCTTTATTCCTCACAGTTGTGCAGCATGCGGCCAGCTCATATTGCACGATCTTGTAGCCTACTGCTGTCAGTTCTGCAACACTTATATCATGATTTCTAGTATATTTCTTCCGATGGAGATAACAAAATGACTACGTTGGCTATAACCAACATCCTATGAGGCTCAGATTTTGCTACATGATGAGGAAGAGCAGGACAATTATATTTGCCATATTTGTTGGGAAGAAAAAGACTCCCAACTTTGGTACTATTATTGTGTAGACTGTGACCACTCAGCTCACATAAATTGAACTTGATGTTCGGGCTAGTACCCACTTAATGGTTGAACCCTACAACGGCAGTTCTGTCCTTGATGGTAATACTGATGATATTTTGATTCAGATCACCACTTTTCTCACCATAGCTAGATACTAGAAAATTTCCAGTCAAAGAGCGTTTGACTGTCTCATTTACCGGGAGGGAGCGCCTGTCTGGGAATATCCCATACAAGTGTGTTATTTTAGCATGTAAAGGATACGTGGCTGCGTTCGGCCAGCGCATGAATGTGGTAGTTTTGGGGGTGGTCCCCACGTGGTCCCCACGTGGGTCCTACGTTCTACTCCAATAATATACTGCCACATATAAAACAACCATAAAACAGTCAGACTAAAACAACCACAAAACAATCATGCCGAACGCAGCCACGATCATCGCAAGTGCGCGTTGTAGAGAGGCATTTATCTGATAATCGCCTCTTTTACAAATGAAAAAGAGCCGCTGGTTCATTTGCAAAGGAGGTGATCATGGGATAAGCATCTTCCTGGTTATGTCTTCCCATGATCGTCTCCTTTGCAAATGAGTCAATAGGTCTTTTCAAACCTTCGCCTCTATATAAACCCTCCCTCATTCATTCTTCATCCGCCTATAAACGATCATCTCATACACATACACTTATCCCTCACAATCTCTCATTTTCTCTCAAACTCCCCATTGTAAGTTAGTTTTTTTGTACGAGAAACCAAACAAAGGCTCCCAGGTCCAAAACACATCAAGCAGTAGAAGAGATCCAATAGCTAGAACCAGAATGAGTATCGAGTAATTTCAAGTGTTCGCTTCGCAAGGGCCAGTAGAGGAGCAACCGTTCAGTCTCTCTACTACCCATATTTCTACAACTTACGAATCTAGTGACGAGGTTGATGATTTTCTTCATTAGTAATAACGTTTTATGTAAAAATAATTCTAGTTAAATTTATTTAATTGGAGGAACTAATTAATTATTATTAGTTTGATTAATCTACTTCATATGTTGTAGATATTTTTTTAGTAATCCATAAAATTTGCAATGTAATATTATAAATAAATGAATACATTGTAATTAATATAGTTGAACATTTATTATGAATTGTTAGCGGACTAAGTTAATTATATCGAGGTTAATTAATCTAAATTAGATTATTTCCCTTATGTGTAAGACGAATGGTAATTAGTAACAATTTTGTAGTTTAGTTTAATGATTTAATTAAGTGTAGTTAAATTCATTTAACCTCCTTTAATAATTACTAATGAATTAGTTAATTAAAACTAGTTTGATTAATGTACTATAGTTTGTAGGAGTAAATTTTGGTAGTATTAATTTACTAATTTGTTTAAAATATTTGAAATTAGATTAATTGAACTCAAATTTATAATATTTAAAATACCCATATATTTTAATCTAATTTCAATATTTCAAACAAATTAATACTACAAAAATTTACTCCTACAAACTATAGTACATTAATCAAACTAATTCTAATTAACTAATTCGCTTGTAATTATTAACAGAGGTGAAATGAATTTAACTACAATTAATTAAATCATTTTTAATGTTAAACTAAACTGTAAAATTGTTACTAATTATGATTCGTTTTACACATAAGAGAAATAATCTAATTTAGATTAATCAACATAGATATAATTACCTTAGTCTCCTAACAATTCATAATAAATGTTCAACTAATTTAACTACAAAGTATTCATTTGTTTTTAATATTAAATTGCAATTTATATGGATTACCAAAAAAATATCTACAATATATGGAGTAGATTAATCAAAATAATAATAATTAACTAATTCCACTAATTAATTTAATTTAATGTTGAATAAATTTAACTACAATTATAAAGCATTACTACTAATGAAGAAATTCACCAACTTTTGTCATTAGATGCGTAAGCTGCAGAAATATGGGTAGTCTTGAGACTGAACGGTTGCTCCTCTGCTAGCCCTTGCAAAGCGCACACTTGAAATTGCCAGGTATTCATCCTGGTTCTAGCTACTGGATCTGTTCTAATGCTTGATGTGTTATGAATCTGGGAGCCTTTGTTTGATTTCTCGTACAAAAAACTAACACACAATGGGAAGTTTAAGAGAAAATAAGAGAATGCGAGGGATAAGTGTATGAGATGATCGTTTGTATGCGGATGAAGAATGAATAAGGGACAGTTTATATAGAGGCGAAGGTTGGAAAAGAGCCGTTGACTTATTTGCAAAGGAGGCGATCATGGGGAAGGCGTAGCCAGGGAGACACTTATCTCATGATCACATCCTTCGTAAATGAGCCCACGACTCTTTTTCATTTGTAAAAGAGGCGATCATCATGTGAACGCCTCTCTATAAGACGCGCCTGCGATGATCGCCTCATTTATATGCTAAAACACACACACTTGTCTGCGAAATCCCAGACAGGTGCTCCCTCCTGGTAATGAGATGATCGGAAATTTTCCGCTAGCTACTAGCTAGAAGCTGCTGGATTTGATAGCATAATTTACCTGCCAGTTAAACGGGAATTTCTTAGAGGACAAAGCTGAAGATGATGTTGTTGAGATAGTTTCCAAATTATAGTAACGTGCTTTTGTTTTTGTTCAAATTTGACGAATGCACAGGTCAAAAATCAAATGATGGAGATGGCTCACCCATCTTGTAAAGTTACTGTCACTACAACATACAAGTTCAATTAGGGCAATAAAAGTTGCACTAATAGGTCAAAGCATTGCTCTAATAGGGTAATTGGAGCAAAATTAATCTTGCCCCAAAGATTGCACCAGTTGATTCATTACAATAACTAATTTGGTGCAATTTTAGGTTTCACCCTATTTGATATGCACTGTTAGTGCAGAAAAGGTATGCAATTGATCATATACAAACGGTGTAGACACCAAAAATTCTCACCCCATAAAACAAATTCCGAAATAAGAAATGAAATAAGAGGGGTCGTCGCCTTTCTTTTCCAAAACGTATTAGCGTGTGTGCCGAAATGAAACCGTCGTTTTATAATCTTTTTCAAAGCATTTCATAAAAACACGATTTTCTGAAAACGAATTTTCAAATGACAATCCGGTTTTAAACCCGTCCCTTTTGTCCATTGCTATTGCCTTTGCTTACCTATCCGTTTTCTTTTATTTTGTTAATTCTTTATCCTATTTATTGCTACTTTTAATTTTCTTCTAGCATTTATTTTCTTTTATCATCAACATTTTCATTGTTATATCATTTTATGTGCCCTTTACTATTTTTATTTTTATTTGCGTACCTCATTTTGTTGCTTATTTGATTAAGCTTACTCATATATTATTTTATTCTATTTCCTGTTCATTCAGTCTTATTTTCCACTATTCGTACATTTTAATTCGTTTCCCATTTTGTCACATTCACTTGTATTTTTATCACCATCGTATTAGTACTATTTATTATTTCATGTACTTATTGTTATTTTAATTCATTTGTTAAATATTTAATGATGTTTTCGTTTTTATCTACATTCCATTAATTCATGACTTTTCAAAAAAGAAAACAATTCATTTACTAGATTATATTCTTTCGTAAGTACACTTACATTGTAGCTGAATGATAGAATTTATAAAAGAGCTAATCTCATTTCAAATTAGATGTCAATTGTTATTCCTGCATTAGTATGTTGAGTTCTGTTGTAGCTTAGTTGGTTAGCATGTGAGGAAGAAGACCATATGACCAAAGTTTGAATCTTGGCCAGAGCACTCAGGTGTTATCATTTTGTTTTCGCTCCCATCCTGTTTTAGCTAATCCAAACATGGCCTTGGGCCTAACCTGGACCAAACACGGCCCACCCTCCAGATTGGGTCTAGTTTTCCACTCCAGCACCCCAAAATTAGGTCCATAATCAGTTAAAACCCTAATCCCATCTCTTTAAAACAACAACAAAAAACAAACCCTACGAAAAAGGCGTGCCCTACTTCCATTTCCTCTCAGCCGACAAGCACAATTCCCTAGCCGTCATGGTCTTCTTCCTCCTCTGAATTCCATAAAAAAAAAATCAAAAAGACAAAAGAACACCGTACTCGTTTGCTCCCTGTTCGAACATAGACCTCCAGTTTCTTCCTCAACCTCCTCCCACCATCTCCTGCATCAGCAAAACCAAAAACACAGACCTCCATACTCTTCTGTCGGTCTTCTTCTCGATTCGCCATCCAACCTCCTCAAAAACACTAAAATCCAATTCAGAAAGGGGGCAACAGTAACCACCGACCCCCATGTTTTTCTTCCTCGGCCTCCTTCGATTTTCTTTCATTACCCATCTCCGACTATCGTTTCCCTTCGTCTGGAAGAACCCAATCGATACTTCCACCTTCTTCACTCTCCTCTGAACCACCAATAATTTTGCAACCTAGACTGGCTTCATCTCCAACCAGCCGACGCAGGCACCATGGCTCCTTCCTCGAGTTCTTTTGTTTCTTCTTCTTTACCCGCCTCCATTCTTGTCGATCTCCAATCTAAAAATAAAATCCTAACCCTTATCACTTCACGCCCATCGCCGAAAACCAAAGAAACCAGAGATTTCTCTCCATTCTAAAGCCTTCGAGATTTCATTTCCACCCTTAGCAACGTGCATTACCCAGGCTTCTTACTTTGCATCGATTTTTCGTTTTCATCTCCAAGCAAAAGGGGGTAAGTCGATTGTTTCATTTACTCCGTCATCCACTCTAGTTTTGAAAACTCTTCTTCCCCCTCGATTTGTCTGTTTTCCTTCTCATGCTCTTCGATTTCTATCCACCAAATGAACCAGATTGGTGATGGTCAATAGACATCGTGACTCTATCGGGATTTTGTTTCCGAAATATGAGTTCACATCCCTCTTACCTTCTTGCTTTGTCTCTCTCGCCGATTTGAAGCTGAGGCTTCCGTATCTCACTTTACATGTCAGGTTGCGATCGAATTTTAAGTTCACCATGTTTCAGATTTTACAGCGTGGACCCTTTTTTTCGATCCTTGTTTATTCCTTGCATATTGTTGTTTCCTGTACTCACCTCTGGTTGAAATGTGAAAAATGACGGTCGCCGGGAGAAGAAACTCGCCTTTTGGGTTTGTTTCTGAAGTACGCACCGACGTTCTTCCTCCCCTGGATCACTTTTGTTGTCCCTTAAAAAAAACAAGTATCGTACATATGTTGTGGAGTTGTTCGAATGCCAAACCCACGATGGGTTTTGGAGTTCTAGTGTTTGGGCGCCATTGAAGTGTGGATTTCAGTTTCAGACCCAATGAGAAGTCACAGCATCTATCCTCCCTTTCTCTATTTTTTTTATATGCGTTTTGAAAGGCTGGTTTTCTACCGGTATTATTCCTAAACTAAGGACCTGACATGTTCTACACTTGGCTGAGATTCTGCTACTCGTATTCTTGTCTGTTCTGTTCTGTGTGAATCATTTCAAATTTTAGAAACCGATCCCAGATGCTACCAGCAAGAGTTAAATCACGGTTTTACTTTGTATACACTCAATCATCATCTTATCTTCTCGCTTGGTTGTTGTAACGAAGAGGACCAGTGTCCTTGTCTTGAATTTTTCCTGGAGAACGAATTCAGTCTCTGGTGATGCTACTTGTTGGTCTCGTATTGTGTTCTGTTCAAAGACATTTCGTCATTTGTCTTGCCTCCTAACCGCGACTAGAATCTGGGAGGAAATCTCTATTGTTTTGTTTTCTGGTGACCGATTTGAATCTTCACAGGTCCCATGAGTCTCTTAACGCGCCAAGATTTCATTCTTCCATAAGTATCTGAACTATACTCATAACCGACATCAATGTAGTGGTAAAATAATCCCACAAATTTTCTTTCTCTTCTCGGATGTCCATACTTTTATTTTTGTGAACTAACATCTTCTGGTTATCACCGTGTTTTACTGACTAGCTCCTTGCAGATGTTACTATGTCGCAAATTTTGGTACTCATTCCTAACTCAGTTTAACTATTAATCTCTCTGGTATTGGGCATGATTCGTTGATCTGCTCACTATAATGCTCTTGTTTTCTTTTATGATTGCTAGATAGATTTACATACTCTCGGTTCTTCTGTTTGGTTCTTTTGTAGTGTATAGCGGCAGTTTATCTATATGCAAATAAGACCTCCCATGAATTTTAATCATCTATGCTGGTAATTGGATCAACACTTGTAAAGAGTCATGTTGGCTGAGTCAATCCTGTACGTGGGCAATGACTGAAGTCTTGTGATACAGGAAGGCAAACAAGAACGGAAACTCTTTTTGAAACAAAGTTAGATGTTCTGCTGTCTCTTTGTACAAACCTAGCAAATTAGGATACACACTTTTGTCTATGTTGAGTTAATCCGTGCGCTTGCTCTTCAAGTAGATAACATTTAATTGTGATAATAATGTTCATGTATTGTTTGTCTTGCTGGCCGATGTATGATTTCCTCGTGTAGTATTCAGGCTTGTCAGTTCTTATTCGCTTCTTTATGTCTTTCAAATAACCGTACATGTACTGTTGTATCTTTAATATGTTGCACTAGTCTTATTTTGTTTATTAGCCTTCTTAATAAGCCCTAGCTAATCACCTTCTAAGACCTTGCACTGACAGAAAAGTTTTGGATGTATTATTGCTCCACACCTAACGGGTCTCTCATTCGTTTTGTGGGGCAATAATCTCCTGTAACTTCAGAAAACACTCGAACCACCATTATATATCTATAAGTACAAAACTTTAAAAAACGGGCCCTTAAGGCCATCTTAGGAGGGTTTAGGATGTGAAACCACCACATGCCTAACGGATCTCTCATTCGTTTTATGTGGGTGGAATCCTCCTTTACCCTCAACACACCTTTAATCAAGAGTTAATAAACCAATAAATTGATCCATCTCGCTTGTTAATATCTCACAAATCAGCCCAAATCAATAAGGCCCAAACCAGGCCCAAAAATCCAAATCAAGCATAAGGCCCAATTTTTAGCCCAATCTTAAATAAGGCCCATTTGGCACAAAATCTTAAAGCCTAATTCGGCCCACACTTCAAAAGCCCATTTTGGCCCAAATTTCTAGACCCATTTCGGCTCACACCTCCAAGGCCCATGAGTTCAATTTTGAGCTGGCCCAAATCAGAATTCTAGCCCACAACAAAACCCATATGGCCCAAATCAAAAATTCAAAAATCGGCCTAAATTTAAAAGCCCACTTAGCCTAAAAATTAAAAAGCCTAATTCGGGCCCAAACCTAATTCAGGCCCAGACCTAATATGGGCCCAAACCCAATTCGGGCCTAAACCCACTATGGCCCATACCCATTTCGGTCCAAGCCCATTTGACCCAAATCCAACTTCAACCCAATCTAAATTCACAAAGTCAAACCACGTCCACAAATGTCAAACCTTGACCAAAAATGTCGACCTTGACCAAAAAATGTTGACTTTGACCAAAAAATGTTGACCTTGACCAAAAAATGTTGACCTTCACCCGAACGTCAACCTTGACCCAAACATTGATCTTGACCCAACTTCAACCTGGCCCGTTTTCCAAGCCCGATTCAATTCAATCCAATTCAAACTCAATCCCATTAAAACCCAAATTATAGATTCCATCCAAGCTCCAAAAATCCAAAAACATTCCTCTTTGTTTAGCTTTAATCCAAAAATCCTGAATATCTCTTTTCTCAAATTTTCAAACGATCATTTTATTCAAACTTCATCAAGTTTTCAAAAGAAACCATTTTATGGAATTTTAAAGGAAAAACTCTTCTCACATCACAGAAAACTCTTCTCAAACGTAGAAAGTTCTTCTCACATATACAGAAAGTTTTCTCCTAAAACATTTTCTCAAAATCAGTGTTTCTTCATCAAGAATTCCGAACAACTTTAAAAGTTTTCCAACTCAGTCTTTAAACTCAAAACTACACCGTTTTCGGGGAACATGGGATGTCTAACACCTTCAAAGAACGTTTTCTTCATAGTTAGACATCGCTTGTCTCTCTTCCAAAATAAAAATCCGAGGCAGGGCACTGGGGTCATAACCTCCCTTGTCGCAGTCTGGATCTCTTTAGGCGGGGCATTAGGGTGACAAACCTCCCCTAATTGCAGCCTAGATTTTTACAAGGCGGGGTGCTAGGGAAGTGACGACCTTCCTAGTCGCAACCGGGGTTTTAGAATCGTCTAACTCTCTTTCACTCGATTTCAGTATTTTGGTTTTTAATGTTTTAAATCCGGGAGTTAGAGACGTTATCAGGGTTTGACCGAGAACACCTCATTCATGGTGTTTCTCTTTAAATCCTATTTTTCGACATAAATTTATTGCCCCATCTTTCGTGCCTCGACACTTACCATTAATTAAGTGTCGCGCTCGAGGGGTACATAGGGTAATCCCTCGGGATTATCCGCCATTTTACAACAAAAAAATGATTTTCCGGTTTTAAAAACTTTGAGATAATTTTGACAATCACTTCCTCCAAAAAATTCATTCTATCATCATCTCACTTCAAATTCAAAATATCCCAAACCTCAATCCTTTTAGAACCTCGAACCCGAACTCGAGATCTCTTCCCAATTCCAATTGCCTCACACATACCCAAATCATCTAATCCAAACCGCATATCCAACCGAAACATCTCCTGAATCCCACTTCTTCTAAACTTCTATCAGTCTCATAGGCCCGAGAGCCCCACAGACTCGAACATCTCAATCTCTTCACCATTTTCAGATTCAAACGTCTCACAGACCCGAGCGTCTAACGCGACCGACGTCTCACAGACCCGAGCGTCTCATAGACCTTGATATCCATACCTCCCACTACATGAGTGAAATACCCCAAACTTAAATATGGTGATTAGATTATTTTAATATAGTATTTAAGGGCCTAATAGTGCCTAAGTAATTTTGGTAAGGAACATAAATCCAAAAGAAATGAGAAAACGCTTAGAAAGTGGAAAACGCTAAAACAAGCGTTAAATAACCATAGGAGGTACGAGACCTCGGTTATAGTATCATAAGTATTCCTAAGGCTTATTCATGCCTAATTAGTATACGGGAATTATTCCCAAAGAAACCGGAGCCAAATAAGGTATTAAAACGCTAATAGAGCTTTAGCGCATGTTTTTTCGAGGAAACCCGAAAACACGATTTTAAGTGGTCAAACGAACCCGTAAAAATTATAAATCATTAAATAACTATTATTAAGCATTAACGGAAGCTTAATAACCAATAAAAATAAAGAAATGAGAAAATTCCGGAAAACGGGCCCGGTTAGTGAATAGTATCAAAACCGGATAAAATAACGAGCGTTTTCTGTAAAAGACAAAAAACGCTCCAGCTAGTATAACAGCGGGGGCCGATTTTTACTGTTGTAGACAGCCCTCTCTCTCTCACACACACAAGTAACAAATAAGTAAATCAAAAGCAAAAAGGTAAAAGTACAAAAGTAAAAACTTTACTCTCTTTCCTCACTTTTCCTTATCTCTCTCCTACCCTTCTCCTTCCTCACCGATTTCTCTCTCATTCTCCCCCCTTGGCTGGAGATTTTGAGAAGCTTCAACACCTCCCATGGCTTCTCTTCTTTCTCCTCATGCTCTAGCTTCATTAAAGCCCCAAATCGAAAATAAATTGCATATTCTTCTTCCCCTCATCAAGCTCTACATTTCTATCTTTTCAAAATTCCAAATGGAGGAGTTTGACCTCCATGGGTTTTGGGCATTTGAAGAGTAAACCACATATTCATGAAGCTTGGAGTCTCCTCTTCCACTTAAGGTAAAAAGATTCAAGAGAAAAACTCATTTTCTCCATTTCCATGCCTTGGCCGATTTTGGCTTCTTTTAATGCCTTGTTTTTCCTATTGTTTTGGAGCTTTGCTTCAACCCTCCAATGGTGGTGAGAACACCTTCTTGAACCAAGGGCTAAAACCCCTCCTAAAGCACTCCAAAGGTAAACCCTAGAATTTGTATTTTAACACTTCAATGAACTAGCATAAATCTAAGGGTTAGTGTATTAATTATACTTGTCTTTGTGTGCTTGGGTGTTGGGATGGAGTTTGGTAACTCCATCCCCCACAAAATCGATTTGAACAAGAAAGAGAGGAAGAAGAGGAATGGAAAAGAAATGAAGGAATCAAAAGCTCAAGGTAAGAGCTCCTTCTTAATGCTTAAATTTAATGCATTAGTGTAATGGGAATGGGTAACCAAATAAAAGAATCTAAACTATTGTATTAGTAGAGTAGTTATGAAGGTTTAAGTATTTGGGAACTAGTAAGTGAATTGTAGGCCTTGGGGCCAAGTATATTGTGAATGAGTATTAGTATTGTTGTTAATGGAGTATTGATGTATTGAGCCGAATTTATATTGTATTGAGTGCTGGTAGGACCCTTGAATGGGTGTGGCTAGATTAGGAATGAATTTGGTGGAAAAGTATATATGTGGAGAAGTTGGAATTGTAGGTGAACTATGGCGAAATTTTAGTAGGAATTGTGTATTAAGATTGACTTGGTGAATGGGAGAACCAAGGTATGTATTGGGGTTAGTAGAGATGTTTAATGACCATGGAATGGTAGTTGTGGTATGAGAGTATTAGGATGTAAAATCTGTAGCAAGAGAGGTACCAAAATGCATTGTGGAACTAGGAAGAAATTGGTGTGCAGGATTTTGTAAAATGAGTGTTGGAACTTGGGTGTAGGAAGTGTGATGGCTTGGAAATGAATTGGCATGGTAAGGAGAGGTATTTAGAATGCTAGGAATGGCATTGGTTGAGGAAGTATTGGATGGGAGAATGGAATTGTAAAATCTGTAGCATAGGTGTAACAAAAACTGTTACATGTGTTGTGGAAGAAGTAAGAAAATTGTGTAAGTTGTTTGATGAATTTAGTAATAGATTTGGGGGATGAATTAAGGTATTTTAGGAAGCCTAATTGGTGCTAAATCATGTGGGATTACATGTAGGAAGATTGGGGAAGAAATGAGTAAGAAGAGAAAAGAAAAACAAGGTCTGTAGCAACATTCTACTACGGTCCGACCCAGAGGTGGGTCGGATAGACCCAGACCTAGGAATCGAAAGCTACTGGAATGGTCCGACCCAGAGGTGTATGGGTCGGACGAAACAGTTCTGGGTCGGACGGGACATTTTCAGAAGACGGAAAACTTACTGGAATGGTCCGACCCATAGGTTGGGTCGGACGGTGGGTCGACGGCCCTAACTTATATATAAAAAAAAGAAACAGTAGTATTTAGTTCATTGTATGTATGTAGGTAAGTACATAAATAAAAGACCTTAGTAATATACCATTAATGTGACAACAATGGTGAGGAAGTAAGTATGGGAGTAGGAAAACAAGTATGAAAAGTAATTAAGTAAGTGGAGAGTATGAGAACACTAAGTATACCGGGATAACGGGGTAAGTACGGGAATAGTAATTATTTGTGTATCGCAAGAGTATGGTATTAATAATAATGTTGGAACATTATCAGTGGAACAAGTGTGAACCAAGGAACGAGGGAACACACGGTAGAGCTAACTCCGGTGAAAGGTATGATTTTCTCATGCCCCGTATGCTAACCGAGTTACGTTGATTTGTGTGCTGTATGCCGGCTAATCAAGATTAAAGCATGAACACGGTTTATTGCCTTTCATTGTATGTCTTGATGTATGTTGTGTGAGCTAACCTTCTTGATTGATTGTATGGCTTCACTTAGTGCGTAAATCAACTCATAGATGAGTCTCGATTGTGTAGAGACTCGTAGTGAGAGTCATATCATGTAGTAATGGAACCGTAACAACGCACTAACTAACGAATCAACAAACGATAACATAATCCGAAGAACTCACTAGAACGTGAGAGAGTGTACGGGAGTAACAACCTCCCGATAACGGTAGGAGAACCGAAATGAATAATCCATAAACAACAAGTAGTGGAAGTAAGTAAGTAACCTCTATTAGAGGAACTAATCTTGGTACAAGACATGAACCATGAGGGTAGTAAAGAATGACGAGGGATCTCCAAACCCCTTAGCAATTAGTCGACCCATAACGAGAGGACCCGACTGATGTAAGTATGCCCCGAACATGAGAGTATTCGATACATTGGGGAAACCCTTAAATCTGAGGATACTAGTCGGTTGTAATTCCCTAAGCTGGTGGAGGTTATCAAGAGAGACACTTCTAGGCTAATCCATGAGATTGTATTATACTCTGAGAGAAGAGTGTTGGGAATTTGAGTAGCCCGGTAAGAACGGACATTGAGTATTTGAGGAGCTAAGCGTATAGCCCTCGTATTGTAGGTCCGGCGGCGAGTCTTGTGTATGACTCCGCCCAGAGGCCAAGTAATGAGTATTGAGTATTGCGTACGTATGAGTAAAGTAATGAGTATTGGGTAAGAAGCGAATATGAGTATGTAATGAGTACCAAGTATCAAGTATGTATGAGTAAGCAGTGAGTATTGAGTACGTATGAGTAAGTATGGAGAAGTGAGTAGTGAGTATGCACAAGTATAGTAACGGGTACATAGTAAGGATCATGTACGAGTAAGGTACTGAATATGGAGTGATGAGTATGCAAGAGTAAGGAGTAAGTACGAGTAGAGTAGCGAATATCGAACACAGTACGAGGAGTAATGAATGAACAACAAATACGAATGGTTGACTATCGATCGTCTTCCTTAGTAATTATTGAACTTGTATGTGTATGTAGGATTGTGATTGTATTGTTGTAGCATGAGTATGTATGTATGCATGTAAAATGAACTCCATGTATATCCGACCCAAAGTAGTCGGCGTACCGCGGTTAGCAGCGGTATATGCGAAATTCATATTCAGCGTAAGCTGACCCCCTAGGGGGAACGTTTTTAGTGTGCAGGTACTCGAAGCTGACCACCGTTCGAGAGAGTAGGACGGGGACTGCTATGTAAGCATGGGTAGTCGTATAATAGGGATTGTATTTGTAATGTATTGGGAAATTGGGAGTTCCAAATTGTATCGGTAATGTAAGGGTCGTAGTATACTCGGTATAGTAATGTATTGGAGTTGTAATCGAATTATGGATGAGTAAGCAATGGGAAGTATTGTATCGTGTAGATTACTCGGTATGTTCAATTCATCAGACCGATAGTATGTTGTATTGTAACTCGCCTTGCTAGTCACGTGGGTGACTAACGGCATTGTACACCCGCCGTTGTGTATGGAGTATCCGCTGTGAAGGTAAGTATTGTGCAGTAATGATGGTATTAGCGGTAGGGGTGTTACAATGAGCACCCTTAATGTCTCATAGACCCGAGCGTCTCACAGACTCTAGCATCTCAAAACCTAAAACTTCCAAAACCCAGAAACGTGAACTACGTAAGGTCTGATCTCAACAGGGAGTTGAGTACGTAGGCAACCCATCTAGGGTGTGACCCCATTCCAATAAAAAAACCTTTCCCCACTCTAAGGTGTTCTTCATACCTGTCAAAACACTCAAATCTTCTTCGGCTGCTGCAAACTTCAAACCATTGGACTCCCGATCTTAATCATTTCCTCAACATCAGAATCTTTCCAATCCTCCATTCTATACTCATTCAAATTCATCAATTCTTCGTGGTGATAGCTTGGCAGAAAAGCTTGCCTCATTCACTCATACTCTCCCTTTCTCTCTTCCCGTCCTAATCCTATCCTTAGCTTTTAAAAGAATCTCTCTAAAAAGGTTTTGAAAGAAGGCAATCCCGACAATTGGAGACCGAGGTTTCCTCGGGCACCAATCCGAAGTCGTGGTCGTCGCCACTTCCGAGGGGTGTAACCCAGTACGAACCCACATAGAATCTCTGACATGACCAGATAAGTCCTATCCATAGGCAACAAATTCAGAGTCAACCAACGGTTCTCAGAACCCTCCTTCTCTTCCTTCCTAGTATCTTAGGTCAAACTAGGTGGCGACTCTAGTCAATTTCCGCCCATAGGGCATAAGTCCGCGTGGAGCCCATTGAGAGTAGGTGTAGTGCACACTTGCATTCCCCTTGTGCTTTCTGGGAAAGACGGACGATAGAGTAGGTATTTGAGGGATGCTGAGGTAACGGGTTTTCACCCTCCACAAATGGCATTATTTTAGGATCTAGACTTCTCAGCCAGATCATATTTTGATGGACCCCCCTCATACCGAAAAATCACCCTCCACAAACGGTGCAAATAAAACCGCACTAAATGACTCAACTACTACTATTTTATCAATAGCAAATGGTGCATCTTTAATTTGTCGCACCATTTGCTCTATAACAAAGGGAGTAAGTGCAGTTGTTGCCTTTTGCTCTTGGGGTGGCATACAGTTTCCCAGCACAAATAGGGCAACCAAGAATAGTTGCACCATTTTTTGACCAACTAATAGTGTGACTGTTGTGTTTTACACCATTTGATATCTGAACTAATAGAGCAAAATATATAAGTTGTACCATTTGATCAACACCAAACAACGCAACTAGTTTTATTGCGCCGTTTGTTGTTTTTCCATGGCAACCCACCTACCGCATAAATAGGGCAAATTTGTATATTGCACTAATACATATAGAACAACAAGAGAAAATTACTTATCTACCTTATTTGATATCCTTTAATTTAGGGAAAGTTTACTTTTATTGCACTATTTAATCAAGTATTTGGTGCAAACATCTAAAAGCCCTATTTGATCTTTCAGCTTTGAAAAAAAAATTCAGCATTATTTATAATATCAATTATCTCATTTTATTATTAATTAAAATCATAGTAAACATGAAAATTACAAAAGATTGGTCAAAATATTATTTCCATAACCTTTCCAAAAACTTTTGTATCTGTCAATTGTCATACACAACCATTTTACACCATTACCACTAATTTTGATCAAATACTATTTATATACATATTTTGTTTCTATACTCATGAAATCCGCAGCTTGATCATAGGAAGAAGGATTGTAACACTAGACTTTTCCATATTCATGATCTAGGGAGGTGATATTGATATGAGACTCCTTGTGCAATCCAAACTCAGTCGCATCACCTTTCAAGTTGAACAAACTCATATCATCAGACTGTTCCGGTTGTAATACCAAATTGTTCCGGTTAGTATCCAGCACATCACCTTTGAAGTTGAACAAACTCATATCATCAATTGTACGAAATATTTAACAAAGACATCAGACTCATCTGATGATCAATTTGTGATATGGCATATACAAGAAATCAACATGATGCTGCAGTTAGTTATTGTAAATGGACGATTGGACATTTAAAAGGGAGACAATACCCCAAAGAAAGACATAGACCAAGCAGAAAAAGGGGATGCTTATACTATCACCAAAAAACTATACAACACTAGATAAACCATTAATTATCACTTGCTGCATTCATGAATTATGCTATCCTTCATCAGTCATCACCAAAACTTCAGCAGTAGAATGAAAAACATCTAGCTAAACTATTTGATCAGACCTTCCTTTCGGATTGCAAGTATCAAATGAAATTGTGCAGGAATGATTCTAAAGCTAAGGAGCATGCTTGCAACTGCTAGAAAATAAACATCAGCTAAAGAGTGAAGAACTAGGTAGCTAGGTATGGTTACATCTATATACTATTCCTACTACCAGGTCTTGTAATTTGTGCATACACTTCATTCTGATCAGCTCTACTTATCATACTGTCCCAGTTATTTGAAATGTCATTCATAGTTCTCCATTAAACTAATCTTGATTTGTAGTTCTCCATTAACTGATTAGCAATATTCAAATTATTGCACTATCATCTCATTAAACTCAATAGAGTGTGAACTTCATAAAACATTTCACCAATCTTGATTCAGTTTTCCGCAGTCTTTCCAAATAGCTACCAAACTCTTTTCCATTTTACATAGTCACTAAGATACTAACAAAAAAGAAACTGAAAAGCAAAAGAAAAATTGAAAAAAGAAAGGCAAAAGAGGCAGAAACTGAAAATAGAACTTACCAAACGCCACTCGGTTCTCATGAACTCCCTACCCCATTGACCTTGATCCCTTCTCTTTATGAACTACATAAACAAAGCAACAATAGCAGCTGAAGGGGTGTATTTATTCACCTAGCAGCATTTAATGACTCGAATGCCACCTTCTGCTTTCAAAAAACCCTCACATTTTTTCATGAATCTAGCTTTAACTTGCTTGAACTTCATTTACAATACACATAAATGAGTGTAGAGTCAAAAGTCTATGGTAGTAGATTTTGTTATGTAACTTCAACAATTTCCTTCAATCAAAAGACTACTAGTTACTACTATCTATCAGAGCAATGGTTTGAGACAAATGTGACAATAACTAAAGAAAGAAATATATTTCCTAACTGAGTGATCCTCCCTGTTCTAGCAATCAAAATCATACTTGTGCGAGTCCGCTTCTTGTCACCTAGGCACTTCGTTTGATGCTCAAAAGCCTCACACTCTGAAAAAGGTGCAACAAGAGTAAGACACCAATGAATCGCTAAGTATTATCCTTAGACGATGATATGATAAAAAACCCATTAATCACATGTCTAAATATTTGAAGAACATCTACTGTAGAGAAGAATTCTTTCTTTGTTTCGTGGTTTTCGCATTGTCCACCAATGTTCCATCCAGATGAACTGGGAAAAGTAAGTATGCTTCATGCTTCCAAGTTTGATCAGGAGTAGCCTAAAAAGAATCCTATCACAAAACAAGCAGAAAAATAAATCAAAAAAATTGAGAGAAACATATATAATATCTCATTCACAAAAAAAGATAACAAGAGTGCTTGGTATCGAGACTCATAAGACATCAAACATCCGCTAATACTAAAAAAGCTATAAACCTACCATTATCATTTGAAACAACAGAAAGAAATCAGAGCTCATGTTTAGGTCTCTAATATATCAGAATGGACAGTAGTCAATGACCTTTCAAGATAATCATGATATATGAAGATATATACCTCAAATATGAAATGCCCATGCTTTGACACCCAACTGCCGCACCGATGCAGCTTCAACCTTTACATACCTCATAACTAAATTATGAAGATATATACTAGTACTACACACCTAACAATACTAATCACTAGCTGTGTTGAGAAAAAAGCTACAGATGAGGCACTGCATTTCATTCTATGTGATTAAATTATGTTGAGATTGACAATATCAATAGTTTTTCAAGCAAAACACAATACCAAAGCACTACCTCAAAATACAATCAACCAATAACAAAGAGCTACACTATAAAAAGGCAGCCTGGGTATATATTTCAACCCAGAAAATTGAGGAACAGTGTGAACTTATATTAAATTCAAGTTGTCTGTTGCCTTTGAGCTCAGTCGCTGGTTTTCTTTTCGCCATCAGAATTACATCAAATGAGTATTTTAGTTGCTAGGTCATACCTCGTAGAAGTGAGCACAACGACAGTGGAGGCACTGAAGAGATTATCTACTTTGACATGGAGATTAGCAGCGAGCATTTCATAATAACTTCAAATGAGCATTTTTGTTGCTCGAACTATATGAATTGGAAAAGTGGGAGTCGAGATAAGAGAGTTGACAATTCACAGATTCGATGACTATGAAGAAGATAGGAAGTTAAGCTATAGAGAAGAATTGAAGAAGAAGATGAAGTCGACCGACAAGGAAGCGAGGAACTCTATTTGACATAGTGCTATTGTCGACTGGCATATAATGGGGGCGAGCAAGAAAGAATGTCCTATTTAATGCTATCATATAGTGCAACATGGACTTTGTGTACTAACCGATGGTCTCTATTAGTGCAGGTTTTACATTTGCCCCATTTGGTTAATCAAACATATATTTATCTATTGTACTCATAGGGTGACCATAAAATAATTGCACTAATTGACATAGTCAGTTAGTGCGAGATAGTAAGTGCAGCTATAGGTGGTCTCTATTAGATCTAGAGCAACCTCGGTCTTCGCATTATTTGGTTAATGAAGAATTACAAACTCCCGATGTACTAATAGGGCAAGTACAAAACAGTTGCACTACAAGACATGCTCAATTAGTGCGAGATTCTTTGCCTCACTTAATCATATATGTGTAATGTAGTTGCACTAACATATAGCGGGAGTAGTAAGATGCACCTATTGATACAATATGTTAGGGCAAGCTTTTCTTGTTGCACTATTTGCTTATGTGAAGTAGGGAACTTTAAGTATTGTCTTATTTGTTCTAACTTTTAGGTGCATCTTCTTAGTTGCACTAATTGATAATCTGTAAGTTGTTGGCAACATTGTTGTAGTGTGTTATCTCACCCAATGACACTTAGAATGCAAACCGAAAAGTAGATTCAACGTTTCTGGGTAAACCAACACTTCATTGTGACATCTAGTGACGTGATGATAATTTTTTTAACAAAGTATATGATATATATATATATAGATTAAGTGTTACATAACCTACGAACAAAGTCTGGAATGGTATCCAGAGTCCACTGTTCTACTATCTGAGCTCTACGGGCCAGATTAGTTGAACAGTGTGCTGACATATTGTTAGATCTTGGTACATTAAACCAAGTTACAGGAACGGGCCTGCAGTGTACAATACCCGATTTAAAATAGTTTTAACTTGATTCGGTAAATGAGCAGAGGTTCCAATGTTGAGATAATCCACTATCTGTTTGTAGTCAGTCAAGAAGCAGACCAAAGTGTGCCCAGATTGTAGTTGTAACACCCTAACCGTTAACCTCGTCATTACCTCATAAACCGTTACTAATTACTCCTACTCACGCAGCGGAACTCCAATTACAACGAGGGGTGAAACAATGCCGTTAGCCACCCACGTGGCTAACCAGGCCTTTCTTACATACCGTAACGGTCTGATGAACTGGAACAACCGAATACACAATACAAATACTTTACTCAAATCAATTCTTTACTATACCAAGTCTACAACATATGGATGCCGACAACATATTCGGTCTTACACCTCTTTCAATACATAAGTAATTAAATCTAACTACCCATGCAACCCACCGACCCGTCCTACTCTCGAACGGTAACATCTTCGGTGTACCTGTAAAATAAAAACGTTGCCCCTAGGGGCTCAGCTTAACGCTGCATATGAAATTCGCATACCCCGAGCGCTAACCAGGGTACGCCGACTACTTTGTCGGATATACATGGAGTTCATTAGTCAATCAACATGCATCATAGTAATACAATATATATGTATATTACTCAAGGAATCTACATCCAATCACGGAACACAATTCCTAACTAACATAACAAGGTTGTTAGTTGTATCAGTTTACTCTTAGGCCTTGAGGGTTATACCTCACTATGCCACGTTTACTTATTCATTATCTCACCCGCTCTCTCGCGTTACTTACTCATATAAACATCCAATCTCTTGGGCTACTCGTACTATACTCACCCATTCTCTCGGGTTACTTATACTCATTATCTCATCCACACTCCTGGATTATTTATACTCAAGCTCTTGTAGATTCTCGAGACACTACAGGTCTCCTACGTCACGCTTGTTACTCTTAGTACACACTTAGGCCAAAACTCATGGCTCTCAAGCATAGTCTTACTTCCCTGGTTTCGACCCTACTCTGGTCTAGCTTGGTGGGAAGGTTCAACTAGCTCACGGAACTCTCTCTCTTAGTTCCTAACTCTTTTACATAGGTCCGACTACTCATGGACTACTCTCATTCCCATGCACTCCTCTCTCGGAGTTATAATAATATTATGTGTTCTAGTCTAGAAGCATCACTCTTGTTGTTTCTAATGACTTTGGGAATAATACACAAGTTCGGTTAATCTTAGGTTTTAAGAGTTACCCATACGTTTCATTTACTCATACTTTCGATTATTTTCTTATACCGGGTAAAATCCTCATATAGGAGGTCGACCAAGGCACAAGGGAGCTACTAATTCCTTAGGTCTCTTTTACCTTCTTACTAGTTCACATCTCCGAACTATCTTTAGTCCTCTTGAAGTAAGTTCACTTATCTTTCCACTCTCATTTGTTTCGTGGTTTGTTTCAATATGGTTTCCTAACCGTTATCGGGTATTTACTCAACCCGCACTTCTCCTTACATTCTAGGGAGTTCATATGTTTGCGTTATCGTTATACTTTAACGGATAGTTTGTGTGTTTGCACGTTTTCGATATCATAAGCATCGACCCGATCTATGGGTCACTAGCCAAACATTACTCACTATGTGTCGGTCTTTACACTATGTTAGACCACACCGGCATACAAGTATGTTAGCTCATTCAACATACAACAAGACATACATAATCAAACAAGGGATTATTTTCATGCTTTAATCTTGATTAAGCCGGCACACAAACACACAAATCAACGTAACTCGGTTAGCACGCGGAGTATGAGAAAATCATACCTTCCACTGGGGTTTTTACTTTTACCGTGTCATCTCACCATGCTCGGGTCTCGTACGATTCTCTGATAATGTTACAAACACTATTATTAATACTAAGCTCATACGGAACATAATTAAATGCTACTCCCGTACTTTCCCCGTTATCCCGTTATCTCGGTTTTACTCTTGTTAATTTGAGTTCTCACTTCTCAATCACTTCTAACACTTTCTTACACTTCCTAGGGCCTTTACATGTCACCAAACAAGGCCTTAACATCATTAACACTTAAACCCCCATCAATTACAACCTTTAAAATGCTCTCTGTAGGTTTCTGGGGGTGGTCTGGGACTTGGTCCTTACCTAAGGTCCCGGACCAATTGTTTTCCTAACTCTCAGCTGATTTTTGATGGTGGTCCGGGACCTTGTCCCAATCTTAAGTCCCGGACCAATTGAGTACGTAACTCTCGGGTGATTTTAGCAGGTGGTCCGGGACCTTGTACCAGACTCAAGTCCCGGACCAAACATGGTAGGAAACTCTCGGCATGAATAAAGGGGGTGGTCCGGGACTTTGTCCATGGACTAGGTCCCGGACCCTGCTACAAATTTTACAAATTTGACAGTTTCTAACTCTGTTCAAGGTCCTCTCTTAGCTCATTGATTACCCAATCTTCACCAACTATAATCCTCATGTTTTAGCACCTAATTACTCATCTAAACCACCTTAAACTAGTCACCAAGTCCACTCACTAAGCCATGCTTAATTCACTCCAATTCACTTATATTTCATAACTTGGTTTTCTTGTTTTCTAATACTCTTGTAACAGATTTTGGTATTGCCTCCCACCATTCAATACTCCTACAATAATGCCATTCCTAGCACTCCGAAGACATTATTTCCACTACTTTCACACTCTTCTTCATACTTTGGTTTTCAAACCATCAGCCACTCACTTAACATCTCTTAAACACACCTAGTTTCTCCCATTAAATGAAACACTCAAGTTCATAATCTCCAAGGAAATTTCGACAGCACTTGCCTACTTCTTTAGCATATTCACCACAACTGAATCAACTCATACACTCCTTCATCCCTGTTTAATGAAGCACAAACAACTACAATACACCAAATTCCCTCTTGTTTACACATATACACTAGCTTAGCTTCTAGGTTTATTTGCACACCTAAACCACATTAAAACAATCTCATTCAACTAACATCATTGTAGTATCATAACTACACCCATTCAAGAGCATTAATTCAACTCTAAAATCAGTTTCACAAGCCAAATAAAACTAACACAATGTAAGCTCTTTACCTCATTTATTTTCGGTTTTCACCCCTCTTCTTCCTCTTTCTCTTGTTCCCTCTTTCTCTTCTTGTTTTCACAACACACAAGGGGGTCTAGATTGCCATCTACAATCATATCCCCATACACACATATTGAGCTTATTAATTCAATTTCTTCCTCACAAAAACTAGTATCACAAGAGCTAGTTTTTAGGGTTTTAACATAAAGATTACCTCAAGGTGTCCAAATGGAGAGTTAGGCAATCAAAGGATGGAATTTCCAACACTCCACACAGCATGGAAGAACCGGCTGAAATGGGGGAAAAATCAACGTGGGCAAAAATTTGATTTTTGCAAGGAAAAGCTACAAAGTATGAAACTCTTGCTTTTATTTTTACCTAAGAGCATCAAGGTGGTGAAGGAGAGTCAAAATCAGCTCCTTAAGCTTCAAGAGGCAAAACACCCATGGAAGTGAAGGTGGAGGAATCAAGATTTTGAGGGGTGGAAAACGTAGCCCTCGCCGATACGAATCTAACGGTGGCATTTTTGTGCGATTCGGTGAAGAAATGAGCAAGTGAGAGGAGAAGGAGATGGGGCTTGTGAGCTTCCTTCTCGAATCGGTAATTACAGAGGAAAGAAGGAGTTTAGTTGGAGGGGGGGAAGACAATCGTGAAATAAAAGAAAAGAGGGGGAGAGAGAACTATTATTACTTTTAACTATTCCCCCCTCTTGCTTTATTTCCTTGTCATCTTATCACTAATTAGCTAACAAGCTATTAAAGTGTATACTTATTGATTAAAACCGGCCCACATGAATTAGTAGCCCGGGTCCTTTTTTCGTCTTTTCGAATTAAACACGTTTCGTCTCCCGGTTTCGACACTATTCACTTACCGGGTCCGTTTTCCGGAATTTCCTCGTTTAATTACTTTTAATGGTTATTAAGCTTCCATTAATACTTAATTATAGTTATTTAATCAACTATAGTTTTTACGGGTCCGTTTGACCACTTAAAGTCGCGTTTTCGGGTTTTCTCGAAAGACATGCTTTAAAACTCCGTTAGCGTTTTAATCCATTATTTGGATCCGTTTTCTTCGGGAATCGTTCCCGTATACTAATTAGGCCTAAATAAGCCTTAGGAATCCATCTCGGACCCTTACGAGATCATATTTATCTTATTTAAATTTAATGAGCATTTTAGCGTTTTTCGCTCTTCAAGCGTTTTCTCTTTTCTTTTGGTTTTATTCTTTTTACCAATACTCTTTAGGCACCATCAGGCCATTAATAATTTTATTAGAGTAATTAAATCACCATTATTAGGTCCGGGGTATTAAAATCTACCCCCCTTAAGGAACTTTGCCCTCAAAGTTGGCGAATCTAATATGGTTGGTCTCATGGCATTCTATGCCAAGGTTATAATACATGTATAACCTTACAGACTCCACAAGTCCGTCTTATTTCACACTACACATACCACACATATATCACAGCATGTAAGCAATCAAAAATACTCTTTGTATTCTCTCCATGGAATCGGTCCGAAGACAAGAAGGCTCTACAGTCCTCGAATCCATATTGAGTAATACACTGCCGATCCCTCAGGTACCGGTCACATTGAACACTTACTTTTTCTGGTTCACGGCCGTTTCATGACAAATGGGCACTTACACTCTCTGGCCCACGGTCCCTTCGGTTCTGATCAAAACGTTTCACATATAAATATCCTCAGGCACTCTGGTTGACTCACTCAACACAGGATCGTCTCAGGGTACTCTCCCCGTCCCACTGCCTTTGGAAAAACCACACACTGTCACCGCCCCAACCGATCACTTAGGACCGCCGCACGTACGGTGCAATGGTTTCAAAACTAATACACGCCCACCGTTTTACCGGTCATCAAGACTTAAGGCCACAGCCATCGGCGGGTGATAGCGGTTTCAAAACAAGTTTTCATTTCCATCTTCATACTTGAAGGAAATTCCCTTGTAAATTCCGTTTGGAAATTCTTTTTTAAAAACATCACACAACTCCAAATCCAACTTACGATAGTTGCCTCTTTTCTTAGCGTGATTACTTGTGACCACTTAATGGGAGCTTCAAGAATCATCCAGCCCTGATGTGATCAGCATCAGTGTTGAACTATCCTTCCACCCCAATTTGTGTTCGGTTTCCCTTGATCGCTAGCAGATCAAGTTCCACCTCCCACGTCAGTTTCAAACAAGCAGATAGTCAAACATTTTCGTTTTCTATATTTTACTCTTTCTAGTCATATTCATATACAATCCATTTTAATTTATCTCTAATTCCTAAAACTTAGGTCATCCGTCATTCTCCATTTACTTGCTTACTTTACCTAAGCAACTCATGACTTAGTTTCTCAAATTGTTATTCAATTTAAACATATAGCATACAACTCCAAAGGATGGAACTCACTCCATCAATCATTCTCAACTAAAATTACCTAGGGAAACTCACTTCCTACTAGGTTATACACCGGTTTCATACCGATTCATACTCATAATATCTCATGTCTAATCTCAATAGACATATACTATAGGGATTCTCATTCCCCAGGAGTTTCACTACTCCTCTTTTCATATTTATTACATACACATTACTCGCATCTCTCATGCATAATACTCATACTCACACGATGAATGGGTAGACATGTTTATGTAACATGAGTTCCAATCATCAAAATAATTTATTTTGTGCTATGCACATAGTAGTTTACGCACCTATACGTAAAACATGCTCTAAGCGGTTTCTCGCCCTACCCCCCTTAAAAGGGGTTACGCCCGCGTAACAGACCATATGTTATCACTGAACATTGGTTCACTAATTCGTGAATCACGAAGTGTTTAACTTCACTGTGGTTACTTAACTCATAACCGAGTTTGGTTCTAGCCTCTAAGGCTTCAAGGCGTTTACGATTAGCCATTTACTCAGGTTTGCCAGGTATACTTAACCTTAAATTACGGCCCACTAGCTTCTGCTGCGTGACTTGATAACTAGAGCTTAACTCGCCCTTGGTATTCTCAATGTATTATTCAGTCCCTTTTTATCTTGGGAATAAAGGTTTTTCAATCGTCGCTTGGTGACTCTTACCGTATGCGAATTCGATGAGTTATAGATTTTCTCTCCAGCTCTCTGGAAATCTATTTTTGTATAACTTCGTATACCTTCGTGATTATTCACTTACTCTTCCTGACTTGTTGTCGGTTGAGGTCAAGCTACCATTTAGTTTGTAGTGCTTCCTCGATTAATTTTTATGTTGTTTACTTGTTTCTGTGCAAGAATTTCTCATGCATACTACTATGCATTTACTATTCATCGGTCCTAGGACCTGTGGGTTACAGCCCACATTTTCGTGCATCTTTGGCCAGCAGCCGCACGGTCATCTCTCTAGATTCTCACTCGACAGGCTTCGTTGACATTTCTCAATTCCTAGCTCTCCCACTCGATCATTACCGCCAAGTGCAATACCAAAACACCCAGTCATACAGAGTGCAGAAGCGTAAACCCTTGACAGTAAATCTCTCATGAGATAGGAATGAATATGTCTCCTATACCACATTCTCTCATCAGCTTCATATCACTATCCGAATATACTCTTACAATGGTCGCTTACTGCGTACCTTGGTCTTTCTCACTTTCATGGCATCCGCTACTACTTTAGCTTCCGCCCAGGTGTTCTTGCCATTTACACTATGGCTTGCCATTCACTTGGCCCAACAACACGTTATTCTTTAACTCTCTCTGCGCACTTGCGCACTGCTTACTCTGCAGTTCATATTGCACACATACAGTGTTTACCACTCAACCGATTACTCTTCGGTTTTGAATTACTGCTATCGAGGTTCCTCTTTACACTCTACTATAGTTCATATGCTCCTTGGCAATATACACATGCTCAAGTTTCACTACACCGCTCTAGCGGTTTCACAATACATACATAGGTGGTAGCCTTTCTCTGGAGGATTCACGCAATAGCCGCTCCCTAGGCCCCACAATAACAAGTGGTATCCCCCACTCTAAGGTAGTGGTTCGTTCTCCATAATTCCTTTTATGCCTTTATGCATAAGTTGCAATGTTTAAATCTACGAATGGTAGTTGGTTTACTGGCTTACGAGCCAGCTTGCCTCGAGCCATGCTCTGTGCGGCTGTTTATACAAGTTTCTTCTTCTCCGTACACCATTCAATGGTTTTTAGGTATTATTGGGCTCTTTGATATGGTTGTCTTATCACACTTCCATACATGGAAGTCCCATAAACATCTTGATATTAAATCATGCCCGCTGGCAATCTAGGGTATCCCGTGTTACGTGGGATCCCTTCGGGTTCTACCCGAGTGTTCGCCTAAAAACTTATGTTCTCAACATGATATCTGGTTCAACTACTGTTGATTCTGGTACCCTTCACGGATTGCTCCTGGGTGTTATTGAGTTGTGCCATTACATCTGGCTTGAACTCATGGGTATGTTCAGTTACTTGCTCCGCCTTGCGGTTATGTATATTTTGAACTATCCCATTTTGGGTTGTAATGTCCCCCGTTAATGGGTAGATCATTGGTACTACCTTTACCTTCTTGGTCAGGTCATCATCCTCTCCAGTGAGGTATACTGTGGAAATTCTATCCCGTTCATCAAACCTTAATATGTTCATTTTAGGCATTCACCTTTTTGTTTATGCTGGTATTCATTCCAGTTATTATGCATTTCCTGAGACATATCCAATGTCTTTACTCAATACTCTGTGCTTCTTGCACTCCCAACTCTTAAGTCATCTTCTTAGAATGGGTTCTTGACTCCTTTCGCTTGGTAAGCTCCTTTGTGTTCTTCGGTCACTCGAGGTGTCCAGCTGTCTTGGTTTGAATTGGCTCTTTCGTCCGTAGTATGGAGTGGGCTACTTCCCGTGAATCCGTACTCTACTTGTATACATACATGGAGTATCTTATTGATACGTTACCACTTACCCGACTAACTCATAACTGGTCTGTCAGGCCCGCAAGCTCCTTCGGAGTGCGGTCGTTCCATGTCTCGTTTAGTACGCCGTAGTGTCGGTCACACGTCTAGGTGAAGTATTCTGTCGCCAACTCCTCTTATATCGTCCTATGATAACTTACCGTGGTTCTCTGGTTTGGTTTAAAAATTTGAGGGGTTTTGAAAGTTTTGTGTTTGAAAGAAAAATTTGGGTTTGAAAATAAAAATCTCCACGGCATTTCAATGCCGGTTGCTTCTTTCCAGATATGGCTTCTCACCAACTGGTATGCTCTTTATGCAATGATCAGGCCGTTATGCCTTTTCAAGGTTTCGTTTCACAATTCTTAAGGTTTGTGTGCTATATTGGCTTCTTTAGCCATCCTCGTACTTTGCTAAGTACTTATTGCTTGCTAAAGTTCCTCTTAGCTGTCCGTTATTACTGCACTTGCCGTGGCAAGTGCGCGGTACAGGCGGTTTTTGGGTTAACTCATACTGGTCACGGTTTCGTTCACAATGTATTTGGTAGCCTTGTTGGCTTTTCCTTTGATCCGTTAGTTGGAAATCTACTCTTTAGAGCTTTTCTCATTCATCTTGTTATGACTGTCATTCATTTAGGTGCTTCTCCATTCTCGGAGTTCCTTAATTACTTAGTTCAGTGTTCTACCTCGTTGCTCGTTCCCACGTCGTTACTGTGGTTACCGAGGTTTACATCACTAGGCACTACCGTTGTAGTCCTATTCGGGTGTACCCCATAATTATGCTTGTAGCTGCCTAAGCTATGCCCGCTAGGTATCGCAACCTCTTCGGGTGAGGCAGGGTGGGTGTATTTACTCTTTGACTAGATTCTTAGTCGGTTAGTGTACCGATGGTGGTATTATTTAACTATGGCGGTCCGTAAACTTGTGTCCCGGTTTTTGTTATTTCTCACGAGTCCGCCTTGTTGCACGGTTGGTGCTTTGCTTATTGCTGCTGCTCCGCCAGCTAGGTTCTTGCGACTTCTAAGCATGTCGCCCCAAGCTGCCACAAATTCTGGTCTCCTTGGATTAGGATTTCTTGATTTCTTGCTATTAAGTGTGGTTAATGTCGTTCCAGCGGGATCCGTCTCCGGGGTTTCCGGTTCTCGGGATCTACCGCATGACAGGTTCTAGTTCATATCGAAACATTAAATAAGTGCCAGATCGGGTTTCCCCGTCACACTGGCGTTCCTTCCCCAAGCTTTTAATACGGGGATTGTGGAGGGCGGGTTTGGTATTGTAGGTATCCAGTTCATACTGGAAGTTCCTAACTAGCGCATCTCTCACGCTACCACTCAACCCAAAGCCCTAAGTCTTAAACTCCTAACTCGGTATTTCCTAAGCTCAGTATTTCCAGTCATCAGAGCGATACTTCGCTCTGATACCATTTTTGTAACACCCCAACCGTTAACCTCGTCATTACCTCATAAACCGTTACTAATTACTCCTACTCACGCAGCGGAACTCCAATTACAACGAGGGGTGAAACAACGCCGTTAGCCACCCACGTGGCTAACCAGGCCTTTCTTACATACCGTAACGGTCTGATGAACTGGAACAACCGAATACACAATACAAATACTTTACTCAAATCAATTCTTTACTATACCGAGTCTACAACATATGGATGCCGACAACATATTCGGTCTTACACCTCTTTCAATACATAAGTAATTAAATCTAACTACCCATGCAACCCACCGACCCGTCCTACTCTCGAACGGTAACATCTTCGGTGTACCTGTAAAATAAAAACGTTGCCCCTAGGGGCTCAGCTTAACGCTGCATATGAAATTCGCATACCCCGAGCGCTAACCGGGGTATGCCGACTACTTTGTCGGATATACATGGAGTTCATTAGTCAATCAACATGCATCATAGTAATACAATATATATGTATATTACTCAAGGAATCTACATCCAATCACGGAACACAATTCCTAACTAACATAACAAGGTTGTTAGTTGTATCAGTTTACTCTTAGGCCTTGAGGGTTATACCTCACTATGCCACGTTTACTTATTCATTATCTCACCCGCTCTCTCGGGTTACTTACTCATATAAACACCCAATCTTTTGGGCTACTCGTACTATACTCACCCATTCTCTCGGGTTACTTATACTCATTCCCATGCACTCCTCTCTCGGAGTTATAATAATATTATGTGTTCTAGTCTAGAAGCATCACTCTCGTTGTTTCTAATGACTTTGGGAATAATACACAAGTTCGGTTAATCTTAGGTTTTAAGAGTTACCCATACGTTTCATTTACTCATACTTTCGATTGTTTTCTTATACCGGGTAAAATCCTCATATAGGAGGTCGACCAAGGCACAAGAGAGCTACTAATTCCTTAGGTCTCTTTTACCTTCTTACTAGTTCACATCTCCGAACTATCTTTAGTCCTCTTGAAGTAAGTTCACTTATCTTTCCACTCTCATTTGTTTCGTGGTTTGTTTCAATATGGTTTCCTAACCGTTATCGGGTATTTACTCAACCCGCACTTCTCCTTACATTCTAGGGAGTTCATATGTTTGCGTTATCGTTATACTTTAACGGATAGTTTGTGTGTTTGCACGTTTTCGATATCATAAGCATCGACCCGATCTATGGGTCACTAGCCAAACGTTACTCACTATGTGTCAGTCTTTACACTATGTTAGACCACACCGGCATACAAGTATGTTAGCTCATTCAACATACAACAAGACATACATAATCAAACAAGGGATTATTTTCATGCTTTAATCTTGATTAAGCCGGCACACAAACACATAAATCAACGTAACTCGGTTAGCACGCGGAGTATGAGAAAATCATACCTTCCACCGGGGTTTTTACTTTTACCGTGTCATCTCACCATGCTCGGGTCTCGTACGATTCTTTGATAATGTTACAAACACTATTATTAATACTAAGCTCATACGGAACATAATTAAATGCTAATCCCGTACTTTCCCCGTTATCCCGTTATCTCGGTTTTACTCTTGTTAATTTGAGTTCTCACTTCTCAATCACTTCTAACACTTTCTTACACTTCCTAGGGCCTTTACATGTCACCAAACAAGGCCTTAACATCTTATAACATCATTAACACTTAAACCCCCATCAATTACAACCTTTAAAATGCTCTCTGTAGGTTTCTGGGGGTGGTCCGGGACTTGGTCCTTACCTAAGGTCCCGGACCAATTGTTTTCCTAACTCTCGGCTGATTTTTGATGGTGGTCCGGGACCTTGTCCCAATCTTAAGTCCCGGACCAATTGAGTACGTAACTCTCGGGTGATTTTAGCAGGTGGTCCGGGACCGTGTACCAGACTCAAGTCCCGGACCAAACATGGTAGGCAACTCTCGGCATGAGTAAAGGGGGTGGTCCGGGACTTTGTCCATGGACTAGGTCCCGGACCCTACTACAAATTTTACAAATTTGACAGTTTCTAACTCTGTTCAAGGTCCTCTCTTAGCTCATTGATTACCCAATCTTCACCAACGATAATCCTCATGTTTTAGCACCTAATTACTCATCTAAACCACCTTAAACTAGTCACCAAGTCCACTCACTAAGCCATGCTTAATTCACTCCAATTCACTTATATTTCATAACTTGGTTTTCTTGTTTTCTAATACTCTTGTAACAGATTTTGGTATTGCCTCCCACCATTCAATACTCCAACAATAATGCCATTCCTAGCACTCCGAAGACATTATTTCCACTACTTTCACACTCTTCTTCATACTTTGGTTTTCAAACCATCAGCCACTCACTTAACATCTCTTAAACACACCTAGTTTCTCCCATTAAATGAAACACTCAAGTTCATAATCTCCAAGGAAATTTCGACAGCACTTGCCTACTTCTTTAGCATATTCACCACAATGAATCAACTCATATACACTCCTTCATCCCTGTTTAATGAAGCACAAACAACTACAATACACCAAATTCCCTCTTGTTTACACATATACACTAGCTTAGCTTCTAGGTTTATTTGCACACCTAAACCACATTAAAACAATCTCATTCAACTAACATCATTGTAGTATCATAACTACACCCATTCAAGAGCATTAATTCAACTCTAAAATCAGTTTCACAAGCCAAATAAAACTAACACAATGTAAGCTCTTTACCTCATTTATTTTCGGTTTTCACCCCTCTTCTTCCTCTTTCTCTTGTTCCCTCTTTCTCTTCTTGTTTTCACAACACACAAGGGGGTCTAGATTGCCATCTACAATCATATCCCCATACACACATATTGAGCTTATTAATTCAATTTCTTCCTCACAAAAACTAGTATCACAAGAGCTAGTTTTTAGGGTTTAACATAAAGATTACCTCAAGGTGTCCAAATGGAGAGTTAGGCAATCAAAGGATGGAATTTCCAACACTCCACACAGCATGGAAGAACCGGCTGAAATGGGGGAAAAATCAACGTGGGCAAAAATTTGATTTTTGCAAGGAAAAGCTACAAAGGATGAAACTCTTGCTTTTATTTTTACCTTAGAGCATCAAGGTGGTGAAGGAGAGTCAAAATCAGCTCCTTAAGCTTCAAGAGGCAAAACACCCATGGAAGTGAAGGTGGAGGAATCAAGATTTTGAGGGGTGGAAAACGTAGCCCTCGCCAATACGAATCTAATGGTGGCATTTTTGTGCGATTCGGTGAAGAAATGAGCAAGTGAGAGGAGGAAGGAGATGGGGCTTGTGAGCTTCCTTCTCGAATCGGTAATTACAGAGGAAGAAGAAGGAGTTTAGTTGGAGGGGGGAAGACAATCGTGAAATAAAAGAAAAGAGGGGGAGAGAGAGTACTATTATTACTTTTAACTATTCCCCCCTCTTGCTTTATTTCCTTGTCATCTTATCACTAATTAGCTAACAAGCTATTAAAGTGTATACTTATTAATTAAAACCGGCCCACATGAATTAGTAGCCCGGGTCCTTTTTTCGTCTTTTCGAATTAAACGCGTTTCGTCTCCCGGTTTCGACACTATTCACTTACCGGGTCCGTTTTCCGGAATTTCCTCGTTTAATTATTTTTAATGGTTATTAAGCTTCCATTAATACTTAATTATAGTTATTTAATCAACTATAATTTTTACGGGTCCGTTTGACCACTTAAAGTCGCGTTTTTGGGTTTTCTCGAAAGACGTGCTTTAAAACTCCGTTAGCGTTTTAATCCATTATTTGGATCCGTTTTCTTCGGGAATCGTTCCCGTATACTAATTAGGCCTAACTAAGCCTTAGGAATCCATCTCGGACCCTTACGAGATCATATTTCTCTTATTTAAATTTAATGCGCATTTTAGCGTTTTTCGCTCTTCAAGCGTTTTCTCTTTTCCTTTGGTTTTATTCTTTTTACCAATACTCTTTAGGCACCATCAGGCCATTAATAATTTTATTAGAGTAATTAAATCACCATTATTAGGTCTGGGGTATTAAAGTAGTGCTCCTTGAACTGCTAGCTCTAAGGCCATTGCTTCAGCCTCTATTGGGGTACACACTTTTGATTCCCTCTATATCCTGCAATTTGTGGCTGGCCATGCAGTAAACCAACGAAAGCAGTTCCTAAGTGATGATAATTTAACATGATGAGTGGTTTGTATTTTGATCCTTGTGTTTTTGTTGTACACAAGTTTAAAAGCTCCAATGGACTTGCAAAAGTGTATAAGCTCGGAGATAAAATGAATGCAACCCTATTGGTCGTTATTCATTTGTATTTAAAACAAAAAATAGTCGTTATTGAGTACTTTCATGTCTTTTGGTTGAAGCTTTGCATGTAGTTGGAACTCAAAAGAAATAGGGCACACAAGCTTAGGCAAAAGGTTTCTTGAGAAAGCAATATAAGCATACAACAACAAGAAGGTAAAGGAGTTTGTAAGAAGATAGTAAGCGACAAATTCGAAAAGGGTAAATATTCGGTTCCATTTTGAGAACGGGAAAAAAAGAGACAAGCAAATTTAGGGGAATGAAGTGAATTTGTAATGGAAAAATACAAAATTGAGGAGTTTTATCAAATAAATTTGAAGCGTTGAACAGTTGTAAGAAAATGTACGCTAAGGTGAAATGTAATTGTCGTTCCCATAAAAACAAGTATGAAAAGGTACTTATGGAAATGTAATAAGTTGTAGGGTTACTAACACGTTTTTGTTTTGATTTTACAGGTGTGATGTTAAGTGCAACCATGATGACGATTCTTTAGTGGGGACTACATACATCATCAGACGATCACACACAGCTGGGCAAAAAATCCAGTGGTGCTTTCTGGTCCCCCTACCCCCACTCACAACTTCTCTTTCTTGAGAAGGAAAAGATAGATTGATTAATGGAGGCACAGAAAAGTACTTCAGATCTACATACCCTTTGCTTAAGCCAGATACTTGCTAATGCATCCACTTGTATCATCAAGTTAGACTATGGACCATATAAACCCCATTTATTTCTTTGTAATTATGGATTTCTTACTGAAAAATCTACCCCTTTTTCTGCATAATAGCAAAGGCTAATGACTACTGTCCTTTTGAATGGAATCTAGACGTGCACAAGAAGGAAGCTATACAATACTATTATTGGTATTAGAACTGAACCCAGATCAAATAGAGTCTGGTTATTTCAGTGTACAATGTTTTTCCCAGCATGCATGTATTGGACTGAATTAAATTATCATTAAAATAGTTTGAAGGGGATGAATGATAAATAATTATATCTTCAAAAAAATTGAATCTTCATGTAATAGTGTACTTTGTAATCACCCCCATCTCAACACATCAAACCGTTGATTATTTCCTGTAAATCCAGTGGCTCTAATTTATCCAACACCTATACTAAACTGACTGAAATCCACGGAGTGCGGTGGTTGTCATGGTAATTATACCACCACTCTTATCTGAAATCATTGCACTTCTCATATGCAGATTAACAAGTTTGCCCACATTTCTTCACTAACTTCACTCATAAAATAAAAAATCATCTCGCTCCTCCTCATATTTGAGTATGCCATTCTTTTCATTTGAAATGGTATGATTCACACCCTAAAAGATGACCACCTACAAAAAGCAAATCAGAGAGGATCAAATGTGACCGCAGGGTTAGAAAAAGCGATAAAAGTGTCACAATTTTATCATCTCTGATTATCCAAATTGAGATCATTTGAAGGAAACATGAAAGAAAAAAACAAAAGCAAAAGGAGGACTCAAGAGTTATCCAGCATTCCAGCGAATGATTCAGCCTAATTCCCTTGAATACGCACTAAGCATAATGATTACCATCAGATAATGAAAAAAGGGTTAAACCCTGCATCTTTTATGCTTGCATAAGACCTCACATACATGAACAAAGCCCAAAATATAGCCTCACAACCTGGAAAAAGAGTAAGGCTCAAGGGAGCTGTCAACACAAGATTATTTTATTTCCATCAGATAGAAAAGTAGTTAATTAAAAAAAAAGTCAGTATAAGATATGGGTTTCGTTGATTCATCCTTAGATTTCTAGCAGCTAAGGTATGGAATGTTAGAAGACAATCAGCTTTCACGGGAACAGAAATAAGTAAAAGGCTTGTGGTTAGAAGTGGAGGTCCTTGTGGGGAGAGAGCTAAACAAGGCTAGACATCAAAAAGGAAGATGGGTGTGGGCATGATGAATGAACCGAAGCAGAGTCTAGCAGGGAAGAGGTCATCGTTTCGATCAATCTCTAGCTCAATTGCAAGGCAAAAGAGTACAATTGAATGGTAAGTGTTGTTGATTTCTACCATTATCATGTACTCTGTACATGTTACACCTAATTTTTTTAAATGGTTTGAATTTCCCTTCTTATATGTACTACCTTGAACTGAAGTTTTACCATTTATCTAAAACTAAGTCATTGGGAGATTCTCCGATGAGTGTAGAGACCGCTCTGCACTTACTGAATTTGAATTTTCATGAGTTTTCTTCTGAGTTCAGTGAACCATTTTGTGTCATTATTAACCCTATACTGAGCTGGTTCTGCTCTAGACGGGGCAGGAAAGAAAAGCAGCACAATTTGTTGAGTGTTCGAATTATTGGTTTGAAGGGAGGATGGGCTTAAATGCGGCTACATAAGTAATTCAGTTAGTTTTAGAAAAAATATATATAACCTGATTATCTCTTTCTGAGAGATTATAGAGCCAGGCAAGCACCGAAAGTAGTCTTCTTGAGACACCTAGTTCCTTAAAAAATCTAAGGCAAAACAAATCTTCTAAGAAATGTCATTTTTCTGTTTACTCCCAGCTGCTCTTTATCCCCCCCCCCCCCCCCCCCCCCCCCCCCCCCCCAAACCTTTCTGGATAACGACATGAAAACCGCAGATCTATATGTTTCTAACATCTAAACTCATCAAGATAGTAAAGCCACACCAGTGGCCGTGGTAGCATCCTTGATTTTTTTTTTTCTAACTTAGATTTCCTTTACCTTGAGAACAAAGCAATCATTCATTTGTGATCACTTAACCTTCTAACACCAGAAGGTTCACAGGAGCTGCTACTAGCCCCTAACTTGTCATTACTAAACTGGGTTGATCATTCATACACTCTTACATGTAACCAGAACATGACAACAATATAATAAACCTAACCTGATCAGAAACTTTCATTGAGAGTTTGGTGCTCAGAAGCAGAATCAGCTGATATATTTGAAGTCACCTGGAGTTAGAGCTGATCAACTGGGTGGATGGGCTGGGTTCGGACCGAGCTAGACATAAATTTTCAGCCCAATCGGGCCAAGGGTTTAGCCCAAACCTGCCCAATCTGGCCAATCACCTAAACCCAACCCGCCCACCTAAAAAAATGCTCATACCATAACCCGGCCCGCCCAGCCCGCTTTTAACTCAAATTTAGCTATTTAGTAACACAGATCTTAAAGTATAGATATATAGTATAGATTTTGAAGAGTGTGCACAACACAAAATAAATTTTATAAGACGAAATGTATGCGGTCCATTCAGTTGAATAACTACTACTGTATACTGTATTATTGTAAGTATTTTATTACTTTTGTTTACATATTTACAATAACATATACTAATGTAAGATGTACTATGACATTCGGGCCGGGCCGGACCATCAATTGGGCAAAATATTTAGCCATAACCCAGCCTGAAAAAATATTCGGCTACTTTTTTTGTCCAAACCCGTCAAGTTATTTGTTCTGCCCATACCCATTGGTCTAATTTACGGGCCGGGCCGCACTGGACGGTTGGGCTATCCTGATTATGATCAGCTCTACCTGGAGTCAAATAACATATGATGGAAACTTAGTTTAAGTTGCGTTACCGAATTCTGTGGCCACTGAAGAGGAAAATGTTCCCAATGGCATTATATATTGCCAGCAGACTTAGAAAAGTACAGAACAGCTCTGATATTTGTATGTTCTTTCTATTTCAGGCCTATATCTGATGTTTCCAGTGACCTCACTGTTGAAGTAGGAACTGCTAGCTTTGCTCTTCACAAGGCAAGTCTAATACTTTTTTACATTTGCTCATCTTTAGAAATGCACATTGTTATTATTTTTCATCTCATGGTTATGCTAATCAAAAGCTGTTTGTAACCTCTTTTTTCTTCACCACTTGTCCAATCCAGTTTCCTCTAATTTCTCGAAGTGGAAGAATCCGAAGAATCCTCCTATCTGATTCTTCAAAAGCCTCCTGTCGGATCACACTCCAATCTGTTCCTGGAGGAGCACAGGCATTCGAGGTAGCTGCGAAATTCTGCTATGGTGTCAACAACAACAACACTGAAATCATCACACTCCCAGACATTGGAATGCTACGATGTGTAGCCGAATTCCTGGAGATGACAAATGAGTATGCAGAGAGGAATCTGGTGACACGAACTGAATCCTATCTGAAGGAAACTGTTATCCCAAACATTGCAAACTCAATCTCGGTTCTTCACCAATGTGAGAATCTGTTGCCTGTGGCAGAAGACATCAATCTAGTTAACAGACTCATCACTTCTATTGCCAACAATGCCTGCAAGGAGCAGCTTTCCTCAGGCTTATCCAAGCTAGAGCAGAAGTTTCCCACAACAGTGGAAACTGAAACTAGCAATTGGTGGGGAAACTCACTTGCAGTACTGAGACTCGATTTCTTTCAAAGGGTGGTATCAGCTATGAGACTGATGGGGCTGAGACAAGATATCATATGCAGGATTCTGATCAACTACGCACAGACTTTCCTACAGAGTCCAGTAGCGAGGGAGCAACGGATGTTGACCGGCAACTGCATCAATCTTGAGCCGCAAAACAAGCAAAGCGTCATTGTTGAAGCCATTGTAAGCTTGTTGCCGAAACCATCAAGGAAGAGCTCAGTTCCAGAGGCGTTTCTGTCAAGCTTGTTGAAGACAGCCATGGTATCTCAGGCTTCTGCATCCTGCAGGGCTGATTTAGAAAGAAGGATCGCATTGCAGCTCGACAAAGCGATCCTTGAAGATATTCTAATCCCAACCACTTCACACGGGAACAGCAACTGCAGCTCTTTGTATGAAACAGATACAATCTTGAGAATCTTTTCCATTTTCCTCAAACTGGAAGAAGATGATGAGGATGATGACATTGCAAACCACTTGAGCTATGATGAACAAGTGATGAGCTATGAATTCAGCAGCTCATTTTCTCAGAAACAAAGCTCGAGTATCAAGGTTTCAAAGCTACTTGATAGCTACTTGGCAGAGGTAGCTTTAGATTCAAACATGACACCATCAAAGTTCATCAGTTTAGCTGAAATACTACCAGATCATGCGCGTGTAGTAACTGATGGACTGTACAAAGCTGTTGATGTCTTTCTCAAGGTAACGTTTGTTTTCTGAGTGTCATTGATATTCTGAATTCTAATGAGTGGGTAGCCTTACTTCCTTATTTTTTGCACCCTTTCAGGTTCACCCAAACATGAAGGAATCGGAGCGGCATAGATTATGCAAAACCATAGACTGTCAGAAACTATCACAAGAAGCATGTAGCCACGCAGCTCAAAACGAGAGATTACCAGTGCAAATGGCTGTGCAAGTTCTCTACTTCGAACAAACAAGGCTTCGAAACGCAATGAATAATGGCAGTCAACACCAACACAGCCAGTTCCTTTTCGGATCTCTAAATGGGCAACGCAGCGGGGCTGGGAGTGGGACTGCATCACCAAGAGACAACTACGCATCTGTAAGAAGAGAGAACAGAGAACTTAAGCTGGAAGTTGCGAGGATGAGGATGAGATTAACTGATCTGGAAAAAGATCATGTGTCTATGAAGCAAGAGCTTGTAGGAGGAGTAGGAGGAGGTTTGAATGATCATCGGGGAAATAAGCTGTTGAAATCTCTTACAAAGAAGTTGGGGAAACTCAATAACTTGTTTTCCTTCCGAGGGAATGGTATGAGTATGATCAAGCGCGAAGGTTCAAGGTTTGGTTCTGAATCGAGATTTTTCTTTCAGAAGCAAAGACACCATTCTATTTCGTAATTAAGGCGTTGGTGGGTGTGATTATATATGTAATTTTCATTGATTCTTTAATATGTGTGTTAAAAAGTTTTGAGTGTATATCGTGTGTTCTAGCGGCTAGTGTGTATTGTGATGATCTCTCTATGATGTTTCTTGAGGCTCTATTCGCGCATTTGACACAAGTAATCTCAGGGCCGTCTCCATTAATTAGGAAGGCCCGTGCGAGTTCAAATAGATAATCATAATATATATAAAAATATTAAATTATGTACAAAAATTATCAAAATATAAATTAATTTAAATAATATTCGTTGTTTATTAATTAATAAATTATCTAATAAAAAGTTAATTTTTTATAAGGGAAATTCACAATATATCCCTGTTTTCTCGTAATTCACAATATCTCCCTGTTGTTTTTCGTAATTCAACTTTAAACATGCTTAAATGTTGTCCAAAATTGATGAAACTTTACATGGACGATGCTAAAGTGTTATTTTTGATCCAAAATCAAATTGAAGTTTTTAAGCTCACATGTGAATGTGAGACCCAATAAAATTGTGACATGTTCATTGGGTCCCACATGTCACATATGAGCTTAAAAAACTTTAAATTTGATATGGACCAAAATATAACACTTTAGCATCGTCCCATGTAAAGTTTCATCAATTTTGGACAACATTTAACCATGTTTAAAGTTGAATTATGAAAACGTAGGGGTATATTGTGAATTACGACGAAAATATGAGTATATCGTGAATTTTCCTTTTAAATAATAAGGGAAATTCACGATATACCCCCGAGGTTTTGAGAGATTTTACGAGATACCCCTGAGGTTTCATTTTCATTACGAGATACCCTGAAGTTTCATTTTTTTTACAATATACCCCTGAGGTTTCACTTTCATTACGATATACCCCTGAGTTTTCAATTTTATACGAGATCCCCCTCAGTTCAATTCTGATATTTATTTTTCATATCCACATTTTACCCACGCACCATATGCCCCGTAATAACCTCACGGGTTTATGGTCAAATTTTTTAAAATGTAAAATATAAACAAAATGCACATAAAAATTAAAGATCAATTAAAATTAATTCAATTTAAAAAACATTAATAAAGTATAATAAAAAATAAAAAAATTAGAATCATAAAAAGTTAAAATAAAAGAAGAAAACAACAAAAAAATAACCTATTTAAAAAACTTATAGTTACATAATTTGAACGGTAGCTTAAAATCATAAATTTTATAACAATTATAAATAGAAGAATATAATTATCAATATGTAAGAGTTTATTAACGAATATATTATTCGATATCATAATTGCAAGAGAAATGATTACTATAATCAAAAAGAAATGATTATATTATTTGATATCAAAAATCAATATTTTAAATTAGAAAAATATTAAATTCTTGAAACCATTATTTTATGGTTTTTATATATACTCTATAGCGGTGGCTTAAAATCATAAAATATAATAATTTCTCTTGTTATTTATATCAAATAATATTTTTGTTAATAAACTATATCTATAAATAATAAATTATTATAATTTCTTTCATTTAATATATTGTTATAAAAAATTTATGATTTTAAGCCCCATTTAAATATGTAACAATATAAGTTTTTTAAATAAAATTTTTTTTTTGTTGTTTAGTCATTTCTATTTATTTTAAATTTTTTTATTCTAATTTTTTTATACTTTTATTAATATTTATTAAATTGAATTAAAATTTTAATTGATCTTTAATTTTTATGTGCATTTTGTTCATATTTTAAATTTTAAAAAATTTAACCAGAAACCTGTGAGGTCATTGCGGGGTATATGGTCGAGGTAAAATGAGGATATGAAAAATATAATATATTAGAATCTAAACTGAGGGGCATTTCGTATAAAATTGAAACCTCAGGGTATATCGTAATGAAAGTGAAACCTCAGGGGTATATCGTAAAAAAAATGAAACCTCAGGGGTATCTTGTAATAAAAATGAAACCTCAGAGGTATCTTATTTTTCATTTATAATTTTTTATATAAGTAATTAATTAATATAATAAGACCCTTCAAAAAATGGAGCCCCTGATAAATGGGGCCCTATGCCACGTCTCCGGATGAACGCCCAGAGAGCCGGCTCTGAGTAATCTGAAACTAGTTGTCAAGATTCAACAATAGCAGATAGTAGTTGCTTGCGGTTCGTCTTATTTTGAGCGAGCCGCAGCAGAAATTGGTCTCTCCGGCATACTATCGAACTGGTGATGTGCATACCAACCTTTTATCGAAGCGTTGTTCTCTGCATGCCGAGGGGGTTAGTTTTCTTTTCTATTTGTTGAAATTGAAACGGCGTCACTGAAATCGTCTGTTCTCTGTGGAAGAAGCGACTTATGCTGCTAGTGGCTCGTCATTTCATTTCACTGAAAAATCGATGGTGAAGATGCCGCAATTGAATTGATCAGGGTTTCTCAATTTGCGGCGAACGTTTTCCGACTCGCTCCTCTTCATTTGAGACCAAACGCATACCTAAAAAACTACGAATTGCAGAGCTTGAATCAAAATCGTTGACATTGTGCTTTTGCAAAGGTTCTTGCCTACATGGGCTGCAACAGGTTTTTTTTAAAACAAAAAAGGTAGTATACTGTAATAGACTCATTGTATTGTATTAATGAGTAAAAGTGAGTTTACAGTATAGAGTGGGAGTATATATATACTAAGGGTCATAGAATAGAAAATATGAGACTACAACAGGGGTAACTGTAACACCCCATCCATAACCATCACATTTAATCGATAATCGCAGCGGAAATCATGCATTAACCATATACCAAAAAAGGGCGGTGTTACACGCCGTTAGCCACCCACGTGGCTAACAAGGCTGTTACTTACAATGTATCGGTCTGATTAGCGAGTGCCGAGCATAAATTACAACCTTCCAAAAATGATTACCCAAAAGAATGGCAATATACCGAGTGTAACTGTGCAAAAATCACTAACTAGCTTTACATCCACCAAAAGTAAATGACCCCGAGTGTACAAACACTACTCGGGTTCAACATCCAAAAATAACAAGATATAAACAACCTAGGATCTAAAGCCACTCTGCTTCCTCGATCCTCATCCTGCAAATAAAAATAGCCCCCAAAGGGGGTCAGCAACCTTCTGCTGGCATGGTTAACGTGCAGCCCGCTGACTACCGGGATACACGCAACTATTTGTCATTATAACATGGCGTTGATTTTATCATACAACATGCATATATAACAGGAATTATTGTAGAACAATAACAACACATACATAGTGAAAACCGATCACTTTAAGCAACAACCAACATGGTTAGTCAACTTGTAAGCCTAGAGGATGTCTTCATCCTCATGTTAAGCTCAACACATATAACATTACTGTTTGTTAGTCAACTGAATAACTTTAACTCGAAAGATGAGACGGGTGTGATTACCCGTACACATCAACACATAATTTCCCCCTAGCCCGAGTGGAAGTCGGGTAGGTAGCTTTGGCTAAGCTATGGGAGGTCGAATTCCCCATAAAAGGAAGACTACCCTAACATAAGGAGAGAGCCGAATCTGATTCAGATATCGACACCCATACATACACGCGTGACCGGAACGACCGGATTCCTCATTCCCCGGTTAGCACTCGTTAGAAGTCCCACAATGGGAGCTTAACATAATCTCACACAAGAAAGTGTTTAAGTCCAGTTAGACAAGCAAAGGAAGTAAGGTACAATACATCAATGCACAGCACAACCAAACACACATAGCCGGGTTAGAACGTTCCTTAGGTTGAGGGACGTTATGACCGGATACCGTTCTCGTACGTTTCCTAGCTTTGGTTAAGTAACGGTTAGCACGCAATCGAGGCTACCGGTATCGGTACGCACACGTCACAATAATAATAAAACTGTAAACTCGTTTCATGAATTAATCTTACAAGGTTGTAAACACGCAAAAACACAAGTAGCACACAAGCCGGTGTAAACCGGTAGGCAACGGACTGCAAGAAAACCATACCTTGGTCCTTGCCGCTCTAGGGTTCCACCGTACGTTGATCCTAAACATGATTGATAAGTTCGGTTAATTTATTTACTTGACTTCCAACTTTACTAAGTAATTTACATGATTATACGACATGTTTTAAATGCCTAACTTAACTTAAATTACCTCCATTATACCCCCTAGAGTTAACTACAATTGCCACTTTCTTTTCATTTTTTTTTGTAAGTTTTGGTATGTCCGACCCACCGTCCGACCCACCTCTGGGTCGGACCCTTCCAGTAACCATCGGGTCCCAAATTTCTACCATGACCGACCCAGGTCCGACCCAACCATCTGGGTCGGTCCATTCCAGAAACATTTCCGTCTTTCCAAACGTGCCCGACCGACCCATGTCCGACCCAACCATCTGGGTCGGTCCATTCCAGAAACCTCACGGATGACCAAACAGAGGCCGTCCGACCCAACTGTGGGTCGGACCTCTGGGTCGGTCGCCACCATAATCAGCCCAAAAGTGTCAAATCTTTCCCAAACTTCTCCACAAGTCTCCTAAGGTGTTCTTACATCATTAGGCACACTAAAACCTCCATATATCCCCTTCCAAATTCATTTACAAGCTCATCTCCAAATTCTTTAAATGTTATCTCAAAACACTTGTAACTCACTAGTTGCTCCCACTTGGAATGTATTTGAACCATTACATTTCTACACCAATTTTGACATGCTCTCCCCACAATTTTTACATGTTCCCACTCATCTTTTAACCCATTAAAACACTTCAACCATCAATTCACCCAAGGCACCAAAACACACTTAAGATTCACCATTTAAACCACATTAGCTCCCAATGTTCATAAACCTTAAAAGCTTGGCTCTTAGGCCCTTAAACAACAATAATTTAAACACTGAATTTCCTCATATTATTAGCAACACCTGCATTTCACTGAGCATTTATTTGCACTTAAACAAAAACACATCTCAAGCTCATACATGGTTTTAAGGTAAGTTACCTTGGTTTTCTTTTCGACTTTCCCCTTTCCCTTTACTTGTTCCTCAATCGGTTTCAATGGGTAGTTGCTACACTAATGACCATGCCAAGATAATAACAATGAGTATTTAGGGTTCATGAATACCATTCCATCAACCCTAGAATAATTATTTGAACATCAGAGAGAATTACCTTCTACTTCCAAAATGAAGTTTTTGGTAATGGGATTTGGGCTAGCTCCAACTCCTCAAGGAGATTGAACAAGCTAACAAGGAGAACAAGCATGGTGTTCAAAATAGAGAAAACCGATTTCAAGAAGGAAATGAAGGAATGAGTGAGTTTTTGATTTCCTTCTTACCTTAGAACAACAAGAAGACCTTTGGCTTCAAGAATGTGAAGCTTTCTCTTCAAAATGGGGTACACCCATGGAGATGAAGTATGGTGTTTTGAGATTTCGAAAGGTACAAAATGATCCCCAAGATGAGAGGAGTATTTTGGTGAAAGAATTTCTTGATTTGGAGCTAGGATGAAGAAGTTACAAGAGGAAGAAGTTGGGGTTGCTCTTTGGCATGTGGAATCGCCATTAGAGGAGCAGAAACAAAGAGAGAGAGCTGGGTGAGGGGAAAGAATCGTGAGTGAAGAGAATGAGGGGAAGAGAGAGAGTGTGAGAGAGAATAAAGTAGGTAGTATTTTATTGTTTTGTATTTTAGTAAATAAGTAGAATTGATAAAGTAGAGAAGAAGGGGGGGGCTGCTCACGTGAGAGACAAGAGAGGGAGAGAATTGATTTTTATTTTATGATGTGAGAGAGTGATACTTGGTCATTAGCAGATAACACCCGTTAGTTCCCGAACTGTCAGTTTTAACAGTCCGGGTCCGGTTTCCGGATTCTTGTTTTATTTATTTTTATGGTCCTAGACCTTGACTAATATTTAATTATAGCCATATGGTTGACTATGAATTTTTATTAGTCCATTAAACCCGTTTAAAGTTACATTTCCGGGTTCCTCGAAAAACGTGTTTTAAAGCCCGTTTTGCATTTTTAACCCTCTATTTGGATCCGTTTCCTTCGGGAATTTTTCCCACATGTTTCTAATGACTAAAGTAAGCCTTAGAATATGATAATTATATATTTAACTAACATATTAAGGTTTGGGGTATTTCAATCTACCCCCCTTAAAAGAACTTTGTCCCCAAAGTTCACACTTCCCACGTATCTTAAATATTAGAACACGGGGATTACTTTTGAAACAACGCTTCCATACAACACACAAACATTCTTACATCACGTCGGACTCAAGGTCCTGCTAACACAACATCACTTAGACTCGAGGTCTACAACATAACAACATAGACATGTGTTTCAATACATGCCGTACATACATAACCGAAACGGCTCTACCCCCCTTAAATAGGGGTACGCCCCGTACCCTATACATAGAAATACTAGGAAGTAAACAGTGACGGGTACTTCGCCTTCATCTTCTCCTCCAGCTCCCAAGTGGCCTCCTCGACTTCCTGGTTAGACCAGAGGACCTTCACCAATCTCACGGACTTATGGCGAGTGTCTCGAGTCTTAGTGTCCAGGATCCGTACGGGAGTCTCCACTGATCGCATGGTCGGCTCTAGTGTTAGCCTTTCGGGCTGAAGTACATGAGACGGGTGTGACATATATTTCTTAACTGGGACACATGAAATACATCATGTACCTTGCCCAGCTCAGCAGGTAAATCAAGCCTGTAGGCTACCGGGCCTATCCGCTCCGTCACCACATAAGGCCCCACATATTTCGGGCTCAACTTGCCTTTCTGGCCAAAACGAAACACACCCTTCATGGGGGATACTCTAAGAAATACCTGATCGCCTACAGCGAACTCCAGGTCACGTCGACGCACATCAGCATATGATTTCTGCCTATCTTGAGCTGCTTTCATATTTGTCCGAATCTGGCGTACTTCTGCTTGTACTTGCTCTAAGTACTCAGGTCCTATAATGACCGTCTCACTCGACTCATCCCAGCATAATGGCGTGCGGCATGGTCTACCGTACAAGGCCTGGAAGGGAGACATCTTGATCGAAGCATGGTAACTGTTGTTGTAGCTAAACTCGATCAGATGTAACTTATCAATCCAGCTGGTCTGAAAGTCAAGTGCACATGCACGTAACATATCCTCAAGCGTCTGTATGGTGCGCTCACTCTGACCATCTGTCTGTGGGTGAAACGCCGTACTCAACTTCAGTTCGGTACCAAGTGCTTCCCGTGTACTCCTCCAGTACCTCGAGAGGAATCTGGTATCCCTATCCGACACGATAGTCTTCGGTACCCCATGGTGCCGTACAATCTCTCGGTCGAAGAGCTCTGCTAGCTTCGCCACTTTCCAGGTGTCCTTCATCGGAATGAATCGGGCCACCTTGGTCAGTCGGTCAACAACGACCCATATCATATTCAAGCCTCCCCGCGTAGGCGGAAGCCCAACTACGAAGTCCATGGAAATGTCATGGAACTTCCATTCAGGAACGGGCATTGGCTGTACCATGCCACCAGGACGACGGTGCTCAAACTTGACCTTCTGGCAAGTGAGACACCTAACAACATAATCTGTCACATCTTTCTTCATACCGGTCCACCAGAAATATCTCTTCATACCCTTGTACATTTTTGAAGCTCCGGGGTGAATAGAAGTAGAAGAACAGTGTGACTCACTCAGTATGCGCTCCTTCAGCTCAGCGCTACTTCGTGGAATACAAAGTCGGCCATTCAGCCTGATCAAACCATCATCATGAAGTCGGAAGTCATACTTCTGACTTTCGAACGTGCCGTCGATAAGCTTCTGTTTGATCTCACGCATGTACTGATCTGACATCTGAGCACTCCGCACCTCTTCAACCAAGCTCGAGTGAGAGATAAGCGAATGGAGAGAGTGTGCTCGGCGACTCAATGCATCAGCTACAACGTTTGCTTTACCTTCCTTGTACTGAAGGTTAATATCATAATCCGTAAGGAACTCAACCCATCTCCTTTGCCTCATGTTCAACTCCTTCTGAGTGAACAGGTATTTCAAGCTCTTGTGGTCTGAATAGATCGTCACATTCACTCCATATAAATGGTGTCGCCATATCTTCAATGCGAAGACAATGGCACCCAATTCTAAATCATGCGTAGGATAATTTTCTTCATGTCGCTTCAACTGTCGGGAGGCGTAAGCCACAACCTTCCCGTGTTGCATCAAAACACAACCCATTCCTTTACCTGACGCATCACAGTACACCTCAAAACCATCAGCACCTTCTGGTATAGTAAGAATCGGTGCAGAAGTCAAAGCATCCTTGAGCTTCTGAAATGAGATTTCACAGTCCTCAGTCCAATCAAACGGTGCATCCTTCTTTGTCAAGGATGTCAACGGTTTCGAAACACTAGAGAAATTCCTCACAAACCTCCGATAATAACCTGCCAGACCGAGGAAGCTCCGAATGTCGGCAACCGTCTTCGGTCTAGGCCAGGTGCGCACAGCATCAATCTTGGCCGGATCCACAGCGATCCCGGCCTCAGAAATAACATGACCAAGGAAAGAGACTTGGTCCAACCAAAATTCACACTTTGAGAACTTCGCATAAAGCTGGTTCTCTCTCAATGTTTGCAACACACTCCTCAGGTGAGCTTCATGCTCCACCTTAGACTTAGAATAAATGAGAATATCATCGATGAAGACAACCACTGACTTATCTAACTGCTCACGAAACAAACGATTCATCAAGTCCATAAACTTTGCTGGTGCATTAGACAACCCAAACGGCATGACCGTGAATTCATAGTGCCCATATCTGGTACGGAAAGCGGTCTTCTCAATATCGCTGTCTCTGATCGCAATCTGATGGTAACCCGATCGCAGATCGATCTTAGAAAATACAGATGCACCTCTCAGCTGATCAAATAAGTCATCGATACGTGGCAATGGGTAACGGTTCTTCACCGTCACAGCATTCAGCTCTCTGTAATCGATGCAGAGGCGGAGGCTACCGTCCTTCTTCTTCACGAAGAGGACCGGCGCTCCCCAAGGTGAAACGCTAGGGCGGATAAACCCCTTGTCGAGTAGGTCTCGCAGCTGCTCTTTGAGCTCAGTCATCTCAGCTGGAGCCATACGGTAGGGCGCCTTCGCTATAGGTCCGGTGCCCGGTACCAAATCGATCTCAAACTCAACTGCCCGTGTAGGCGGCATGCCTGGGAGCTCCTTGGGAAAGACATCAGGAAACTCCGACACAACCGGCACATCTGGGCTAAACTCAGGGTCTCTCTCTATGTCCTGGACATAGCAGAGGTATACATCATTCTTTCTTCTGATTTCATGATACATGGCCATAGCGGTGATGATCTGTGTCGAAGGCTCCCTGGGCCTCTGGCGGTATGAAATGGTAACCCCAGACGGACTCCGAAGAAGCAGACGGTGCTCGGCACATAGGATTCTGCCCTTGTACCGCTCCAACCAGTTCATCCCGAAAATTACATCAAAACCCAACCCGTCGAACTCTATCAAGTCGATCGGGAACTCTTCATTCTTAATTCGTACAACAACATCTCGGTGGTAGCGGGTACACCTGATCCGCTCTTTCGACGGGAGAGTGACTAGGAAGTCTGGCATCTCTTCACCGTCTAACCCCAGCCTCTTCGCAAAAGATAGCGAGATAAAAGTGTGTGAGGCTCCGGAGTCGAACAAGACCGAGGCGTCCACGCCATTAACTGGGAAGGTACCGGTGAGGATGGTGCCGCTCTTGCCGGCCTCTGCCTCATTGCAGACACTCAGTATACCTCCCGTTCCGAGCGCACAGCCTAATTTATTTCAAAAACTTTATAAGTATTACGGTAATAACACGGGTGGTTCACTCAAGAAATCAACACTGCTTTATTCATAAAACTCCTTGTTACACCATGATGGTATTACATTGGCTACATCGCTCGATAACATAACATACTTAAGGCATCACATGCTTAACATACAACTGGCTTCACTCTTTACATTGTTACACATAACTTCAAAACTGTCTAAAGGTTAAGTTCAATCTCCAGGTTTCATGTGTGTGGCATTGATTATTGTCGGAGGCGCCGTATTCAATTTGATCTTCTTGATACCATGATACAGCATCCTCGACTGCCCACCCATGATTAACACATCTCCAGACTCCAATACTAACTTCCTTGCGAGGTCCGCACGCTTCTGCTCGCCGTACATAAATACTGCGGTGTCACCAATGGACCAAGACACCACGGGTACTCCCTTACTAAGAGACTCGGGTGACTCGTCCTTATCTTGGTGTAAACCCAATCTTCCACCTTTTTGGTAGAAATTGACAATACATAAATCTGCCTTGATACTTGGGATTTGTTCCGGTTCAACTTGCTGAGCAATTCCCACGGTGTGGTCAACAACCGCAAGGAACTCCTCAGGTATGCTGGGTATGGTAGCTCCATCTTCAGCTCGGGTGTCTTGATATGACTTGGTGTAAGGGTTCCAATCCTTACCCATGCACATCATTTTTAAGTTCATTTTCGCTCCACTTGGGTATTCGGTGTGTAGAAACCTCCTGGTGCTGCTCCAAGCTCGTTGCATCGTCGGATGATGTGGATTTGTGCTTCGGGTGTCAAGTATCCCTTCAATAATATCATACCTGGTTGGATAACTTGACACTGTTCTGCCGGGTAGTCGGCGATGTCGATGGTGGTATCTCCGGGGTTCGGTGTGGGTGGGATTGGATAGCAAATATTGAAAGTTCCTAAGGTTTATAAATCTTCTAGTTTAGGGGTTTCACTTTACACTTCAACTCATTACTTATATGATTATTCATTTAGACCCACTAACACACATGCATGGAAATGCGGTAAGCAATCACTTATCTTACTTAATGGTTTAAGGGGTACCTGGTCTAGACGATCCTGGTGCCTCTGACCGGTCCACCACGTTCAAGGCAGCCTTGCCTGCTCCCGGCCCCTTCCCTTCTGGGACTCAGTATTCCCTTGCCCTAGGGATGGCTGATATGTAGATTTCGGGCCTTCAGTGGCAGCAGTGGCCTTACCCTTCCATTGCCCTCTAGGCCTATAGTTTCTGCCATCGGGGTTGCTGTAGCACTCAAAGTCACGGTGCCCCAGCTTCTTGCAGTAGTGGCACTGCACATCGTTCCCTTTGCAGTCCTTACCGGGATGGTCACCTTTGCACCACTTGCAGAAGTAGTGGCGCTCCGGTCCAGAGCCCGTACTGGCTGCTATCACAACACACAATCAATACATACTTCACAAACAGTAATACATACTTGAATTCGGTATTCGAAACGAGTTAGTTACCCTTGGGTGGGTGAGAGCGTAAGGGTTAGCCGCATAGGCATAAGTGAGCTTCAGCGGCTCCTCTGTGGTAGTGGGCTGGGCTTGGCCCTTGCCATCTTGCTGCTGGCCCTTCTGGGCTGAGGGTAAGGTTTCTCTTCTTCCCTCCTTGGTACCCTGCGAGCTTTGGCCCTCGCTCGAGACCTTGCGCTTATGCGCATTCTCCTCGTCCCTTAGACGGACGGTGATCTCCACCTTAGCAGCGGCATGATAGCACTCCTGAGTATCAAGGTGTTAGTCATGCCCCGCAACATATTTACACACTCACATACAACATAACTCATTCACTCTAGACATTATTGAAATACCTGCAAGGTATTGTACTCGGCTGGCCCCATGCCATAGCGTAGGCGGTGGCTCAACCCGCTGTAGAATCGATTTACAAGACCCGGTTCGAGTAACCAGGTCGGGTAGAAGATGCACAAGGTCGGTGAAGGCGGTGTAGTAGTCGTCCACCGTCATTTTGTCTCCTTGCTTTAGACTATCAAGCTCCTAGGCGCTTTGCCTCTTGCACATGCACGGGTAGTACTTGGCCCTAGCAATGCCGTGTACTGATCCCAACCAAACTCAGGGTCGGCCACTCTCTCGGCCCGTACAAGCTTCCACCAGTTCCTAGCCGAACCCTTCAAATAATACGCAGCAAGACGGACCTTGGCATCAGCAGGAACGCCAAGTCTCGTAGGCGGTCTCGAGCTCCGAGATGTACGCCTCTAGCTTAGAAGGGTCGGTCTCCCCTTTGAAAGACGGGGGCCTCAAGTCGGCCAACGCTTTCACCCAATTGTCTCGCGTGGCTGAGGTGGTGGTGGTGGTTCAGGCTGATCCTGACCAACGGGCGTCTGCTGCCCTTGCTGCACTGCAGCTACTATCTGAGGCACACTTGTGCCAGGGCGGCCGCTACCGCTTCGGCCATCATTTGAGCAGTGGGGTTATCCCCCGGGTCACTTGGACCAGGCCCTCCTCGGCCCTCGTCCTCGCGGTCGCCCTGCCATCTGAACATACATGAGAGCACATTAGTATTGTGCTTACAAACTTATCGAACCACATGTTTATAACGTCCCTTGGACGACAAGGTTTAAATTCCTAACTCGGTATATTCCTAGGCTCGGTTGTCGGTAATCAGAGCGATACTTCGCTCTGATACCACTTTTTGTAACACCCCATCCATAACCATCACATTTAATCGATAATCGCAGCGGAAATCATGCATTAACCATATACCAAAAAGGGCGGTGTTACACGCCGTTAGCCACCCACGTGGCTAACAAGGCTGTTACTTACAATGTATCGGTCTGATTAGCGAGTGCCGAGCATAAATTACAACCTTCCAAAAATGATTACCCAAAAGAATGGCAATATACCGAGTGTAACTGTGCAAAAATCACTAACTAGCTTTACATCCACCAAAAGTAAATGACCCCGAGTGTACAAACACTACTCGGGTTCAACATCCAAAAATAACAAGATATAAACAACCTAGGATCTAAAGCCACTCTGCTTCCTCGATCCTCATCCTGCAAATAAAAATAGCCCCCAAAGGGGGTCAGCAACCTTCTGCTGGCATGGTTAACGTGCAGCCCGCTGACTACCGGGATACACGCAACTATTTGTCATTATAACATGGCGTTGATTTTATCATACAACATGCATATATAACAGGAATTATTGTAGAACAATAACAACACATACATAGTGAAAACAGATCACTTTAAGCAACAACCAACATGGTTAGTCAACTTGTAAGCCTAGAGGATGTCTTCATCCTCATGTTAAGCTCAACACATATAACATTACTGTTTGTTAGTCAACTGAATAACTTTAACTCGAAAGATGAGACGGGTGTGATTACCCGTACACATCAACACATAATTTCCCCCTAGCCCGAGTGGAAGTCGGTAGGTAGCTTTGGCTAAGCTATGGGAGGTCGAATTCCCCATAAAAGGAAGACTACCCTAACATAAGGAGAGAGCCGAATCTGATTCAGATATCGACACCCATACATACACGCGTGACCGGAACGACCGGATTCCTCATTCCCCGGTTAGCACTCGTTAGAAGTCCCACAATGGGAGCTTAACATAATCTCACACAAGAAAGTGTTTAAGTCCAGTTAGACAAGCAAGAAAGTAAGGTACAATACATCAATGCACAGCACAACCAAACACACATAGCCGGGTTAGAACGTTCCTTAGGTTGAGGGACGTTATGACCGGATACCGTTCTCGTACGTTTCCTAGCTTTGGTTAATTAACGGTTAGCACGCAATCGAGGCTACCGGTATCGGTACGCACACGTCACAATAATAAAACTGTAAACTCGTTTCATGAATTAATCTTACAAGGTTGTAAACACGCAAAAACACAAGTAGCACACAAGCCGGTGTAAACCGGTAGGCAACGGACTGCAAGAAAACCATACCTTGGTCCTTGCCGCTCTAGGGTTCCACCGTACGTTGATCCTAAACATGATTGATAAGTTCGGTTAATTTATTTACTTGACTTCCAACTTTACTAAGTAATTTACATGATTATACGACATGTTTTAAATGCCTAACTTAACCTAAATTACCTCCATTATACCCCTAGAGTTAACTACAATTGCCACTTTCTTTTCATTTTTTTTTTTGTAAGTTTTGGTATGTCCGACCCACCGTCCGACCCACCTCTGGGTCGGACCCTTCCAGTAACCATCGGGTCCCAAATTTCTACCATGACCGACCCAGGTCCGACCCAACCATCTGGGTCGGTCCATTCCAGAAACATTTCCGTCTTTCCACTCCGACCGACCCATGTCCGACCCACCATCTGGGTCGGTCCATTCCAGAAACCTCACGGATGACCAAACAGAGGCCGTCCGACCCAACTGTGGGTCGGACCTCTGGGTCGGTCGCCACCATAATCAGCCCAAAAAGTGTCAATCTTTCCCAAACTTCTCCACAAGTCTCCTAAGGTGTTCTTACATCATTAGGCACACTAAAACCTCCATATATCCCCTTCCAAATTCATTTACAAGCTCATCTCCCAAATTCTTTAAATGTTATCTCAAAACACTTGTAACTACTAGTTTGCTCCCACTTGGAATGTATTTGAACCATTACATTTCTACACCAATTTTGACATGCTCTCCCCACAATTTTTACATGTTCCCACTCATCTTTAACCCATTAAACACTTCAAAACCTTCAACCATCAATTCACCCAAGGCACCAAAACACACTTAAGATTCACCATTTAAACCACATTAGCTCCCAATATTCATAACCTGAATGCTTGGCTCTTAGGCCCTTACACAACAATAATTTAAACACTGAATTTCCTCATATTATTAGCAACACCTGCATTTCACTGAGCATTTATTTGCACTTAAACAAAAACACATCTCAAGCTCATACATGGTTTTAAGGTAAGTCAATCACCTTGGTTTTCTTTTCGACTTTCCCCCTTTCCCTTTACTTGTTCCTCAATCGGTATTCAACGGGGTAAGTTGCTACACTAATGACCATGCCAAGATAATAACAATGAGTATTTAGGGTTCATGAATACCATTCCATCAACCCTAGAATAATTATTTGAACATCATAGGAGAGAATTACCTTCTACTTCCAAAATGAAGTTTTTGGTAATGGGATTTGGGCTAGCTCCAACTCCTCAAGGAGATTGAACAAGCTAACAAGGAGAACAAGCATGGTGTTCAAAATAGAGAAAACCGATTTCAAGAAGGAAATGAAGGAATGAGTGAGTTTTTGATTTCCTTCTTACCTTAGAACAACAAGAAGACCTTTGGCTTCAAGAATGTGAAGCTTTCTCTTCAAAATGGGGTACACCCATGGAGATGAAGTATGGTGTTTTGAGATTTCGAAAGGTACAAAATGATCCCCAAGATGAGAGGAGTATTTTGGTGAAAGAATTTCTTGATTTGGAGCTAGGATGAAGAAGTTACAAGAGGAGAAGTTGGGGTTGCTCTTTGGCATGTGGAATCGCCATTAGAGGAGCAGAAACAAGAGAGAGAGCTGGGTGAGGGGAAAGAATCGTGAGTGAAGAGAATGAGGGGAAGAGAGAGAGTGTGAGAGAGAATAAAGTAGGTAGTATTTTATTGTTTTGTATTTTAGTAAATAAGTAGAATTATAAAGTAGAGAAGAGAGGGGGGCTGCTCACGTGAGACAAGAGAGGGAAAATTGATTTTTATTTTAATGTGAGAGAGTGATTTGGTCATTAGCAGATAACACCCGTTAGTTCCCGAACTGTCAGTTTTAACAGTCCGGGTCCGGTTTCCGGATTTTTGTTTTATTTATTTTTATGGTCCTAGACCTTGACTAATATTTAATTATAGCCATATGGTTGACTATGAATTTTTATTAGTCCATTAAACCCGTTTAAAGTTACATTTCCCGGGTTTCTCGAAAAACGTGCTTTAAAGCCCGTTTTGCATTTTTAACCCTATTTGGATCCGTTTCCTTCGGGAATTTTTCCCACATGTTTCTAATGACTAAAGTAAGCCTTAGAATATGATAATTATATATTTAACTAACATATTAAGGTTTGGGGTATTTCAATCTACCCCCCTTAAAAGAACTTTGTCCCCAAAGTTCACACTTCCCACGTATCTTAAATATTAGAACACGGGGATTACTTTTGAAACAACGCTTCCATACAACACACAAACATTCTTACATCACGTCGGACTCAAGGTCCTGCTAACACAACATCACTTAGACTCGAGGTCTACAACATAACAACATAGACATGTGTTTCAATACATGCCGTACATACATAACCGAAACGGCTCTACCCCCCTTAAATAGGGGTACGCCCCGTACCCTATACATAGAAATACTAGGAAGTAAACAGTGACGGGTACTTCGCCTTCATCTTCTCCTCCAGCTCCCAAGTGGCCTCCTCGACTTCCTGGTTAGACCAGAGGACCTTCACCAATCTCACGGACTTATGGCGAGTGTCTCGAGTCTTAGTGTCCAGGATCCGTACGGGAGTCTCCACTGATCGCATGGTCGGCTCTAGTGTTAGCCTTTCGGGCTGAAGTACATGAGACGGATGAGACATATATTTCTTCAGCTGGGACACATGAAATACATCATGTACCTTGCCCAGCTCAGCAGGTAAATCAAGCTGTAGGCTACCGGGCCTATCCGCTCGTCACAACATAAGGCCCCACATATTTCGGGCTCAACTTGCCTTTCTGGCCAAAACGAAACACACCCTTCATGGGGGATACTCTAAGAAATACCTGATCGCCTACAGCGAACTCCAGGTCACGTCGACGCACATCAGCATATGATTTCTGCCTATCTTGAGCTGCTTTCATATTTGCCCGAATCTGGCGTACTTCTGCTTGTACTTGCTCTAAGTACTCAGGTCCTATAATGACCGTCTCACTCGACTCATCCCAGCATAATGGCGTGCGGCATGGTCTACCGTACAAGCCTGGAAGGGAGACATCTTGATCGAAGCATGGTAACTGTTGTTGTAGCTAAACTCGATCAGATGTAACTTATCAATCCAGCTGGTCTGAAAGTCAAGTGCACATGCACGTAACATATCCTCAAGCGTCTGTATGGTGCGCTCACTCTGACCATCTGTCTGTGGGTGAAACGCCGTACTCAACTTCAGTTCGGTACCAAGTGCTTCCCGTGTACTTCTCCAGTACCTCGAGAGGAATCTGGTATCCCTATCAGACACGATAGTCTTCGGTACCCCATGGTGCCGTACAATCTCTCGGTCGAAGAGCTCTGCTAGCTTCGCCACTTTCCAGGTGTCCTTCATCGGAATGAATCTGGCCACCTTGGTCAGTCGGTCAACAACGACCCATATCATATTCAAGCCTCCCCGCGTAGGCGGAAGCCCAACAACGAAGTCCATGGAAATGTCATGGAACTTCCATTCAGGAACGGGCATTGGCTGTACCATGCCACCAGGACGACGGTGCTCAAACTTGACCTTCTGGCAAGTGAGACACCTAACAACATAATCTGTCACATCTTTCTTCATACCGGTCCACCAGAAATATCTCTTCATACCCTTGTACATTTTTGAAGCTCCGGGGTGGATAGAAGTAGAAGAACAGTGTGACTCACTCAGTATGCGCTCCTTCAGCTCAGCGCTACTTCGTGGAATACAAAGCCGGCCATTCAGCCTGATCAAACCATCATCATGAAGTCGGAAGTCATACTTCTGACTTTCGAACGTGCCGTCGATAAGCTTCTGTTTGATCTCACGCATGTACTGATCTGACATCTGAGCACTCCGCACCTCTTCAACCAAGCTCGAGTGAGAGATAAGCGAATGGAGAGAGTGTGCTCGGCGACTCAATGCATCAGCTACAACGTTTGCTTTACCTTCCTTGTACTGAAGGTTAATATCATAATCCGTAAGGAACTCAACCCATCTCCTTTGCCTCATGTTCAACTCCTTCTGAGTGAACAGGTATTTCAAGCTCTTGTGGTCTGAATAGATCGTCACATTCACTCCATATAAATGGTGTCGCCATATCTTCAATGCGAAGACAATGGCACCCAATTCTAAATCATGCGTAGGATAATTTTCTTCATGTCGCTTCAACTGTCGGGAGGCGTAAGCCACAACCTTCCCGTGTTGCATCAAAACACACCCATTCCTTTACCTGACGCATCACAGTACACCTCAAAACCATCAGCACCTTCTGGTATAGTAAGAATCGGTGCAGAAGTCAAAGCATCCTTGAGCTTCTGAAATGAGATTTCACAGTCCTCAGTCCAATCAAACGGTGCATCCTTCTTTGTCAAGGATGTCAACGGTTTCGAAACACTAGAGAAATTCCTCACAAACCTCCGATAATAACCTGCCAGACCGAGGAAGCTCCGAATGTCGGCAACCGTCTTCGGTCTAGGCCAGGTGCGCACAGCATCAATCTTGGCCGGATCCACAGCGATCCCGGCCTCAGAAATAACATGACCAAGGAAAGAGACTTGGTCCAACCAAAATTCACACTTTGAGAACTTCGCATAAAGCTGGTTCTCTCTCAATGTTTGCAACACACTCCTCAGGTGAGCTTCATGCTCCACCTTAGACTTAGAATAAATGAGAATATCATCGATGAAGACAACCACTGACTTATCTAACTGCTCACGAAACAAACGATTCATCAAGTCCATAAACTTTGCTGGTGCATTAGACAACCCAAACGGCATGACCGTGAATTCATAGTGCCCATATCTGGTACGGAAAGCGGTCTTCTCAATATCGCTGTCTCTGATCGCAATCTGATGGTAACCCGATCGCAGATCGATCTTAGAAAATACAGATGCACCTCTCAGCTGATCAAATAAGTCATCGATACGTGGCAATGGGTAACGGTTCTTCACCGTCACAGCATTCAGCTCTCTGTAATCGATGCAGAGGCGGAGGCTACCGTCCTTCTTCTTCACGAAGAGGACCGGCGCTCCCCAAGGTGAAACGCTAGGGCGGATAAACCCCTTGTCGAGTAGGTCTCGCAGCTGCTCTTTGAGCTCAGTCATCTCAGCTGGAGCCATACGGTAGGGCGCCTTCGCTATAGGTCCGGTGCCCGGTACCAAATCGATCTCAAACTCAACTGCCCGTGTAGGCGGCATGCCTGGGAGCTCCTTGGGAAAGACATCAGGAAACTCCGACACAACCGGCACATCTGGGCTAAACTCAGGGTCTCTCTCTATGTCCTGGACATAGCAGAGGTATACATCATTCTTTCTTCTGATTTCATGATACATGGCCATAGCGGTGATGATCTGTGTCGAAGGCTCCCTGGGCCTCTGGCGGTATGAAATGGTAACCCCAGACGGACTCCGAAGAAGCAGACGGTGCTCGGCACATAGGATTCTGCCCTTGTACCGCTCCAACCAGTTCATCCCGAAAATTACATCAAAACCCAACCCGTCGAACTCTATCAAGTCGATCGGGAACTCTTCATTCTTAATTCGTACAACAACATCTCGGTGGTAGCGGGTACACCTGATCCGCTCTTTCGACGGGAGAGTGACTAGGAAGTCTGGCATCTCTTCACCGTCTAACCCCAGCCTCTTCGCAAAAGATAGCGAGATAAAAGTGTGTGAGGCTCCGGAGTCGAACAAGACCGAGGCGTCCACGCCATTAACTGGGAAGGTACCGGTGAGGATGGTGCCGCTCTTGCCGGCCTCTGCCTCATTGCAGACACTCAGTATACCTCCCGTTCCGAGCGCACAGCCTAATTTATTTCAAAAACTTTATAAGTATTACGGTAATAACACGGGTGGTTCACTCAAGAAATCAACACTGCTTTATTCATAAAACTCCTTGTTACACCATGATGGTATTACATTGGCTACATCGCTCGATAACATAACATACTTAAGGCATCACATGCTTAACATACAACTGGCTTCACTCTTTACATTGTTACACATAACTTCAAAACTGTCTAAAGGTTAAGTTCAATCTTCCAGGTTTCATGTGTGTGGCATTGATTATTGTCGGAGGCGCCGTATTCAATTTGATCTTCTTGATACCATGATACAGCATCCTCGACTGCCCACCCATGATTAACACATCTCCAGACTCCAATACTAACTTCCTTGCGAGGTCCGCACGCTTCTGCTCGCCGTACATAAATACTGCGGTGTCACCAATGGACCAAGACACCACGGGTACTCCCTTACTAAGAGACTCGGGTGACTCGTCCTTATCTTGGTGTAAACCCAATCTTCCACCTTTTTGGTAGAAATTGACAATACATAAATCTGCCTTGATACTTGGGATTTGTTCCGGTTCAACTTGCTGAGCAATTCCCACGGTGTGGTCAACAACCGCAAGGAACTCCTCAGGTATGCTGGGTATGGTAGCTCCATCTTCAGCTCGGGTGTCTTGATATGACTTGGTGTAAGGGTTCCAATCCTTACCCATGCACATCATTTTTAAGTTCATTTTCGCTCCACTTGGGTATTCGGGTGTGTAGAAACCTCCTGGTGCTGCTCCAAGCTCGTTGCATCGTCGGATGATGTGGATTTGTGCTTCGGGTGTCAAGTATCCCTTCAATAATATCATACCTGGTTGGATAACTTGACACTGTTCTGCCGGGTAGTCGGCGATGTCGATGGTGGTATCTCCGGGGTTCGGTGTGGGTGGGATTGGATAGCAAATATTGAAAGTTCCTAAGGTTTATAAATCTTCTAGTTTAGGGGTTTCACTTTACACTTCAACTCATTACTTATATATATTATTTAGACCCACTAACACACATGCATGGAAATGCGGTAAGCAATCACTTATCTTACTTAATGGTTTAAGGGGTACCTGGTCTAGACGATCCTGGTGCCTCTGACCGGTCCACCACGTTCAAGGCAGCCTTGCCTGCTCCCGGCCCCTTCCCTTTCTGGGACTCAGTATTCCCTTGCCCTAGGGATGGCTGATATGTAGATTTCGGGCCTTCAGTGGCAGCAGTGGCCTTACCCTTCCATTGCCCTCTAGGCCTATAGTTTCTGCCATCGGGGTTGCTGTAGCACTCAAAGTCACGGTGCCCCAGCTTCTTGCAGTAGTGGCACTGCACATCGTTCCCTTTGCAGTCCTTACCGGGATGGTCACCTTTGCACCACTTGCAGAAGTAGTGGCGCTCCGGTCCAGAGCCCGTACTGGCTGCTATCACAACACACAATCAATACATACTTCACAATACAGTAATACATACTTGAATTCGGTATTCGAAACGAGTTAGTTACCCTTGGGTGGGTGAGAGCGTAAGGGTTTAGCCGCATAGGCATAAGTGAGCTTCAGCGGCTCCTCTGTGGTAGTGGGCTGGGCTTGGCCCTTGCCATCTTGCTGCTGGCCCTTCTGGGGCTGAGGGTAAGGTTTCTCTCTTCTTCCCTCCTTGGTACCCGTGCGAGCTTTGGCCCTCGCTCGAGACCTTGCGCTTATGCGCATTCTCCTCGTCCCTTAGACGGACGGTGATCTCCACCTTAGCAGCGGCATGATAGCACTCCTGAGTATCAAGGTGTTAGTCACGCCCCGCAACATATTTACACACTCACATACAACATAACTCATTCACTCGTAGACATTATTGAAAAATACCTGCAAGGTATTGTACTCGGCTGGCCCCATGCCATAGCGTAGGCGGTGGCTCAACCCGCTGTAGAAGCGATTCACCAAGACCCGGTTCGAGTAACCTAGGTCGGGTAGAAGATGCACAAGGTCGGTGAAGGCGGTGTAGTAGTCGTCCACCGTCATTTTGTCTCCTTGCTTTAGACTATCAAGCTCCAGGCGCTTTGCCTCTTGCACATGCACTGGGTAGTACTTGGCCCGTAGCAATGCCGTGTACTGATCCCAACCAAACTCAGGGTCGGCCACTCTCTCGGCCCGTACAAGCTTCCACCAGTTCCTAGCCGAACCCTTCAAATAATACGCAGCAAGACGGACCTTGGCATCAGCAGGAACGGCCAAGGTCTCGTAGGCGGTCTCGAGCTCCGAGATATACGCCTCTAGCTTAGAAGGGTCGGTCTCCCCTTTGAAAGACGGGGGCCTCAAGTCGGCCAACGCTTTCACCCAATTGGTCTCGCGTGGCTGAGGTGGTGGTGGTGGTTCAGGCTGATCCTGACCAACGGCGTCTGCTGCCCTTGCTGCACTGCAGCTACTATCTGAGGCACTACTTGTGCCAGGGCGGCCGCTACCGCTTCGGCCATCATTTGAGCAGTGGGGTTATCCCCCGGGTCACTTGGACCAGGCCCTCCTCGGCCTCGTCCTCGCGGTCGTCCTGCCATCTGAACATACATGAGAGCACATTAGTATTGTGCTTACAAACTTATCGAACCACATGTTTATAACGTCCTTTGGACGACAAGGTTTAAATTCCTAACTCGGTATATTCTAGGCTCGGTTGTCAGTAATCAGAGCGATACTTCGCTCTGATACCACTTTTTGTAACACCCCATCCATAACCATCACATTTAATCGATAATCGCAGCGGAAATCATGCATTAACCATATACCAAAAAGGGCGGTGTTACACGCCGTTAGCCACCCACGTGGCTAACAAGGCTGTTACTTACAATGTATCGGTCTGATTAGCGAGTGCCGAGCATAAATTACAACCTTCCAAAAATGATTACCCAAAAGAATGGCAATATACCGAGTGTAACTGTGCAAAAATCACTAACTAGCTTTACATCCACCAAAAGTAAATGACCCCGAGTGTACAAACACTACTCGGGTTCAACATCCAAAAATAACAAGATATAAACAACCTAGGATCTAAAGCCACTCTGCTTCCTCGATCCTCATCCTGCAAATAAAAATAGCCCCCAAAGGGGGTCAGCAACCTTCTGCTGGCATGGTTAACGTGCAGCCCGCTGACTACCGGGATACACGCAACTATTTGTCATTATAACATGGCGTTGATTTTATCATACAACATGCATATATAACAGGAATTATTGTAGAACAATAACAACACATACATAGTGAAAACAGATCACTTTAAGCAACAACCAACATGGTTAGTCAACTTGTAAGCCTAGAGGATGTCTTCATCCTCATGTTAAGCTCAACACATATAACATTACTGTTTGTTAGTCAACTGAATAACTTTAACTCGAAAGATGAGACGGGTGTGATTACCCGTACACATCAACACATAATTTCCCCCTAGCCCGAGTGGAAGTCGGGTAGGTAGCTTTGGCTAAGCTATGGGAGGTCGAATTCCCCATAAAAGGAAGACTACCCTAACATAAGGAGAGAGCCGAATCTGATTCAGATATCGACACCCATACATACACGCGTGACCGGAACGACCGGATTCCTCATTCCCCGGTTAGCACTCGTTAGAAGTCCCACAATGGGAGCTTAACATAATCTCACACAAGAAAGTGTTTAAGTCCAGTTAGACAAGCAAAGGAAGTAAGGTACAATACATCAATGCACAGCACAACCAAACACACATAGCCGGGTTAGAACGTTCCTTAGGTTGAGGGACGTTATGACCGGATACCGTTCTCGTACGTTTCCTAGCTTTGGTTAATTAACGGTTAGCACGCAATCGAGGCTACCGGTATCGGTACGCACACGTCACAATAATAATAAAACTGTAAACTCGTTTCATGAATTAATCTTACAAGGTTGTAAACACGCAAAAACACAAGTAGCACACAAGCCGGTGTAAACCGGTAGGCAACGGACTGCAAGAAAACCATACCTTGGTCCTTGCCGCTCTAGGGTTCCACCGTACGTTGATCCTAAACATGATTGATAAGTTCGGTTAATTTATTTACTTGACTTCCAACTTTACTAAGTAATTTACATGATTATACGACATGTTTTAAATGCCTAACTTAACCTAAATTACCTCCATTATACCCCCTAGAGTTAACTACAATTGCCACTTTCTTTTCATTTTTTTTTTGTAAGTTTTGGTATGTCCGACCCACCGTCCGACCCACCTCTGGGTCGGACCCTTCCAGTAACCATCGGGTCCCAAATTTCTACCATGACCGACCCAGGTCCGACCCAACCATCTGGGTCGGTCCATTCCAGAAACATTTGGGTCTTTCACTCCGTCCGACCCAGGTCCGACCCAACCATCTGGGTCGGTCCATTCCAGAAACCTCACGGATGACCAAACAGAGGCCGTCCGACCCAACTGTGGGTCGGACCTCTGGGTCGGTCGCCACCATAATCAGCCCAAAAGTGTCAAATCTTTCCCAAACTTCTCCACAAGTCTCCTAAGGTGTTCTTACATCATTAGGCACACTAAAACCTCCATATATCCCCTTCCAAATTCATTTACAAGCTCATCTCCAAATCTTTAAATGTTATCTCAAAACACTTGTAACTCACTAGTTGCTCCCACTGGAATGTATTTTGAACCATTACATTTCTACACCAATTTTGACATGCTCTCCCCACAATTTTTACATGTTCCCACTCATCTTTTAACCCATTAAAACACTTCAACCATCAATTCACCCAAGGCACCAAAACACACTTAAGATTCACCATTTAAACCACATTAGCTCCCAATATTCATAAACCATGAATGCTTGGCTCTTAGGCCCTTACACAACAATAATTTAAACACTGAATTTCCTCATATTATTAGCAACACCTGCATTTCACTGAGCATTTATTTGCACTTAAACAAAACACATCTCAAGCTCATACATGGTTTTAAGGTAAGTCAATCACCTTGGTTTTCTTTTCGACTTTCCCCCTTTCCCTTTACTTGTTCCTCAATCGGTATTCAACGGGGTAAGTTGCTACACTAATGACCATGCCAAGATAATAACAATGAGTATTTAGGGTTCATGAATACCATTCCATCAACCCTAGAATAATTATTTGAACATCATAGGAGAGAATTACCTTCTACTTCCAAAATGAAGTTTTTGGTAATGGGATTTGGGCGAGCTCCAACTCCTCAAGGAGATTGAACAAGCTAACAAGGAGAACAAGCATGGTGTTCAAAATAGAGAAAACCGATTTCAAGAAGGAAATGAAGGAATGAGTGAGTTTTTGATTTCCTTCTTACCTTAGAACAACAAGAAGACCTTTGGCTTCAAAGATGTGAAGCTTTCTCTTCAAAATGGGGTACACCCATGGAGATGAAGTATGGTGTTTTGAGATTTCGAAAGGTACAAAATGATCCCCAAGATGAGAGGAGTATTTTGGTGAAGAATTTCTTGATTTGGAGCTAGGATGAAGAAGTTACAAGAGGAAGAAGTTGGGGTTGCTCTTTGCATGTGGAATCGCCATTAGAGGAGCAGAAACAAAGAGAGAGAGCTGGGTGAGGGGAAAGAATCGTGAGTGAAGAGAATGAGGGGAAGAGAGAGAGTGTGAGAGAGTAATTAAAGTAGGTAGTATTTTATTGTTTTGTATTTTAGTAAATAAGTAGAATTGATAAAGTAGAGAATGAGAGGGGGGGCTGCTCACGTGAGAGACAAGAGAGGGAGAGCAAATCTGATTTTTTTTTATGATGTGAGAGAGTGATACTTGGTCATTAGCAGATAACACCCGTTAGTTCCCGAACTGTCAGTTTTAACAGTCCGGGTCCGGTTTCCGGATTCTTGTTTTATTTATTTTTTATGGTCCTAGACCTTGACTAATATTTAATTATAGCCATATGGTTGACTATGAATTTTTATTAGTCCATTAAACCCGTTTAAAGTTACATTTCCCGGGTTTCTCGAAAAACGTGCTTTAAAGCCCGTTTTGCATTTTTAACCCTCTATTTGGATCCGTTTCCTTCGGGAATTTTTCCCACATGTTTCTAATGACTAAAGTAAGCCTTAGAATATGATAATTATATATTTAACTAACATATTAAGGTTTGGGGTATTTCAGTAACTTAGGAATAAAACCAACAGCCCCCCTTAAGTCTACCCTGTACAAACTTAGTCATCTAAGAGATATAGACTCACTCTATGTAATATCTTCGTGTAGTCTGGTCCACCAAGACTCTTTGTCAAGAAATCTGCCAGCTGCTGTGTGTTGGAAATGTGTTGAACTTGAATAAGCCCTTCACGAATTTTCTGTCGAACAAAGTGTATGTCGATCTCTATGTGTTTGGTTCGTTGGTGCTGAACTGGATTGCGAGCAATGTAAACAGCGGACTTGTTGTCACAGTTGACGGGAACTGGAGTTAATCCATCAACGCCCAATTCGTGGATAATCCTCGTCAGCCAGGCGAGCTCACATGTAACGTTTCGCATGGCCCGGTATTCGGCTTCGGCACTGGATAGTGAGACACTCTTCTGCTTCTTTGATTTCCACGCAATGGGGCTCCCTCCTAAGAGAATGATGTAACCAGATACAGATTTTCTGGTAGTTGGGCAACTAGCCCAATCGCTATCACAATACGCGTCCAGCGATAGGGATGAGGTGTTGTTCAATAGAATACCATAGTTCGTTGTAGCTCTAAGGTATTGTAAAGTATGAAGAGTTGCATTATAATGAGTGACTCACGGTGTTTTTAGGAACTGACTAAGGAGTTGAGTTGTAAACCCAATGTCAGGTCTTGTGTGAGTGAGAAAATTCAGTTTCCCGACGAGACTCCGATATATATATGGGTGTTCAAGGAGTTCCCCTTCGTTTCTATGTAATTTGCACCCTAAGGGCAACGGAGAGGGAGAATGTTTTCCATGCATGGTATCAAATTCCTTGATGAGATCGTTACAATATTTTCGTTGAGATATGACGAGTCCCGAGTTTGTGTGAAGGAATTCCATACCAAGAAAGTAGCTTAGTTTTCCCAAATCCTTGATTTTGAATTCCTTGTCCAGATGTTGTTTAATATGATTAATTTCTGTTATATCATCTCCAGCTAGGAGTATATCATCTACGTATATCGCGAGATGTGTGGTATGATTGTGTCGATGTTTACTGAAAAGGGAGTAATCATTATCAGACTTTGTATATCCTAGAGTCTCGAGAAGATCACTCAGCCTTGCAAACCATTGTCGGGATGCTTGTTTTAAACCATATAAAGATTTTCGAAGGCGACATGCATTGGCAGTGCCATTTGTCTTCAACCCGGGGGGAAGATGCATGTATATTTCTTCATGAAGATCTCCATGTATAAAAGCGTTGTTAACATCTAACTGATGTAGATGTCATCCCTTCTTGACCGCAATGGCAAGAAGTGTAGTGAGGGTGGTCATGCGAACAACGGGAGAGAATGTCTCTGTGTAGTCAGATCCAAAACGTTGGCTGAACCCTTTTGCTACAAGACGGGCTTTGTAGCGTTCGATGGATCCACCAGCATTAAGTTTGGTCTTATAGACCCATTTACATCCGATTGCCTTTTTATGTTTTGGGAGCTTAGTAAGTTCCCAAGTGTTGTTGGACGTAAGAGCATGCAGTTCCTTGTTCATAGCATCTATCCAATGTTGACTCTTCGAAGCTTCCTCATATGAAGAGGGTTCGTGCAAGTTTAAAATTGTATCATACTGTACCGCGTTGGTAATGGCATTTGTGTATATAGATCTATTTGGGGTAAGATCTGTTAGAGTATGAATATAATCATCATTTGTAGTAGTCACATTAGTGGCATAATTTTTGTTAAGCCTATCATGAAGAATATTGCTAAAGGGATCAAAGTGTGATGAGGTAGTATGTGATCCAACGACATAGTCTTGAAGATATGAGGGAGCATTTCGGGATCGGGAAGATCGTCGAAGAGTTTGAGTATCGGGAGCGTCAGTGTTGCCATTGTTGTCATTCTGAGATATGTCACGTTGATCGTTCAAAGAAGTCTGTGTATGATCAGTGTGTATGTCATGCGTATAAGGTGCATGTTGTATTTGAAGCTGATCATTGTCATAGAAAACAATATGTCTGTCTTGCGTATCATGCGTATAATGTGCATGATCGGTGGGAGATGGTGAGCTATGAGGTGGAGTGGTGGTGTTAGGTGTGGAAGAATTTAAAGAATCAGACAGGACATAACGCAGGTGATCCTGATCCATGTGGTATGGTGTGGTATCACCATTTGGTAGGATGGGAGAATGAGTGTCAAGAGACATATTATCCCTTTTGAAAGGGAATGTAGACTCGTGAAATATGACGTCACGAGATATAATAATTTTGCAATCAGAAATACGTAACAACTTGTAGCCTTTTTGCCTTTCTGCAACACCTAAGTGAATGCAAGGTGTTGATCGAGGATCAAATTTACTTTTGTTAGTTCCAAGAACCATGGCATATGCAAGACACCCAAAAACACGAATATTTTTATAATCGGGTTTATGATTGTGTAGACGTTCGTAAGGAGATATCCCTTTATTAGCTTTACTGGGGAGACAATTTATTATATATGTGGCTTGCAATATGCATTCTCCCCAATATAAGAGAGACATGTTGGAGTGGAAATGAAAAGCACGAGCTGTTTCCATAAGGTATCTGTGCTTACGTTCAACGACTCCGTTTTGTTGGGGCGTATGGGCACATGAAGTTTGGTGTATAATACCTAGATTGTTAAAGAATGATTTCCCTTCGTTCAAGGATCCCAACTCCATTGCATTATCAGATCGAATCATTTTGATAGTTTTCCCAAATTGAGTCCTAACATAAGCTATGAAGAATTTAATGAAGGGAAAAGCATCTGATTTATTTTTGAGTAGTTTAACCCAAAGAGCCCTACTGTAATCATCCACAATGGATAAAAAGAAACGGCTACCGTCATGTGTGGGTTGTCTAAATGGGCCACATACATCCAAGTGGATGAGATCAAATATAGCATCACATCGACTATTAGATATAGGAAATGGTAGTCGATGGTTTCTAGCCTTATCACATGAATCACAATGAAAATCTATAGGTATATTTTTATTATCAACTATATCAAGCTTAGTAAGTTTTGGCAAAGGTACATGACCTAGGTGGTAATGCCATAAGATGGTGTCCCTATATGTAGCAAAACATGGAATAGAATCTTAGGAACAACATTATTGGAAAACAAACTATTAAAAACAACAGACTTAGAAGCCCGGTATTTATTTCTCTCATGTATAAAGTTTTCTAAGGCATGATCATGTAAGATGTAAAGGCCTTGAGTCTCTACTCCAAGTGTGACGTGGGCTTTTGACTCAAGGTCCTGCAATTCACAATGATCATGATAAGTCAATAGACGAGCATTTAATTGGATGAGAAGTTTCCGGACGGATAACAAATTAAATTGGAAACTCTTAACATGTAGGACTTTATGAAGTGTAAAATTTGAGGAAATCATAACATTTCCTATTCCATCAATGTTACCTATATGACCGTCAGGCATAACAACTTTATATGTGCAAGGAATATAAGTCTTGTTATCATATAAGGCTATATTTCCACACACACTATCAGTGGCACCAGAATCTATAATCCATTTCCCGTTAAAAGAGTTGGTACCTTTACTGTTAAAATTGCAGCAAATATGACTATGTATGGTATCGGTCATAATGTTATAAACATCAGTATTGATGAAATTCAACATATGCGCATGCTGGTTAAATGTAGATAAAGTGTGTGTGTCATGTGGCATGTTGTCACGAGGGCTCATTATATCATCAGATCTAGAATCATTTTTATCACAGCAAACACAATAACAAATATAGGTTTGGACTGTAGTTTTAATACCTGAGAACTGGTTCACCAAGGCCAGCGCCTGGTCATGCTCTGCTCCCAAGTCGTCCTGGCCCACAATCTGGTTAGCAAGGGCTTGGATCTGCCTTTGACTCAGCCCAGGAACATGCGTGGCCTGCCCCCTGAAGAAAGCTGTCAAGGCCTTCAATTGAGAATCGGAGATGTTCACAGCGTCGCTAGGGTTTGCTCCTGCGCCATTGTTGTCTGCTTCACCTTCCTCGAGAGTGACAGTGTATGCCTTCTTCCCTTTAGTTTTCCAATGCGCTGGAAATTTCTTGGTCACCCAGAAGCACTGATCATATTCATGTCCTGGTTTTTTACACTTGGCGCATCTGAGCCTTGGTTTTCCATCATCTTTCTGTATTTTGGAATTCGGTCCCGAATTCTTTTTGATGTTGGATGATCCTACTACAGCGGCAAAGGTAAGGGTTTCGGTATCTTCTTTCTTGTTCTTCTTGTTCAATCGGTGTTGTTCCTCTTGTCTAAGCATGGCGTAGAGTTTATCTACGGTTGGGAGAGGAGTTATCATCAGAATGTTTGACCGAATACTCTCATATGAATCATCTAATCCCATGAGGAAATCGAAAAATCTTTCATTTTCCATGAACTTTTGAATTTCTCTTGCTGATCCGCAAGTGCAATTTGGAAGAGTAACCAACAGCTTCTGCTAGTTCCAGATTTTCACCCATCGGGTGTAATATTGGTTGATATTTTGATTCTGTTGCTGCTCTATCTTTCTGGATTCTTGCCTCAATGTGTATAGTCGCATCCCTTGAGCCTCTCCGAATCGATCGCATAGATCGAGCCAAATATCCCTTGCGGTCGGATAGTACATGACCGATTCATGGAGAGAATCATCTAGAGCTGTGTAAAGCCATCCTTTAACCATTCCGTTTGATCGCTCCCATTCGACACGTTCATCTCCATCAAAATCATCTGCAAGCAGAGAACCATCGACAAACCCTACCTTGCTCTTAGATGCAAGACCATTGAGGAAAATCTGTTTCCAAGTATTAAAACCAGTCCCGTTGAACTTCGGAGCCAACACAATCCCAGGATTATCAGAAGGATGCGTGAGAAGGTACGCCTTTCTTCTAATCTCAGAATTCTTTTGTGTTTTCTTTTTCGGCGTCTTCTCTTTACGAGCAATCTTCCCTCTCTTCAGTGTTTTTCTAATCGTGACTGGTTTGATTTTTCTACGTTTACTAGGACTGTTCTCTTCATCCTTATCAGTTTCATATTCTGATTCACTTTCATTTTCATCTTCTGTTTGTTTCTCGACTCCTGGGAGATCCATCGGTGAGGAAGAAAAACAAACGGTGTGGAGAAAGACTTACGAATTTAACTGCGACGGAGGAATTGACAATGGATCGCACTTCTCTGGTAGGATCGGAGCAAATCGCAACACAATCGGACGTTGAATCGCGCTGCGAGAGTTTCTGATTTGGTCGATGTAAGGAAATCGCAGAGGATGAATCAGATCGCAATGTAGATTTGCTTTGTAAACTGAATGTAATTGGTAGCGAGAGAGATTCTCGCAAGGAAAACAATGTAGATCTGTGTGTGTATAGGAATTGAATTGTATGTATCAATGAGATGATTCAAACGATTGTCTGAAAATGAAAAGAGAGGTTTGAACCTGCTCTGATACCATAATAGACTCATTGTATTGTATTAATGAGTAAAAGTGAGTTTACAGTATAGAGTGGGAGTATATATATACTAAGGGTCATAGAATAGAAAATATAAGACTACAACAGGGGTAACTTAGGAATAAAACCAATATACTGGGTGCCACACTGTGGGTGCGACGATCAGTCAGGTATGAATTCTTTTTAATGAAAAACCAATACCACGACATTTTGAGAAAAACAATTCCTGTTCTATTAAATCTGCGTGACTATCTTTATTTTAAAAGAGTAGATTTATGTTAAAGGTCTTTCATGTGTCTTAATACTATTGGTTCAGAATATTAGTCAGATCCACTAAAATTTAACTTGAGTACACTTATCAGTTTACTATTAGTTAACCACACTCGAATAAAGTAACCAGAGACACCTTTATTGCACCTTTATCATAAATGTAGTATTATCTGCTTTTGACGAACGGTACAATTTGTGAATTGATAAAAAATTGTACTGATGTCAATTTTGCCTAAAATAAATTTAAAAAGATAGCTCATTTTATTCTTAAATTTTGTATATTTAATATAATGTGAATTGGACGTTGCAGCGCATTCCTATCAGTATAGTACGGCAGTGTTATGTGGCAAACTGGCAATCACAGTTAGTGTTGACTGAGATTGTCTATGTGTCACATAAGTGATGATAAAACTTTGAATGATTGTAATTTTTAAAATACAAGTCCAAAAATTAAAAATAATACCACTATTCATCTAAATTCGAGTTCTTCAAAACAAGATCAGTCATGAATATGTTTTGATAACTTTGAAAAAAATTATTTTTACATGTTATGATGATACACTAAAAAGATGTTTTGATTAATTAATTATGATAGTATGATTCATTAAAACTGTTATTATGATTCATTAACTAATAGTGATGAATTAGATCATAAACTTTGGAACCAATACAAAATACTTATTGTTTTGTGATGTATTATTATTGTTGTATAGTGTATTTTAAACCTTATATGGTGAATCATGTAACGACATCAAAACCGCCTAGGAGTTAGGCCGTTACACGCCGCGAGTCTACTACCTAACGTCGCAAGGCTCTAACATACGCGCACTTAAACTAGAAAACATAACACTTGTATTAACGTTTAAAAGGGTTTACAATATCCGAATTGAATACGAAAACCAAATACAAAGTAAGGGCTCGAAGGCTACATAAATCCATAGCGTCAAATGCGCAAGTCATAACAAAGTCTAAACATAACTAAATCCAAAATCAAATCCCAAAGAAAGAGGTGGTCTCCAAGCTCAATCTGCACAATGAATAAAAGGGTGAGCTTGACAGCCTAGTAAGCAGAAGACTTTCTCAAGGAAGCCTACTCAAAACAGAAGTAGAAGATTGCACAAATCAGAGGGAGAACTCATGTTATTTAGTAAACAGGCGAAACAGAATCAGAATGAACCACAAATCAGAACGTAATGTCATATCAAATTACCAGTCGGACCTTCAGAAACAGAAACACGAGGTGGGACACTAGAAACTCGCTAACACATCAGAAGGACTCACACAATGTCCTATGGATTTGAAGATCCCACATCAAAAGTCGTTAAGATGACTAACGGACCCATCGGTCACTAATGTCCTAAGGGATACCCTAAGGAACTTAAACAGAAGGAATTCTTGCACAGCATGCTATGGGACTGCCTGACCCGACTATCCAAGGCAGAAGCTAAGTAACTAGGTCCCAAAACCATTTAACCGAAATATCATACTAAATGTGCTCAAATAAGCATAACACGAGCATAAATCTCTTATTCACACTTAGGGGAAACATACCCTGCAAACAGAAGTCAAAACGGAGCTCAAACGAGCAAAATAGGCAAAACAGAAGGTGTGTCCGGACATGTCCGACCTTGCATGTCCGGACACGTTACGAATTGAAAACCAGAGACACGTCCGGACATATGTCTGGACTTACATGTCTGGAAACATGTCGAGTTGGAATCCCAGAGGAGTCCGGACATGTGTCCGAACTTACAAGTTCGGACACATGTTGAGAACAAAATCAGAAAATGCCCCGCATGCTGTCTGGACACTTCAAAATTGCTGAAAATAGAGACATGCCAAACAACACATCCGGACATACAAGTCCGGACGTCGCACAAATTCTAGTTCGTAGAATAAAAACAGATGCAAAAATCTACCACAAATCAACACCAAATTCAGCCAAACTTTGTAGAACTCAAAATCAGTACCCATGGGGGTTTGTCAACACAAAACCATCACAATTCAGCAGAGAAATCGCACAAAACAACGTAACTAGTAAATCCGAAACGTAATCCGACTACACCCCATGGGTGAGTGAATAACCCCGATTCCATCCCCCACTTACATCGATTTACAGAGCGGAATCTGTCCAGACGATTCCCACAATCAGCCAGACGAACAGCAGCAGAGAAGAAGCACAAAACGACAATGAATTCGCAACCGAACAACCCAAAATCAGAAAAACTGTATTTCCCAAAATAGCAACCAAAACCACCGAAATCACAAGGAATCGAACCTGAATTCACAGAGGAGAACGACCCAAACAGCAACAGAGAAACGGGACAGCAAACAACCAAACTCAAGAGCAAAATCAAACCACCAAAGGAGAGAAACTTGTAGAGCGCTACGTACGAACTGTTGGGAGGAAAATGTTTGAAACTGATCGGGAAGTAAAGGCGATAAAACAAAATAAGGAATTTTTTTCCCTTATAATCCACTTACCAAAATAAAGGGAAGGAGAATGACCTCCTTGTCCCTTGTCTTTTAATTAAATGTCTCGTACGTCCCGAAAGCTAAAAGAACCACATAAAAATAAGATGGCAAATGAAATACTGTTAGGAAAGTCTGAAATGAAAACTGGGTTATTACAAATCATGTATTTTCTTTATGTGCCAATTATTTTTTTGTGATGTATTAGTGTTTAAATTTTCTTATTTTTATATGTTCACGATTATACACTGAAATGATGTTATGATTCATTAATTTTGATTTCATTATTCATTAAATTTGTTATTATGATTCATTAACTAATAAGCGGTGAATTAGATAACAAACTTTGGAACCAATAAAAATTCTTATTGTTTTGTGGTGTATTATTATTGTTGTGTGGTTGTGAGCCTCCATTTTAAACCCTATCCTAGGTTGATTAGATTGATTAGGATCTAATCGGGTTCTAGGTTCACTTATAACCTAAGATTAATAACTATGTCATATAACATTAATTATTAAAACCTAAGCTAGCTCACTAGAACCTATTATGAGTCGCCACCTAATTTTAACCTAGATCAAATTAGGAAAGGATAGTTCGGGTTTGGGGGCTTGGTATACGACTTATTTAGGGTTCAATTACTTTCATTACCCCTAGAAGTCGTTTTTCCTCTACTTAGTTTAATTACGGCTTATTACAAGTCGTTTTAACCTAAGTGCGCGGGCTTCTGTTTTTTTTTGTATTTCTTACATTTTTGACAGAAAATTAAAGTGAAAAGTGAAATTACCTAAACTAGGGTTTCGGAGGCAGAATTAGGTCAAATTTTATTTCCGTCCGTAGCCTTGGACCTAATGTCCGTAACCACGGACCCTAGTTAACCTATGTGAAAATAAAAGTCGAATAAACAGAAAACAAAATTTTGAAAAGTCTGGGGCCACGGACAGGCTGTCCGTGGGCCCAGACATGTAACGTTAAAGCCCTAGTTTTTGAAAATTTTAAAATACCGCCACCGTCCGGGGGCATCCGGGCTTACGGACAAGACATCCGGGACCCTGGACATAGAGTCCGTGGGTGCGTACCGCCCTCGGACGGCGGCGTTTGGGCGGTTTCCGATGGTGTTTTGAGCTCAAATTTTATGGGTGTGTAGCCAGAAAGATGTACAAGTTAGTGATTGAAAGTTTTCAATTTGACTGCGAATTAAGGACGAAACTTATTGAACAAGTTAGTGGACAGAAATGCAAACAAGTCTTAATTCAGAAGCAAAGAAAAGTCAATTCGAATAGGAATTTCAACCAGAAGTATATTGAGATCAGTGGAGTTAAAGAATTTGAATTTTAACCTGTTTTGGCTTCGAGATTTGGTTGTTCCTTCACGCCGGGAAGCTTCAAACGCTTCGTTGATAGCCAATCCGGTTCAACTTCGACCCGAGCTTCTGACCCCTTCTTACTTGTATGTTTAAGGACGGTTTGCTTCTGTATTTTTGGAGTTTTGGTGCTTGGAGGTTCAATGGGAGAAGAAAGGATGAGTTTTTTGTGATTTCGGGGTGATTTCGGCAGTGTTTCGGTATCGATTTGAGGCTTGGAAGTGTAAAAACGTGGGGAGAAGGCTTATGGCTGTGTTTTCTGACTTTGGGAGTGTTCTCCTCTGCCCTATGTCGTTTTTGGAAGGTCCTTTTATATAAAGAGCAAGGCCATGTTGATAGAACAAGATTTTTATCTAAAATCCTGATTTTGTGCTCTAAGGGAATCTGATTTTTTAAAATATGTTACAGGTCGATAAAAATTCTGAAATTTTAACCAAATATAAAAGACAATATTTAGGAATTTCGAGAGTTGGAATCAGGGTATTTAGATAAATAACCGATTAGATAAAAATTTCACAATCTGGAATATCCCATAATTCATAACTTATTGTTGGAAAGTCTAAATAACGAAATTCCAACGGCATTAGTCTCTAACAATCATCCTCTATCTTGTATTAAAATTTCATGGCATTTTTATTTGATTTCGATATTTTCCAAAGGAGAGAGAAAATTGCAAAAATGATTAAATTTCTTTTAAATTTTGGGCTAAGGTTCCAAATATGATAGTTTCAGGTTTATGACCGTATGTAGTCATTCTAACCATGTGATAATTTTATTTTAATTTTTGAAACCTTTTTTATTTCTAGTTTGAGGTTATTTCATGTGTTAATTATTAAAGAAATTAGCTTATAATATGAATTAAAAGCTAAATTTCCAGAATAAATATTACCAAAAAATCATGAAACACCTTTCATAATGACTATGATATTTGGAAGTGTTTGGAGATAATGAACAAGTCATATGAAAATAGAAAATCCCAATAATGTCCTTGGAAAATCCTAAATTGGTGCTTTTTGACCCCTTTTGCCCTTTGTAACACGGTTGCCTTAGAGACTATTCTGAGGGGGTTAAAATTTTGGGTATAACAGATTGCCCCCCGTCAACTAGGCCTTTTAATGAAGATGAAAAGTCTAGTAGATGCTTGAGTGATACCCCAAAATTTTGGATCCTAAAAGACCTCGTATGCCGTTTGAAATCTAGTGGGTTGTGTCGAGCTATTCGAAGGCGCTGACTACCTAAAGGAGATGGAGATGTTGTTGAACTATTTGAAGGCGCCAACTACCTGAAGTGGTGAAAATGATGTCAAGCTATTCTAAGGCGTTGACTCCCTAAAAGTAAAAAAATGAAATAATGTCAAGCGATTCTAAGGCGTTGACTACCTATAAGCGAAAATGAAGTAATGTCGAGCTATTCTAAGGCGTCGACTACCTAAACTGAATGAAAAGATGTCAAGCTATTCTAAGGCGTTGACTACCTATGATAAATGAAATGATGTCAAGCTATTCTAAGGCGTTGACTACCTATAAGCGAAAATGAAGTAATGTCGAGCTATTCTAAGGCATCGACTACCTAAACTGAATGAAAAGATGTCAAGCTATTCTAAGGCGTTGACTACCTATGATAAATGAAATGATGTCAAGCTATTCTAAGGTGTTGACTACCTATAAATGATTAAAATGAAATAATGTGTAGATACAGAAATGCTGATATGCTAGTGATGCTAATGATGCTGATGATGTTGATGATGCCAATGATGTTGATGATGCCGATGATGTTGATGATGCTCGGATGCTTCTGGGGACCGAAACCCGTGCCAATGCTCCTGGCTGGACCCAATGTGGACTTATTGCCATCGCCCACCATTCGTTGATCCCAAAATATGCTGACATAACACAAGAGGATTTATTGCCATCACCTCGCCAACTTTTCTATCGCCAGGTCTTGTGACGCGCCTGGATAATGCAACTAGGTCTTATGACGAGCCTATATGAATGAGATAAATGCAATGTGTTTGATGAGAGTGGGTAAGCTAAAGAGTCTTATTACGAGCCTAAAGGAATGCAACTAGGTCTTATGACGAGCCTAAGGGTGGGATCTAGGTCTTATGACGAGCCTAAAGGTTGGATCTAGGTCTTATGACGAGCCTAAAGGATGGTTCTAGGTCTTATGACGAGCCTAAAGGTTGGATCTAGGTCTTATGACGAGCCTAAAGGATGGTTCTAGGTCTTATGACGAGCCTAAAGGAATGCAACTAGGTCTTATGACGAGCCTAAAGGTTGGATCTAGGTCTTATGACGAGCCTAAAGGTGGGATCTAGGTCTTATGATGAGCCTAAAGATGGTTCTAGGTCTTATGACGAGCCTAAGAATGGTTCTAGATCTTATAACGAGCATAAATATAGGATCTAGGTCTTATGACGAGCCTAAAGGTGGGATCTAGGTCTTATGACGAGCCTAAAGATGGTTCTAGGTCTTATGACGAGCCTAAGAATGGTTCTAGGTCTTATGACGAGCCTAAATATGGGAGATCTAGGTCTTATGACGAGCCTAAAGGTTGGTTCTAGGTCTTATGACGAGCCTAAAGGTATGCAACTAGGTCTTATGACGAGCCTAAAGGTTGGAACTGAATGAAAGTGAGTTAGGTGTATGATGGGTCTCGCACTGATGAAGATGATGGATCTCGCACTGATTTTGGGTCTCAAACTGAAAATGAGTCGGAAAGATAATGGTCTTGTGCAAATGCATGTGGTGAAAACCAATTGTAAAAGGGCCAAATGTGGCGATGATGAGGTGTATGCAAAAAGTTTGTAAAATGCAATCACAGTGCATGTAAGATACTTGTTTAAAGCAAGCAACTGTTGAAAAAAAAATGTGCCAAACATGGCAATGATGAGAATTGAAAATTGTCTGAAGCAAGAAATTACCGGGGAATGTGCCAAACATGGCAATGATGAGAATTGAAAATTGTTCAAAGCAAGAAATTACTGAAAAACGTGCCAATCATGGCGACGATGCAGATTTGTTCAAAGTACAAAATTACCAGGAATATGTCAAACATGACGATGATGCAGATTTGTCCAAAGCAAGAAATTGCTAGGAATATGATGAGTTTTATGAAACCGAAGAAATTGCTGAAAAAGATGCCAAACGTGGCAATGTTTAAAGAGAAATCTGTCTACTGAAAAGGAAAGTGAAATTATCGTTTCCTGACTAGAGATTTCAGACTTGTAATTTGTCTCCTAGGAGATGAACATGCCGTCTGTGGGGTGTGGTGTTTGATATGGAGATCTTTTGAGTGATGATCAGGGCTTATGACGGGCCATGGAATTTATGTGGAGGTGAAGGCTTATGTGGGCCTATGTGGTATGATGTGGAGGTAAGGGCTTATGTAGGCCTGAGGTGTTTGATGTGGAGGTAAGGGCTTATGTGTGCCTGTGGTGGGGTGGTGGTGCTCAAGCTTTGGGTTTCAATTGGTGTTGTCATGGCAATTGTTGGAACCAACAATTGCCCCAGTATTTTTCCTTAGGACAATCTGAGCTAGAGTTCATGGCAATCGATCGATTGCCCCCAGTATTTTTCTTTTAAACGTGCAAACAAGTCTCATCCTCACAGGGTCAAGGCTTATGCTATGATGTGGTGCTTCCTAACCTACACTCGACGTGTTTGATGCTTGTACTTGTTTCCTGCTCACGGTCACAACTTCTAGACCATTGAATTTGACATTTGGTGGATTTACGCATTCGATCTGTTACTTTCACGTGATTAGATACACAACTATCAAGTCGGAAGTCTTTAAAGCTTATAACGTGGCCATAGGATGTGATGAATGACAACAGCACAATGGAGGAATGTTTAGGATATGTGGAGCTATAAGGGTGACCAAAGCTGTAACTTGCACCTTCTCTCGGACTTGCCTTCTTTGTCTTGAAGTCGTTTGGTTACTTCGTGATGACTTCGCTTATGAGCTTGGGACTTTTGAGTAGTTCCTTGCACCCTCTCTCTTTCTTCTGATTTTGGATTTCTTCGAGGCTTTTCAGGTTTGCCTTTCTTTGAATCTCTTTTCCTTCGGGGTTCTTGTGTTTCCCATTTTTGAACTTTGAGAGCTATTTTTGATGTTAGCTCATTTGGATTCTGTGTCACTTTGGGACCATTTGCGGATCATTTTGTCATGCTGGTAGCAGTTTCGCTTCTTTGGACTTATGAAGTTGTTGTTCAGAAGTCGGGCTCCTTGCTTCCTTTGGTCACCGGGTCGGTTATTCATCATTAGCTGGCTTATTTTGTGGAGTACATAATATCGAAAAAGGGATATATGAAAAGCTCAGTGGGGGTGCCTAGGGTTTAATATCAGGGTTCACAAGCTTGTGGCTATGTGGTGTTGTACCTAGGTGCTTCGTCATTCCTGATTGTTGTGTATCCGCTCTTTGTTACTTTTCGCAGGTCTAAAAGTAAATTTACAAATTATCTCCTTCGGTCGGAGTTATGCCGTTTACCTCACCTTTGAATGTGGTCTCTCCGGAGTCACGTAAAAATGGCACTGTAACACCCCAACTACAAACTGTACACTTAACCATTAATCGCAGCGGAAATCACATCATAAACATTACTCAAAAGGGGCGGTGTTACACGCCGTTAGCCACCCACGTGGCTAACAAGGCTAATACTTACACAATATACCGGTCTGATGGACTAGATACCGAGGGCTAAACTTTACATTACAATCTGTTTTTAAACTGAAACCAATACAATTATAATCCAACTGTACCGAGTCTAATACATTCCATTACCAATGTCACACTTTCGGTCTTACACTACTTATGAACACATAAACAACTAAATAACTATCCATGTAGAAACAGCTACCCCAACCTACTCTCGAACGGCTGCCAGCTCCATTGTACCTGACAAGTATGAGGGGGGGGGGGGCAAAGGGGCTCAGCACCTTTGCTGGTATGGTAATCGTGCAGCCCGCATGCTACCGGGCCACGCACAACTAATTGTCGTCTAAGCATGCAGGTTATTTTATTTTAAGCATGCAAGGAAACTATAAATACATAACATACTTATGAGCACACACAACCAACCAATAGAATACAACCAGGAGGTTAACACACCAACGCTTGTTAGACCTATTACTGTGTTCCTTGACCCTTGAGGGGTTCTACCTTAGTGGAACTAAGTTCTTGTTAGACAACACCTACCCATTTGATCGGGTTACAATTAGTTACTTCTCATATTAATATGGGGTTGATTTCGGTTATCAACGTACACAAGATCCCCACACACATCCCGTAACAACATGTACACAACACATCACCGTTCTTCTTAGAGAACGAACACTTTACTTAAAGCGTGTCGGGTTAAATATAGGTCCGCACGCCGTACACTTTATACACATCACCTTTACTGATGCCCCGATCTTGATATAGAACCGTACACATTATACATATCAACTTTACTGATACCCCGGTCTTAATATAGAACCGTACACATTATACACATCAACTTTGCTGATGCCCCGGTCTTAACTTAGAACCGTACACATTATACATAGTTAGGGGTTCCCTTTTGGAACCTACCACAAATACACACCCTACGGTGTTACAACTGGGTTAATCATTTACAAGGGAGGTAACATCCCATTCGGCAAACATGGACAACAACATTCATTAAACAACTATATATTAAACAAAGGCAGCACACACACACACTGCCATAATATACAACTAACACACGGATAGCCGTAGTTATAACGTTCCCGTAGGTTGGGACGTTTAATCCGAATACCGATCTCTTATGTGATCCTAGAGTCGGTTAGCTACGGTTTAACACATAATTGAGGTTAAACGGTATCGGAATTATTTACGCCACATTAATGAATTAGTGTAAACTCATTTCATGCTTTATCTTGCAAGGTGGCAAACACACAAAAAAACAAGTTGGCATACAAGCCGGTGTAACCCGGTAGGACACAGGTTGCAAGAAAACCATACCTTACACCATGGGTTACTCTACCGTGTTCCCGAGGATTCACTCCAACGCGTGACCTCACGCTCTCCGGGTAGTTTTCGAACAACTTGTATTATTATTCAAATGTTTTATTAACAACAAAATCTTACGGTGTGTAAACTTCTATTACTCCCGTACTTACCCCGTTGTCCCGTTATCTTTAACTTACTTATGTGATCTAAAGTTCACAACTTTCACATTCACTCTCACACTTGTTTATACTTCCAATGGCCTTTAAAACTCACCAAACAAGGCCTAATTATCATCTAAAACCATTATCATTCACTTCCCCATCATAACAACACTTAAAAACACATTCTGGACACTTTTTAGACTGGTCCGGGTTTGTGTCCAGGGTTACAAACCCGGACCTCCCAAAAATTACATTCTGTGTACAAATTAGCTTGGTCCAGGTATGTGTACTTGGATACAAACCCGGACCACATGCTGGAATGTGTTTCTGGCACGTTTTTGATGTGGGCCGGGTTTGTGTACTTGTTTACAAACCCGGACCATGTTTGTAGGTCCTTAAATTGACAGTTTTTGACCAGTTTTCAACCCCTAATTCACCTTTAATCATTCCCTAATCCTTCCACATGTTTCCTACATGTTTAAACACCCTAAAACATGCTCTAAACCTCTTCAAACCATTGCTCAAATCCCTACTCAAATCCTTGCTCAATTTCTACAAATTTTCCACTCTCTGTTACACTTAAGCACAACAGTGCACATGAAACTTCTTTTGTTGTTTCATAAACTTCCACCAACCTTACCAATTCATTCATAGACAATTGCATTATCTAAACCCAAGTCCACTCTTCATTTCCATGACTATAAACACTAACTCATTTCTGGAATGTCTAGGTTACCACACCTCATTATGCTACAGATTTTTATCTCTCTCAAACTCATTCTCCAAACACCATTTCAAGGTTATTACTCAACTCTAAACAACCCAACTGAACTCCTAAGTTCCTCAATTTACCAAGTCACCTTAAAACACTATTTTCTACCAAAAGTTTGCCATAACCTCCCCATAAACCTTACATGTCCACATTCACCAATTTTCACCATTTACAATCCTAATCTACCACACCCTTACAAGGGTCCTACCAGCACTCAATATCAATCCAAAATTCACCAAATCACAATATAGCTCCAAAATCTTAATAAACCACCATATAACCACAACCTCATATCATTTGGCTCCAAGGCCCTCAATTCACAATTATTTTCACAAGTCTCTCTAAAATCAACTAACCACATTTCTAACATAGATTTCAATCCATAATTTGGGTTCATTAATTTGTTTACCCATCCCAAACTCTAAAACAATTAGAAACACGGTTTAAGGTAGGTTTCTTACCTTAATTTACAAGTCTCTCCTTAATTCTCCTCTTGCTCCTCCTCTTCTCAAATTCGGTCAAGTGGGGATGGAGTTGCCAAACTCCATCCCAACATTCAAGAAACACAAAGATGCATTCAATTAATCACCTAAACCCTTAAGAAACCTTAATTCAATTAAGAGGCTTAAAACACATAGTTAGGGTTGCACCTTTTTGGAGCTTTTAAGAAGGGCTTTCAAGCCTTGAATAAAAAGGAGGTTCCCACCACCATTGGAGGGTTGAAATGGAGCTCAAAATTAAGAAGTAAACAAGGCATTACAAGTGGGGAAAAATCGGTCACCAAAGGAGAAGGAAGAAAAATGAGTTTTTCTTGGAGATTTTTACCTTAATGAAAATGGGGGACTCCAAGCTTCAAGATGGTGCCCTTTTCTCTTCAAATGCGGAAAACCCATGGAGATGAAGTTCATCCTTTTGAATTTTTGAAAAGAGAGGAAGATAGAGGGTGATGAGAGGAGTTCAAATATGTAATTATTTTTGGATTTGGAGCTGGGATGTGGCTTGGGTGAGTAAGAGAAGAGAGGGTAGCCATGGGAGAGGGCTTGGAATCGTCCCAGCCAGAGGAAGAAGAAGAGGGAAATCAGAGGGGAGAAGGAGAGAGGCTACGTGAGTGGGGGAAAGAAATGAGAGGAGAGAGAGAAGAGAAAAGGTAATATATACCTTTTTCACTTTTTCACTTTTTCCTTTTTCCTTTCTTTTCATTTCTTTCTTTTCTTTACTAGCTAGGTGAGTGTGAATGAGCTGATTTTTATTTTAAAACTGGTCCCACTTGTACATATGAGCTGGAGCATTTTTTCGTCTTTTACAGAAAACGCTCGTTAATTTACCGGGTTTTAGCACTATTCACTAACCGGGCCCGTTTTCCAGAATTTTCTCGTTTCTTTAATTTTAATGGTTATTAAGCTCCCACTAATGTTTAATTATATTTATATAATCAACTATAATTTTTACGGGGTCGTTTGACTATTTAAAGTCGCGTTTTCGGGTTTTCTCAAAAAACACGCTTTAAGACTCCGTTAGCGTTTTAACGCATTATTTGGATCCGTTTTCTTCCAGAATTTTTCCCACATATTATTTAGGCCTTATTAAGCCTTTAAAATCCATTTAATACTCTTGTCGAGGTCGTATTCCTCTTAGGGTCACTTAATGCTCAATTTAGCGTTTTTTACTTTCTAAGCGTTTTTCTTGTTTCTTTTGGATTTATTATTTTTACCAAAATTCTTAAGGACTTAATTAGCCTTGGAAAATCATAATTACATAATTAATTAACATATTAAGGTTTGGGGTATTTCAATCTACCCCCTTAAAAGAACTTTGTCCTCAAAGTTCACAACTTCCCATGCATCCTTTAATTAGAATACCGGGTTTACTTACGAGATATAACGTCCATACTAAAACACACTTTTACATAACAACCTCAGACTTAACGGTCCGGGTAACATATCCACATCCATACATGACATGCTTACATAATAACCTCGGACTCAACAGTCCGGGTAACATAGCAACATTTGTACTTACATAACAACCCTCAGACTCTCAGGTCTGGGTCACATAACAGCATTCAGACTTCAAGGTTTGGATAGCATATCAATTTCAAGCTCATAGGCCTGGATAACATCTACCACACATATCACACAACATGTCTTAGCATGTATAACAAACAAAAATACCTTTTCCATCTCTTCATGGGCTCGAGTCCCATGCTGAGTACATATACACTGTGATCCCACAGAACCCGGTCGCGATGGACACCTTCTGGTCCCCGTTCCTTTGGGAGATCAAAACAGTCACATACATTTTTAAAATATACTTCTCATGTCACCGGTCCGAAGACAAAGACTCATACGTCCTCAGCTCGTGAGCAAGTAACACAAAAATATTCTTTATGGGGTTAAGTAGAACAAATCCTTTATTGGACGGATACTAATTGAAAATCCTCTACAAGGTCAAGTAAAAGAGATCCTTCCTTTGAAAATACCATTTAAGAATTTTGGGAAGTATTTATTAAAGTCTTGAAAGTACCAATTGAAAGTTTAAAAACACCAATTTAAAATTCTTTTTGAGAATGCAATACAACTCCAAGTCCAATTTGTGCTAACTGCATCTTGTTCTTAACGGGATTATTTGTGACCACTTATAGGGAGCTTCAAGAGTTATCCAACCCCGATGTGATCAGCATCAGTGTTGAACTATCCCTCCACCCCAATTTGTGTTTGGTTTCCCTTGATCCCCGGGAATCAAGTTTCACCTCCCACTACAATTTCAAGCAGCAACTAATTTAGACATTTACCATTTTCTATCTTTTTAATCTTTCTAATCATAATCACAAAGCAACACATCTCCAAGGGATGAACTCTGTCCATCAATTATTCTCAATTTGCCTCTAGTCAACATTCCTAGGGAATCCTATTCTCACTATGTTCTTCACCGGTTTCCCGCTGATTCATACATCACCATACTATATATATGTATATATATATATATATTATCAAAATCACAATACACAATACTATATATATGTATGTTATATATATATATGTTTTTTTTATCAAAATCACAATACACATCTCTATATTTGTCTTGAATAAACATATACTATCGGGGTTTTAGTCCCCCGGGAGTTTCTCTACTCCCATACACTTATATTCACACACCACTTATAACAATGGTATACACATCTTCTATGCGTAATTACCACAATTAAACCATAAATGAATACGTATGTTCATGTACCCTACGCACCAATCATCAGAACAAGTATTTTGTGTTATACACAACATCATAACAAATTATTTTGTGTTACGCACAACATCGTTCACGTACACTTGTACGTAAACATTCACTAAACGTTTTGTGCTCTACCCCCCTTAAAAGGGATTACGCCTGCGTAATCTACCATATGTTATTACTTAACATTGGTTTAAAATGTTCTGCCGTCGTGAAGTGTTTTAACTTCCACACGGTTTATTATACAATGCATTCCGGTCAAAGGACCTTAGCCATATTGACAGTTAGTCCATGTATCAAGAATTCTCATTGGAGTTTGTCTACTCATAACCGGTTTCGGTTCTAGCCTGTGAGGCTTCTAGGTATAATCACATAGGCACTTCACCCTTTACTCGTATTCACTAGGTATATTCTATTTGAATCATGCCCTACTAGCTTCTGCTGCGGCACTCTGATAACTTTAGAGGTTAGTTTGCCCCATTCATTTTTCATAATGTATTGTACACTTCCTATTTATCACCTTCATCTTGTGAAGAATGGTTTCTCAACCGACGTATGGTATCTCTTACCGTGAGCGAATTCGGTGAGTTACAAACTTTCTATCCACTTCTATGATAGTTCACTGTGTATACCGCTATGCATTTACGATGATTAACTTAATTTCTTCCGACTTACTGTCGGTTGAGGTTGAACTACTACCTAATGTGTAGTGCTCTCTCGATTATTTCCCTCACTTGAGGTATATTCCATACCGACATTTGGTATTCCGTGTTACTGCAGTCACTTATTGCTAATCATGCCTCCACATTTGGTTCTGTACAAGTATTCTTTCATTGATACGACCTTGCGTTTCTTATGCCTCAGTGCTTATAGCGTTATAAGCCTCTTTCTACTTCTACCACAATCAACATTTCCCCAAATTCCTAGCTATCCACTCGATCATTACTGTGCAAGAGTAATACCAAAACACTCAGTCATACAGAGTGCAGAGGCATAAACCCTTGGCAGTAAATCTCTTATGCGATTGCAATAGGAATGAACATCGTGTCCCAGTGAGACCTTTATCACATCATACCGGCTACTGGCTTACTGCCCAGTCTATTTACTATCACTTACCTTGCATTTCCACCGAGTCTAACTCATAACTCCATTTGCTCCCCATGACATTGTTTACCAATACTCGTACAATGGTCGCTTACTGCGCACCATGTTCTTACTTCCTGTACAACACTAACTTACATGGCATCCACTTTCATATTAGCTTCCGCACATATACTTTCATCATTTGTATTATGGTTCTTCATTCATTTGGATGACTACTAAATACGCTATTCTTCGAGTCTTTATTCTCCCTGAGCGTTGTTCACTCTACACTTAGGATCACACACCTATGGTGGTTTCTATTAAACTTACTGCTCTCCACAACTGGTACAAACGTTTCTATTCGTAGTAACAATATGGTCAATCCTTAACATATTTCTTGAACTTGGTTCACATAACTACCGCTCCCGCGGTTTCACTATATCGAGAGGTATCGCCACTCTTAAGCAGTGGTTCGTTCTCCGCTCTATTCACTTGTACAACATAAACTTTCGTAATCAATTAAATTTGCATAACACATTTGGTCTGTAGCTTATAAGCCTCATTGCCTAGAGCTCTGCTCATTATAGGCTGTTCACACAAATTTTACTTCTCCGTACTCCATCACATGGTTTGGAGGTTATATTGGGCTCCCTGACAAGGTCGTTGCATCACGCTTCCTCATATGGGATGCCCCTTAAGAATGTCCGTTTACCTCCTGACGACTTATGTTTAAACCGGGTATCAGCTTCAACTCTTGTGTTTCTATCACGACATTTCGTTCAACAATTGTTGACCCAAGCACCCTTCAGGACAGCTCCTGGGTGTTACTAGGTTATGCCATTACATCTGGCTTGTATACGTTTAGTTAACTACATCGCTTTGTGTTCTTTATTGGGTTTACTATCCTCTTCTATGAAGATCGATATTCCCTGGTAGTCTAGGTGATCATTCCGGGAGTTTCATCCCGTTCGTTGCACATTAACGTGTCCATATTAGGCATTGGCCTTACTATGTATAGACTGGGTATTTGTTCCAGCTATCATGTTTTATTCCTCGGGATGCTTGAGACATAAGTGATGTCTTTACTTACTAGTCAGTGCGCTCCCCACTTCTTGACCCATAAACATTCCCTTGAAATGGATTCACTAATTCTTTTAGTCTCGTTAACTTAACTGGGTTCCTTTACTTCAACCATTCTTGGCAATTCGTTGCTCTTGTTTAACTTTTACTGCTGACCGTAGTATGGAGTCGACTACTTCCCGTGTTCCTGACTCCACTCGTATACATATGTGGGGTACCATGCTGATACATTGCTACTTACCCGACTAACCTATAAGTAGGTCTGTCAGGCCCGCATGCTCTATTGGAGTGCGGTCGTCCCACATCTAATTGTCCTATACTCGTAGTGTCCGTCACACGCCTATGTGAAGTATTCTGTTGTCAACTCCTCTTATATCGTCCGATGATAATGCACCCTTGGTGCTTCCCGAACTATATATTAAGGGAAATTTGTTCACTGTCTACATCTAGTATGAACTGGATCCCTTCCCTCGGGTCAATACCCTCGGGTTGTAGGATTGTTCTAAAGTTGCTCGAAAGCAAGTGGGTACAACTTACCTACTGTGTGGCGCTGAGGCCGGTGTAGGTCCTATGGTTTTGGTTTTTAAAGAAAATATGAAGTTTGAGAAAAATTTGGGCTTAAAAGAAGGTTTGAGACGAATATGAGTTGGAAGAAAATTTGGGTGTGAAAACGGTTTGAAATAAATCTAGGTTTAGAAGAAAAACTGGGTTCATAAGAAAATTCTTCGCGGTATTTAAAATGTCTTCACGCTTTGACCAAGTCTAGCGTCCCGCTGACTGGTATATCTTCACATACAATGGTTAGGCCACTAAGTCCTTCCAGGTTTCTCTCTTCAAATTCTTGGATTCTTGATTCTATAATTACTTCATTCACCAATACGGTACTCTACTAAGTACTTCATAGTCATTAAAATTTTCCGAATAGCCCCATCATAGCAGCACTTGCCATGGCAAGTGCGCCATACTGGCTGGTTATTGGTTCAGCACATACTGATTACGGTACTACTTTTATCCACACCGTACTCGGTAGCCTTATTGGCTTCTTCCTTGCTCTTACAGTTTTGATAATAGAACATTCAAGCGACTCTCATTGGTCTTGACATGGTAGTCGTTAACTAGGGTGACTCTCCATTCACTTAACTCTGTGTTCTTCCTTAATGTTCGTCCCCACGCATTTGTCGTGGTTACCGAGACTAGATTCTTGTTCAAGTACTACTTCGTAGTCCTATTGAAGTATGTTTCACTAATACTCCCATAGTGGTCTAAACTATGATAATCGGGTATTACAGCCTCTTTGGCGCTGTGGGTTTGGAATCATCCAACTTTGATTAGTCCCTTAGTCGGTTACTATACCTTTGTAGGTATTATTTAACAATTGTGGTCCTGTAGACATGCGTCTCGGGTTTGTTGCTCCTTCATTGCCCGCTTCTGTGCACAATTAGTGCTTTCATTCTTGTTGGAAGGGCTTCCTCGACTGCTAGGCATGTCGACCCAGGTCACCGGAAATTTCATTCTCTTGTAATTAGGACTCTTCATTTCTCCGTTGTCAGGTGCGGTTATTGTTGTTTAAAACGGGAACCATCTCCGGGATTTCTAGCTCTTGAAATCTACCGTATTACTGGTTCTTACTGAAACAGTTCATAACAGCTAGATCAGGTTGTTCCGAGTATGAGAGGACTTTCCATCTCTCTGGCGTTCTTTCCTGAGTTATAAAATGGGGGTTGCGGAGGGCGGGAAGGATGTTGTAGGTATCCAGTAAACACTGGTAGTTCCTAACTTGCGTATCTATCACGCTATCACTCAACCCTTAAACCCAAATACTAAATTCCTAACTCGGCTCTTTCTAAGCTCGGTATTTCCAGTCATCAGAGCGATACTTCGCTCTGATACCACTTTTTGTAACACCCCAACTACAAACTGTACACTTAACCATTAATCACATCGAAAATCACATCATAAACATTACTCAAAAGGGGCGGTGTTACACGCCGTTAGGCACCCACGTGGCTAACAAGGCTAATACTTACACAATGTACCGGTCTGATGGACTAGATACCGAGGGCTAAACTTTACATTACAATCCGTTTTTAAACTAAAACCAATACAATTATAATCCAACTGTACCGAGTCTAATACATTCCATTACCAATATCACACTTCGGTCTTACACTACTTATGAACACATAAACAACTAAATAACTATCCATGTAGAAACAGCTACCCCGTCCTACTCTCGAACGGCTGCCAGCTCCATTGTACCTGAAAAGTATGGGGGCCCCAAAGGGGCTCAGCACCTTTGCTGGTATGGTAATCGTGCAGCCCGCATGCTACCGGGCCACGCACAACTAATTGTCGTCTAAGCATGCAGGTTATTTTATTTTAAGCATGCAAGGAAACTATAAACACATAACATACTTATGAGCACACACAACCAACCAATAGAATACAATCAGGAGGTTAACACACCAACGCTTGTTAGACCTATTACTGTGTTCCTTGACCCTTGAGGGGTTCTACCTTAGTGGAACTAAGTTCTTGTTAGACAACACCTACCCATTTGATCGGGTTACACTTAGTTACTTCTCATATTAATATGGGGTTGATTTCAGTTATCAATGTACACAACATCCCCACACACATCCCGTAACAACATGTACACAACACATCACCGTTCTTCTTAGAAAACGAACACTTTACTTAAAGCGTGTCGTGTTAAGTATAGGTCCGCACGCCGTACACTTTATACACATCAACTTTACTGATGCCCCGGTCTTGATATAGAACCGTACACATTTTACATATCAACTTTACTGATACCCCGGTCTTAATATAGAACCGTACACATTATACACATCAACTTTGCTGATGCCCCGGTCTTAACTTAGAACCGTACACATTATACATAGTTAGGGGTTCCCTTTTGGAACCTACCACAAATACACACCCTACGGTGTTACAACTGGGTTAATCATTCACAAGGGAGGTAACATCCCATTCGGTAAACATGGACAACAACATTCATTAAACAACGATATATTAAACAAAGGCAGCACACACACACACACTACCACAATATACAACTAACGCACGGATAGCCGTAGTTATAACGTTCCCGTAGGTTGGGACGTTTAATCCGAATACCGATCTCTTATGTGATCCTAGAGTCGGTTAGCTACGGTATAACACATAATTGAGGTTAAACTGTATCGGAATTATTTACGCCACATTAATGAATTACTGTAAACTCATTTCATGCTTTATCTTGCAAGGTGACAAACACACAGAAAAACAAGTTGGCATACAAGCCGGTGTAACCCGGTAGGACACAGGTTGCAAGAAAACCATACCTTACACCATGGGTTACTCTACCGTGTTCCTGAGGATTCACTCCAACGCGTGACCTCACGCTCTCCGGGTAGTTTCCGAACAACTGGTATTATTATTCAAATGTTTTATTAACAAAAAATGTTACGGTGTGTAAACTTCTATTACTCCCGTACTTACCCCGTTGTCCCGTTACCTTTAACTTACTTATGTGATCTAAAGTTCACAACTTCCACATTCACTCTCACACTTGTTTATACTTCCAATGACCTTTAAAACTCACCAAACAAGGCCTAATCATCATATAAAACCATTATCATTCACTTCCCCATCATAACAACACTTAAAAACACATTCTGGACACTTTTTAGACTGGTCCAGGTTTGTGTCCGGGGTTACAAACCCGGACCAATCCTGGGAATTACATTTTGTGTACAAATTAGCTTGGTCCGGGTATGTGTACTTGGATACAAACCCGGACCACATGCTGGAATGTGTTTCTGGCACATTTTTGATGTGGTCCGGGTTTGTGTACTTGTTTACAAACTCGGACCACGTCTGTAGGTCCTTAAATTGACACTTTTTGACCAGTTTTCAACCCCTAATTGACCTCTAATCATTTCCTAATCCTTCCACATGTTTAAACACCCTAAAACATGTTCCAAACCTCTTCAAACCATTGCTCAAATCCCTACTCAAATCCTTGCTCAATTTCTACAAAATTTCCACTCTCTGTTACACTTAAGCACAACAGTGCACATGAAACTTCTTTTGTTGTTTCATAAACTTCCACCAACCTTACAATTCATTCCTAGACAATTGCATTATCTAAACCCAAGTTCACTCTCCATTTCCATGACTATAAACACTAACTCATTTCTGGAATGTCTAGGTTACCACACCTCATTATGCTACAGATTTTTATCTCTCTCAAACTCATTCTCCAAATACCATTTCAAGGTTATTACTCAACTCTAAACAACCCAACTTAACTCCTAAGTTCCTCAATTTACCAAGTCACCTTAAAACACTATTTTCTACCAAAATTTTACCATAACCTCCTCATAAACCTTACATGTCCACATTCACCAATTTTCACCATTTACAATCCTAATCTACCACACCCTTACAAGGGTCCTACCAGCACTCAATATCAATCCAAAATTCACCAAATCACAATATAGCTCCAAAATCTTAATAAACCACCATATAACCACAACCTCATATCATTTGGCTCCAAGGCCCTCAATTCACAATTAATTTCACAAGTCTCTCTAAAATCAACTAACCAGATTTCCAACATAGATTTCAATCCATAATTTGGGTTCATTAATTTGTTTACCCATCCCAAACTCTAAAACAATTAGAAACAAGGTTTAAGGTAGGTTTCTTACCTTAATTTACAAGTCTCTCCTTAATTCTCCTCTTGCTCCTCCTCTTCTCAAATTCAGTCAAGTGGGGATGGAGTTGCCAAACTCCATCCCAACATTCAAGAAACACAAAGATGCATTCAATTAATCACCTAAACCCTTAAGAAACCTTAATTCAATTAAGAGGCTTAAAACACATAGTTAGGGTTGTACCTTTTTGGAGCTTTTAAGAAGGGCTTTCAAGCCTTGAATAAAAAGGGGGTTCCCACCACCATTGGAGGGTTGAAATGGAGCTCAAAATTAAGAAGAAAACAAGGCATTACAAGTGAGGAAAAATCGGTCACCAAAGGTGAAGGAAGAAAAATGAGTTTTTCTTGGATATTTTTACCTTAATGGAAAAGGGAGACTCTAAGCTTCAAGATGGTGCCCTTTTCTCTTCAAATGGGGAAAACCTATGGAGATGAAGTTCATCCTTTTGAAATTTTGAAAAGAGGGAAGATAGAGGGTGATGAGAGGAGTTCAAATATGTAATTATTTTTGGATTTGAAGCTTGGATGTGGCTTGGGTGAGCAAGAGAAGAGAGAGTAGCCAGAGGGCTTGGAATCGTCCCAGCCAGAGGAAGAAGAAGAGGGAAATCAGAGGGGATAAGGAGAGAGGCTACATGAGTGGGGGAAAGAAATGAGAGGAGAGAGAGAAGAGAAAAGGTAATATATACATTTTTCACTTTTTCACCTTTTTCCTTTCTTTTCATTTCTTTCTTTTCTTTACTAGCTAGGTGAGTGTGAGTGAGTTGATTTTTATTTTAAAACCGGTCCCACTTATACATATGAGCTGGAGCATTTTTTCATCTTTTACAGAAAACGCTCGTTAATTTACCGGGTTTTAGCACTATTCACTAACCGGGCCCATTTTCTGGAATTTTATCGTTTCTTTAATTTTAATGGTTCTTAAGTTCCCACTAATGTTTAATTATAGTTATATAATCAGCTATATTTTTTACGGGATCGTTTGACTATTTAAAGTCGCGTTTTCAGGTTTTCTCGAAAAACGCGCTTTAAGACTCCGTTAGCGTTTTAACGCATTATTTGGATCCGTTTTCTTCCAGAATTTTTCCCACATATTATTTAGGCCTTATTAAGCCTTTAAAATCCATTTAATACTCTGGTCGAGGTCGTATTCCTCTTAGGGTCACTTAACGCTCAATTTAGCGTTTTTCACTTTCTAAGCGTTTTTCTTGTTTCTTTTGGATTTATTCTTTTTACCAAAATTCTTAAGGATTTAATTAGCCTTGGAAAATCATAATTACATAATTAATTAACATATTAAGGTTTGGGGTATTTCAGGCACACTCATTCACTCATGGTTTTTTCGCTCAAGACACTCTCATGAATTTCTCACTCAGAAACTCGTTCACGCGTTTAGACGAAAGATGAAAGATGACGAACTTAAACTCATATCGCCCCCTGTATTGATTTGGGGTTTATGACAACAATTTAAAAGATGTGGATTTGGAACCGCTTCGTGGATTGTTTTGGATGTTTTGAGGTGAGTTGTGATGTTTGGCAAGGCATGTTCAAATTTGGGAGACAAAATACAAGTATTTGCATTCCATTGTTGAGAAATACTCCCTCTGTCCCTAATTGACCTTCCTGTTTGCTTTTTGGCACGTTTTTCCACTTCAATATTAAACATATAAGATAAAATAATTTTATAAAACAAATTTCTACAACATATAGTTTTTCATATAAGGATTCCATTGCAATACTTAGATTTATAAAATCATGTCATCTTACTTGTTAAATATTGAAGTCAAACGACATACCCAAATAGTGAAGAGGAAGGTCAATCAGGGACAGAGGGAGTAATTATTTCATGAACCATTTTATGTAAAACAGAATCCCCTTTTTTTTTACCATTTAGACTTGAAAAAGCCATCCACTTGTGAACATGAGGAAGAAGATGATTTAACAAAATCAATGCTTCTTATTAGTGGTTTGAAAATGATCATTCTTTGAAAACTATGAGAGGTGCATTTGGCAGGTTATGCAATAGAATGCGTGGGAACCCTGAAATTTCTGTTGAATCCGAATCCTGCTGAACCGTCTAAAGTCGGCATGCTGAAGACTCGAGCTCTTGACCGCCGGGACATCGCTAAGATGACTGTGTTCGTCTTCTTCTTGGACTCTTAGTAGGTTCTTCGAAATACCTGAACTAGGAATGCCTATGGATGACGCATAAGACACTTGGGCCTGAATGTGAGGTGCATGGGTTGAAACGGTTTCATGAATGTGGATTAGGCACTCAGGCCTGGATGAATTGAAAGTGAGGCACACATGCCAGAATGATTCATAAGTGGGTTGGTACTTGGGCCGGAATGTGTTGTGAGATTATGGCACTTGGGCCAAAAAGTGTTTGATGATGTGGCACTTGGGCCGGAATGTGTTTGGGAATGTGGCACTTGAGCTAGAATATGTTTTGGAATGTGGCACTTGGGCCGGAATGATTTGGGAATGTGGCACTTGGGCCAGAATGTGTTTGGGAATGTGGCACTTGGGCCAAAATGATTTGGGATTAAAGTAAGACATATGGGTCAGAGGGACTTCTAGACTAGAATGGATGTGTGGGCCTGAATGCTCTTAATCTGGAAGTGTGGCACACAGGCCAAAGGAAACTGTATGAAGTATGAATGGGCCACTGGGCCGAGAGAGAAACTTTGAAGTCCAAGATTCATTTTGAAGTTCTTGCTGGGCCTACGGGCCAGAAACTGGAATAAATGAGTTGCGTAAACTATCCCGAATTTAAATGGGCCGAAAGCAGATGGTTATGATTGGGCCTGAAAGCTGGTACCCAGATCTAGGATTTTGGGCCAGGACCCGAATAGAAAGTTTACCTAGACTAGAATGGGCTTTGGGCCGAAATGGAAAGGCCTGATTGATTTTCATGTCTTGTGGATTATTTTAAGTGGATTTGTTTTTCGTGGGCCTAGAACTAAATTGGTAATTCAAATTGGGCTGAAAGATAAATCAACTAAATCTAAACTTTTGGGCCGAAGCCCGAACAAATAACTCACACATTCAAATCAAGTAGGGCCTTCGGGCAGCAAACAATAAAGCCGCGATATCGGGTTGGGCTGAGTTGGTGTAGGAAAAGTCCCTATCAATTTCTAGGCTGGGTAGTGGACCGATCATGCAGGTAAACAAGGCCCACACAAATTCAACATGTCCTAACTAGACGTTAAAATCAAACCGGGTATGGATCGATCCGGAGAGGTGCTTGGGGCATGGGCCCAGGTCGCCACAAAGGAATAGGGCTTGCACGCTATTCTCTTTGGGCTTCCCCACTTTCTTCACATCACCTGAAAGTGTGCGTCTACGGTCGGGTCTTTGACTGACCAAACAAAGGGCTAGGTAAGGATACTGCCAGGAAAATGCTTGGGGCTAAAGCCCAGGTATTAAGGGGGTGTGGTTAGACGACACCCTCCTCTTTTCCCCCACTTATTCACATCACCTAAATGGTGTGAGTCCCTGACAGGGGACCCTTAAACGGGTCCCGGGGTGAAATCGGTTTGCGTGGACCCTCACTCTCATATGACGCAAAGATGCAGAATATTAAAGTGCGCATGAAAGTAAACAAACAGAGTAATAAAGCAATAAATAAACAATTTTTGAGTTAAGCCCTCTTTCTTAAAATTAAACAAGTTAAAATTAAGAAGTTGTCCCCAGCAGAGTCGCCAGTCTGTGAGCCTCGATTTTAAACCCTATCCTAGGTTGATTAGATTTATTAGGATCTAATCGGGTTTTAGGTCCACTTATAACCTAAGATTAATAACTATGTCATATAACATTAATTATTAAAACCTAAGCTAGCTCACTAGAACCTATTATGAGTCGCCACCTAATTTTAACCTAGATCAAATTAGGAAAGGAGAGTTCGGGTTCGGGGGCTTGGTATATGACTCATTTAGGGTTCAATTACTTTCATTACCCCTAGAAGTCGTTTTTCCTCTACTTAGTTTAATTACGGCTTATTACGAGTCGTTTTAACCTAAGTGTGCGGGCTTCTGTTTTTTTTTTTGTATTTCTTACATTTTTTGACTGAAAATTAAAGTGAAAAGTGAAATTACCTAAACTAGGGTTTCGGAGGCAGAATTAGGTCAAATTTTATTTCCGTCTGTAGCCTCGGACCTAATGTCCGTAACCACGGACCCTAGTTAACCTATGTGAAAGTAAAAGTCGAATAAAACAGAAAATAAAATTTTGAAAAGTCCGGGGCCATGGACAGGCTGTCCGTGGGCCCAGACATGTAACGTTAAAACCCTAGTTTTTGAAAATTTTAAAATACCGCCACCGTCCGGGGGCGTCTGGGCTTACGGACAAGGCATCCGGGACCCCGGACATAGAGTCCGTGGGTGTGGACCACCCTCGGACGGCGGCGTTTGGGCGGATTCCGACGGTGTTTTGAGCTTAAATTTTATGGGTGTGTAGCCTAAAAGATGTACAAGTTAGTGATTGAAAGTTTTCAATTTGACTACGAATTAAGGACAAAACTTATTGAACAAGTTAGTGGACAGAAATGCAAACAAGTCTTAATTCAAAAGCAAAGAAAAGTCAATTCGAATAGGAATTTCAACCAGAAGTGTATTGAGATCAGTGGAGTTAAAGAATTTGAATTTTAACCTGTTTTGGCTTCGAGATTTGGTTGTTACTTCACGTCGGGAAGCTTCAAAGGCTTCGTTGATAGCCAATCCGGTTCAACTTTGACCCGAGCTTCTGACCCCTTCTTACTTGTATGTTTAAGGACGGGTTGCTTCTGTATTTTTGGAGTTTTGGTGCTTGGAGGTTCAATGGGAGAAGAAAGGATGAGTTTTTTTGTGATTTCAGGGTGATTTCGGCAGTGTTTTGGTATTGATTTGAGGCTTGGAAGTGTAAAAACGTGGGGAGAAGGCTTGTGGCTGTGTTTTCTGACTTTGGGAATGTTATCCTCTGCCCTATGTCGTTTTTGGAAGGTCCTTTTATAGAAAGAGCAAGGCCATGTTGATAGAACAAGATTTTTATCTAAAACCCTGATTGTGTGCTCTAAGGGAATATGATTTTTTAAAATATGTTACAGGTCGATAAAATTCTGAAATTTTAACCAAAGATAAAAGACAATTTTTAGGAATTTTTAGAGTTGGAATCAGGTTATTTAGATAAATAACCGATTAGATAAAAATCTCACAATCTGGAATATCCCATAATTCATAACTTATTGTTGGAAAGTCGAAATAACAAAATTCCAACGGCATTAGTCTCTAACAATTATCCTCTATCTTGTATTAAAATTTCATGGCATTTTGATTTGATTTCGGAATTTTCCAAAGGAGAGAGAAAATTGCAAAAATGATAATTTCAAGTTTATGATCGTATGTAGTCATTCTAACCATGTGATAATTTTATTTTAATTTTTGAAACCTTTTTTATTTCTATTTTGAGGCTATTTCATGTGTTAATTATTAAAGAAATTAGCTTATAATATGAATTAAAAGCTAAATTTCTAGAATAAATATTATCAGAAAATCATGAAACACCTTTCATAATGACTATGATATTTGGAAGTGTTTGGAGATAATGAACAAGTCAGATGAAAATAGAAAATCCCAATAATGTCCTTGGAAAATCCTGAATTGGTGATTTTTTACCCCTTTTGCCCTTTGTAACACGTATGTCTTTGAGACTATTCTGAGGGGGTTAAAATTTTGGGTATAACAGTGGTGTACTTTAAACATAATATGGTGAATTATATATTTTCCTTACGTACCTATTATTGTTTAAATATTTTTATATGTTTACGATGATATAGTAAAATGATGCTATGATTCATTAATTTTGATATTATAATTCATTACATTTGTTATTATGATTTCTTAACTAATAGGTGACGAATTAGATAACATATTTCAGAACAAATAAAAAATCATTATTTTTTTGTAGTGTTTCATTATTATTGTATGATGTATCTAAACTTTATATGATGAATCATTAGTCTTGTTGATATACGGATATATATATATAGTTAATATAATTTTTTAAACTTAGCAAAACATATTCATGATTATTCTTGTTTTAAAGAGCTTGAATTAGATGAACAGTGGTGTAATTTTTTTCATCTTTGACATATTTTAAAAGATATACTACCTCCGTCCCGTCATAAGTGTCCTGTTTGCTTTTTGGCACGTTTTTCCACCTCAATATTAAACATATAAGGTAAAATAAATTTATAAAACTAAATTTTGTATTATATAGTTTATCATGTAAGGAATCATATGCAAAACTTAAATTTTCAAAATTAATTTATCTTATATGTTAAAAATTGAAGTCAAACGACATGTCCAAATAGTAAATAGGACGGTCAAGGTGGGACGGAGGGAGTAACAATTTAAAGTTAATATAACAAAAAGGCAGCCCAATCAGCAACTGACTGGGACTACCACATTAGAAAGTCACATGAATGTTATGCGCGAGCAAGCTGCATCATCTACTTGCTGTTAATGTAAATATAATCAAATTTCTTGGAATCTACTTGAATGTAAACAAGAAAGAAATTATTCCTTTCGCAATAAACTTATGAAAAAAATCTCATGCAAAAAAGATTATATTATCTATAATAAAAACTTGATAGATTCTTCCTTAAATATAATGTGAATAATGTAGAAAATAGAAATTTTTAAGTAGAAAATTAATTATCATGCATAATTAAATATGAGCAAATGTCAACATATATCAATTCTCATTTCATAGCTCACAACATTTTTAAATGTTTTTCTTCCATCCTATGTCAATTAATTGCACGTACCCTAAACCCGCCACTGCAACCCTAAAAATACCTTCGATGTTTTTTAGCTTTCCTAGGTGGGTTTTAGAGTATGTGGGTTAGGGTAATCTATTTGGAAGTCATTCTATACTTTACATTGTAGCAACTAACTCAATAGGTTTTTAGGGTTTGTGGTAGTGGGTTTAGGGTCTAAAGACCCTAACTGCAAACCCTAAAACTGCCTTTGGCGTTTTTTAGCTTTCCTAGGGTGGGTTTTAGGGTGTGTGAGATTAGGGTAATCTATTTGGAAGTCGTTATATACTTTACATTGTAGTAACTAACTCGACAGGTTTTTAGGGTTTGTGGTACCCACCACTACAAACCCTAAAAATACCTTCAATGATTTTTAGCTTTCCTAAGGTGTTTTTATGGTGTATAGGATTAGGGTAATCTATTTGGAAGCCGTTCTATAATTTACATTGCAGCAACTAACTCGATAGGTTTTTAGGGTTTGCAGTCTAAACCGCCACTACAAACCCTAAAAATGCCTTCAACGTTTTTCGCTTTCCTAGGGTTGGTTTTAGGGTGTATGGGGTTAGGGTAACCTATTTGGAAGCCGTTCTATACTTTACTTTGTAGCAACTAACTCGACAGGTTTTTAAGGTTTATGGTAACCTAAACCTGCCACTACAAACCCTAAAAATGCCTTCGACGTTTTTAGCTTTCCTAGGGTGGGTTTTAGGGTGTGTGGGATTAGGGTAATCTATTTGGAAGCCGTTCTATATTTTACATTGTAGCTGTTCTATATTAGGGTGGAAGACCGTTACTTAACGGCTATATATTAATTGTTGTTATGATTGAATGTTTTATGTATGTGCTGTTGTGTGTGAACTATAGTGCCTATCTTAACTATTTCATACTCTGTTCTTCTTGAGTTAGTTACTCACGAAGAACATTGTGATCGTGTTACAGTCTCACCAAGAAGATATAACGAGAGATAGAATTGAGGCAGAAGACGATAATTTCACGTGAGCCTTCATTGAAAGTTCTTTAGTTGAATGAGAATCGAGACCTTAGATCCTGAGTAGTGGACTCACTAAGAACACGAAATTGAAAGCAGAAGAGAGATTGTGTTTAAGTAGAAATCACGTCACATTGACATATGTTGAAGAACAATACACCAACGCTCCTTGAGAACACAATCTCAGTTGAGCAAACACGTAATTCAACTCAGCCTCATAAAACCCTAATTGAATTACAATCACGAGATTCTTCTCTAAACTCACCAGCTTATTCTCTCTCTTTTTCTGCCCTAAAAACCATCCTTCTACCTTCTCTTAACATCTCCCATATATAATTATCGATTTTCCTAAAATAATATCTTTAAAGATATAATTTCTTTAAAGAAAAATCCTAGTAACCGACTTAGATATTAAGTAGAAAAGATATTCTCTATATTATCTACTAAAGATAAAATTTTTGCAGAATATATTCAGAGACAGTTAGACACGATGAGATCTTCTCTAGGTAATTCAATACCTTGATTGGTAAGGTACCTCCCTAGGTCAGGTCAAGACTCAGATCTCTGTGTCAGTTACTCAGTTTGGTCAATCAAAACTTTTGCATTAACAATTTCTCCTTTTTGATTAGGCAAACTCTGAGTCTTGAACTGATGTATATTCCCCCTTAATCGCTACTTCATTGTTTTGCGAATTCATCCATTGATGTCACTCAAAAGCTTGTGTCCGGAATGGAGAAAGTTCTCCCTGAATTGTTGCATATTTTTTCAACACCAGCAACACCAGATAAACTTAGACACATAGACATACATATACGTTCAAGGCATCTTTCCCCCTTTTGCCGAATAAAAAAGAAACTAAGTCATGAACCTCATAAGTAGGGGGCAATGGTGTGTCATGAACTGATCACTGTGAAGAAAGTGAAAAATCTGAAAGAGGTAAGATACCTTCTTGAAAAGTCTGATAGGGTTGATTTGACTTTGGGACCCAGATTTGTTTGGGCTTAGTTGTAGACACATACTTGGACTGATTTATAGAAACCCATTTTTTAGTGTATAATCTACTAGCTCTATATGAACTCTGTCTTGATGATTCTTCACGTATGTGTTTTCTCAACAGTTTGGGACACCATCTTATCTTGTGTCCTAGTTGATGGCAGTACCAACACGAGTTCAGTCTTGACTTAGAATGTCCATGTTGAGTCTTCAACTTCCTCGTCTTAGACTGAGTGGGTTTCTCTGGTTTATATCCCAATCCGCACTTATCTAATTTGTTATGTAACAACATCTGATTCAGATTTGTCTTTCCAGTATACCATATGGGATTAGTCTGTCTGAAGCTCTAACTTCCTATTTGCATCAGCTAACTTGCCCGAGAGAGTTTCACATTCCCTTTTTAGTGATTTGTTACGATCTAAAAGGGAATTCACTTCTTCTTGTGCCCAACATGGAAGGGTGAGAATTCGAGTCTCCAAAGGACTAACAAAGTTGTTCCTTGGCTTATCCAAACTCTCTTTGACATAGTTTTTCATTTTCAGTCAAAGACTTACTCAATTCTTCCACTTTAGCTTTGAGTTCTCTGATCTCAGTAACATACTGATGCTTCAACATATTTATCTCAGAGAGTACAGAGGTTAATTTAGTAAGCATCTCTTCTTTCTCGAGTGTTTCCTTCACGTTATCCTTCTCCTTTATGAAGTACTCAATATTGACTTCATCCTCTTCATGAGCAACTGCCGTCATGCACAGCTGAGTTTCCTCCTCTAGTTCTGAGTCTGTAACTGAGATGTCATATCCCCATGCCACTGCCGCTGTGTGTGGGAGTTTTATGACCCTCTTCTGAGAATTTTCTTTCTGCTGTAAAGGATAATTCTTGACGATATGACCGGGCTTGTTACACTTAAATAATATGAGAGGTTCTTTCTTTGACTTGTACCAGTCATGTTGTCGTTTTGATCCTCGTTGTCCACCAAGTAGCCTCTGAATTCTGTTCATAATCTCAGTACTTTCCTCATCTACATCAAAATCCTTATCTCTGATTCTGTTGTAGTTTCACGTATGTTTAGAGCCAGATCCTTAGTTTGAGTAACAATCTCACCTCTCATCTTCCCTTCATAGACCATGAGTTCAGAACTGAGTTCTTCTAACGACAACTCTGACAGATCTCGTGTAGTCTCGAGCAAGGTGGTATAACTTAGCCACTCCTTTCCCAGAGTGTCAAGGCATCTCTCATTGATAACATCATTTGAGAGTGTTACACCAACAACTTTAAGATCTCCAAGAATTTTCTCAAACCTTTCCAAGGTCTGAGTAATAGACTCTCCTTCTCTCATCTTAAAGTTATTTAATTGCCTCTTAAATTTCTTGCCTTTTGCCTTTCTTATGGAATCTGTTCCTACATAAGCAGTTTTTAGAAAATTTCATACCTCATTGGCAGTGCGCAATCCCAGTACCTTTTGTTGATCTGAATTTGACAAAGATGACATGATAATTCTACGAGCTTGTACTGTCTGTTTTTGTTGATCATCTTGCTATCATTTTCGTTCCAGCTGGCCCTTGGCTTTTCTTTAGAGACTCCATTTTCTTCAATCGCAGGCTTAAGATCTCCTTCGGTCACTACATCCCATAATTGCAAGTCGATCGAGATCAACTGGTCTTCCATCTGCTCGCACCAACTAGTGTAGTTGAATTTTGTGAGCTTGGGGGGCTTGACATAGTAGGAATTCATCTTTGATCTCCCCTGAAGATTTCTCTTCTATAGTAAGGGGAACCCGCTTTGGTACTAGTTGAAGACCTAACATGGACATTCTAAGTCAAGTCTGAACTCGTGTTGGTACTGCCATCAACTAGGACACAAGATTAGATAGTGTCCCAAACTGTTGAGAAAACACATACGTGAAGAATCATCAAGACAGAGTTCATATAGAGCTAGTAGATTATACACTAAAAGATGGGTTCCTATAAATCAGTCCAAGTATGTGTCTACAACTAAGCCCAAACAAATCTGGGTCCCAAAGTCAAATCATCCCTATCAGACTTTTCAAGAAGGTATCTCACCTCTTACAGATTTTTCACTTTCTTCACAGTGATCAGTTCGTGACACACCATTGCCCCCTACTTGTGAGGTTCATGACTTAGTTTCTTTTTTATTCGGCAAAAAGGGGAAAGATGCCTTGAACGTATATGTATGTTTGTGTGTCTAAGTCTATCTGGTGTTACTGGTGTTGAAAAAAGATGCAACAGTTCAGGGGGAACTTTCTCCGTTCCAGACACAAGCTTTTGAGTGACGTCATTGGATGAATTCGTAAAACAATGAAGTAGCGATTAAGGGGGAATATACATCAGTTCAAGACTTAGAGTTTGCCCAATCAAAAAGGAGAAAATTGTTAATGCAAAAGTTTTGATTGACCAAACTGAGTAACTGATACAGAGATCTGAGTCTTGACCTGACCTAGGGAGGTACCTTACCGATCAAGGTATTGAACTACCAAGAGAAGATTTCATCGTGTCTAACTGTCTCTGAATATATTCTGCACAACTTTTATCTTTAGTAGATAATATAGAGAATATCTTTTCTGCTTAATATCTAAGTCGATTACTAGGATTTTTTCTTTAAAGATATTAATTTAGGAAAATCGATAACTATATATGGAGATGTTAATAGAAGGTAGAAGGAGGGTTTTTTGGCAGAAAAAGAGAGAGAATAAGCTGGTGAGTTTAGAGAAGAATCTTGTGATTGTAATTCAATTAGGGTTTTGTGAGGCTGAGTTGAATTATGTGTTTGCTCAACTGAGATTGTGTTCTCAAGGAGCGTGTGGGTGTATTGTTCTTCAACATATGTCAATATGACGTGATTTCCACTTAAACACATTCTCTCTTCTGCTTTCAACTTCGCGTTCTTAGTGAGTCCACTACTCAGGATCTAAGGTCTCGATTTTCATTCAACTAAAGAACTTTCAGTGAAGGCTCACGTGAAATTATCATCTTCTGCCTCAATTCTATCTCTCGTTATATCGTGAGACTGTAACACAATCACAATGTTCTTCATGAGTAACTAACTCAAGAAGAACAGAGTAGGAACTTACAACATGAGAGCTCTTTTTGTTTCATCCTCTACTTTATTCTTTATCTCTTCGCTAAGCTGGTTGATATCATGCAATGAATGTCTAGAATCTGCAGTCATTGCTTCTCGAGGAGGAGTATTATAAAAGCAGAATTTGTAGTAGAGTATTATTGGCTGGGAGAAGTATGTGACACTGCACTAGCTTATGAAGTTGAAGGAGGAGTGTACAGATTTACCATAATTGGCTCCCAACATTGGAGCAACCCACATATTTAGCAATTGTAGGAAATTCCCCAAACAAATTTCTGATTGTGTGTGAGAAATTATTGACCAACAAGTGGCGGCTGTTAACATAAGATGATTCATTTCTGTGATCAGCTCAAACTAAACAAATAAAAGAATTTCCTCTCACTTGCATTCCGTTTCCCCAGTAAAAACTAAACGCCGCCTAGTTATGATTTCAGCACATAGTTGAGTTTTTTTTTTTCATTTTTAGTAAAAATCATATAGTTGAGCTGCTTGGAATCACATAACATATAGAATGATCAGTTTTTGTGGCCAGCGGCGCGGTGTTAAATGGAAATGATTTTTAAATTGACGAAGACAACTGTTCGAGTATGAAATGAAGGAGGCAATCAGACATTATGATTGATTGTTGAAGTGAACCTTTCCTTCATTCCATTGGCAGATCGAATGGTGAGGCGTGCTGGAATTCGGTAAACGGTTGTATTTTGCTACTATAGTAGCCCCTGTTAAAAAAAACAATGATCAGTTTTTGTGATCATGGTTTGAGTAAGGGCCCAGCTCTAAGGGACGAGCCCAAGCCCATAACTGGCATGAATTGATCCCCCTAGCAGTCTAAATAAGAACCCTGAGAGCCAGAGAGGGAGATGAGGCTTACTATAATACCGCGACGACGGCTTAAATTTTTGTTTATATTTGTGTAGTAACATCAACATATAGTCACATCTTTATTCACATTACGACTACAGCATTTGATTAACCACAATTGGATAAAGTATAAACCACTCTTTTTATTTAGCAGGCCACTTGAAGAGACAATCAGTAGGAAACTCAACAAAACACTACTTCTCTATAGAAGTCATGCATGCATGCCTGGTCGTATATTCTGCCTAGGGCAAGGTGTTCTTTAGAATGAGGCTGACTGATAACAGCCACAAGACTTCCAGCCATAATAGAGAATTTTTGAACCCACCTTGACTCTGAGACATGTCTTTGTCTCCATACCCATCAATGCTTGGGTTACAGAGACATCTATATACCTATAGTATACTCATAAATATATATTTATAGAGACTCTTACATTAATTAGCAACTATAGTATATTTATTTGTTATTTGCTTATGATCTGTTCCAGACCCACAGAACTCCAGCCTCCATCAGCATAGGCACCAGCCTCCCTTGTACTTGAAGACTGAGAATCTCTTTGGACCCACCTACCAGCTCTTGGTTGATGAACACAGCTGGGACACTTGGGTGACGCCCCATTCTCTGGAGTCCTTGATCAATCTCTCTTCCATTGGGAATCTCATCGATTTCGTAAACTGTAGCATTGACACCATAGCTGCTAATGAGTTGTTTAACGGAGTGGGATACACAGCATTCGCTCTTGCTGAAGATGACTAATGGTTTGTCATCAACCATGCTCATCACAGCATCCATATTGGTATAAAACTGTTGTACAACACTTATAAGAGATGAAATAGAGAAATGTGGAGTTTGAAGGGAATATGGGGTAGGTATTCTTGGAGTGTTAAGCTTTGTAGTGTGGTTGAAGTGTGTGTGAGTTGGTTGACATCAATTTATAGGCGTAGTTGATTGTGAAAAAAAAAAGAGGTTGGAAGATATGGGGAATTTTCAGTGATTCCATGTGGCAAGTTAATGTAGTATTTTGCCCTTTGGCTAGCTGTTGGAATTTCTGCTATTACTTGACTTCTGATTTGGGAATATCTGCTTATTCTTTTTTGGCCCCTTACGATTCGATCAAATTCTGGATAACTCTCGAATCGGACTGGAGTCATGAGAGGAAGAAATTAAGAGGCAATGTGGCAACAAGAAGCAGAAGGATTAGATAAGTAATGTCCATTTTCGAAATGACCTGGGTACATATTAGTGCGTGGGAAGAACTAGAATAACCATACAATAGATATCATAGGGCAAAAAAAAAATGCTGTAGATATCTGGAAGTGCAATGTGATTTGCCTTTCAATGAGCTCTTGCTAGTGACAAGTGGACGGAAAAGGTTCTGAAAAAATGTTATTCTGATGCGATATGACTACTGTGGGAGCAAATCAATGATAAGCATATTATATATGTTATCCTCATTAATTTGTGCGACTCTTTAGTGAAAAAACTTCATGATTAGCATAATGTGTGCATAGATCGATCTTTATTTGGGAAACCATTATTTTTATCAGGTTAACCATGAGATGGTTAACAGCTAAGGGTTGCTCCAGCCAGATACAACAATCTATCCAAATTAAATCAAAACACAAGCTAAGACAACTTTGGAAACAAAAACAAAAACAATTCGTAAGAGCTACAAACCAGCAAATCCTGTCAACTATGAGCAAAACTCTTGAGCTTAGATTAACCACCATCACACATTTGGGAAACCTTTTGCTTCCTACTCTGTGTACTTATCTGGGTGTGCCTAGCTAGGAGAGACTGGCAAATTGTAGTTGTTATGACCTGTTGAGGCCTGAAACTAGGTTGTCATCAACACAATTAATTTGTCCTCATTATTAATTAAATAAATGTAGCTGCACATATAAAAAAAAGTAAGAATGAAAAATGATCACTATGATATTAGTTTTTTTTTATATATATAAAGAGCAATAAAATGACATGTATGAAAAAAAGTAAATAGATATACAAATCAACATGTGCGATTTAAGTCTCATTGTAGCTGCTGCTGGCGCGGCTCTTCAGAACTCGAATGGGTGATTCTCTTTTCCACTTTGAAGCATGTCGGTAAGGTTGCAAAATTTATCCGTTCAAATCTGATACCAATCTACAGAAGCATGCGCAGCGCATGGTACTATATGTCATCGTAATATATTGATTTCACTCAGTAATTTCCTAATTCGTTTCAAGTTAACATGTGATAGTCTCTATTCTATGCACTAGCTAGCTGGTTTCTCGCAGCTTTGCGTACATTTGAGTAGTGTCCGTATTATAAACTATGTGCCACGGAACTAGCTTGTTTGAAAACAAAACAAAATTATGAAGAATATATATGTGTACGTTGATCTATATATGCTTTCCAATTTTAGAAAAAGGCGCATTTCTTTTTGAATATTAGTTAAGAAAAAGGTGAATTTCGAGGCCGCCTCCTCGCTTCACATATACTAAATTAGATTTCCTGAGATATCTACATGTTGTGGTTGAGACATCGCTTGCTATAAAGATGTTGCTGGAAGAATCATAGGTAAATCTCATCTACAATTCGCTTTTTCAAATTCCAAGATGAAAGTTTTTGATCTTAGAACTAGCTAGATGACAAAAATGTACTGTCGTACTACTGACTGGTAAATATATTATTCTTGTACATTATCGCCAAATTTAATTGTGAGTAGCTAGCTGGGTGTAACTCAAGAAGAAGTTGAATTTGCATGTGTGATGCTAACTGTTCTCATGAGACAGACAAGTTAAAATTGTGGAATGCGTGAACTGGTATTTGATTCCTCGTGGTTTGCATGTGAAGGGCATCATACTAGTACATGTTCAGCTTATGGTTGTGTCTTGTTGTGGTCTTGTCTTTTTCTCATTCTTCCATTGCATGTTGTTCTACGACATGAAATAATATTGGGTTAATGCCAAAGCCTAGAAGGGACCATCTTTATCAAGAGGAGAACAGTAAGTTCGTAGTGTAGAAATCAGAAAACTCGGTACGTGACTGACAGAGAACAGAAACAACACTAGTAGAAAAAGAGTCTTTTTCGACATCACATTTCCGGCGGTTACTGTAGGAATTGTCTAAAATAAGTAAAATAGAACAGATTATTCGGCATTTTTTAGTAAACTGCCAATAATAGGTCATTTTCTGCGGTTCCTGTAAAACAATCGCCGGAAAAGCTCAAGTGTTTTCATCGATTCTTTGTTGTAAACCGCTGAAAAAGCTTTTATTAAAAAACCGACAGCATATTTTCGGCGGTTCTTAGCCAAACAACCGGTGAAAAAGTCTTTTCTAACTTACCCTCTACCCGACAGTACGGTCATTCTCGTTCTCCCCCTTCTGAAGAGCACACAGAGCGCTCTCGCCCCCATTATCGCCGCCACTGTCACATCCCCCTTCCGGCCGCACTCCCCCCCCCCCCCCCCCCGCGCCTCCGACCGCCTGCGCCACCGCCTTCATTCTTCTCATCGTCGCCACCGAGCTGGGCTACTGTTCGGAACAGAACCGCATGCTACAGTCCCAATTCAGGTTAGTTTTTTGCCCGATTGTGAACTTTCAAATTCTTGTTAAATTGGGCCTTAATTTGTTGTTTAAATGTGATTGTTGCTTGATTTATGTCATCTGAAGTGTAATAGATTGATTGGTTTGATTGGAAATACTATATGTGTGTAATTTTAAAAAAAAATATATATGCCCGCAAAGTGTTCGATAAAATGGTTTAACCAATTTCAGAAACTTTTTTTGCTTTCTTACCATTGTTTGTTTGAATTTGTTGACAAGTAAACAACCTTGATGAATTAACGTATGAATTAACATTAAAATGGTTGACTTATAGTTACTTGATTTTATGTTTTGATTTTAAAATAAGTCATTAAATATAGACAATGAATTAGATACTACACAAGTCGCCGATGTAGCTAGTCGCGTCAGCTCCTCGCAGCCTTCACTCACCGCCCGCCTCTGCTATCTCGTTAGCCCTGACAAGAGTTCGAAAAGGGGGAAAACAGGTGAGTGTAGGGTTGTTTTTGTTGATTGTAATTTTTTTACATAATTACAACTATTATCCTCACTTCTAATTTATATGGTTCATTACAGAGTTACACCCTTTGACACCACGTTTGTCGCCATCCTCCACCCTGTTACCTCCCTTTGAGTTCCGTCTGCTCCTCGTTCTTCCGTTCAGCCTTATACGTGGTATACATATACCAAAGACATGTTAGTTTTTTTTTCAACCTCGATCAATTTCCGTTTATCAAAGTTGTTTGTGTAATACTAGTGCAAAAAAGGCTTTTAGAGGCGGTTGTTTATGGCCTTTAGAGGCAGTTTACAACCGCCTCCTATGGTAGGGCCTCTATAGTCTCAAGAGTTTTTAGAGGCGGTTTTCTCAAACAACCGCCTCTAAAGGTTTTTAAAAAAAAGAAGAATTGCTACATTCTAGTACATGCCCTGTTTTAACTTGCTCAAACAATGTTGTACAATCTCTTGATCAAGGTGTTTTTTAAGTATAATCATAATAAACAAACTATGGGGGATGGGAGTGTTAAACCTGTGACCTATTGTCTCAGGTGGAGTATAGCGCACCAACTCGGTTATCTCGCTTTTGACTCTTGATCAATATGTTAGCAATGAATATAACTAGATATTACATAACTATCTCCTTTATAAAACCTTGCAAAAACAAATCTTCAAAATCGTATACTAAAATATGTACATGTAAATGTACTATGCTAACTCTTCTAGCAACCAATTGATAATCTCGTCGCAGTAGCTTTCAAGAGTTGCAAGAAAAACCTTCACAAGAAAAGATAATAATTATAAACATATACATTTACCTATTGTAATTATAGTCGCAAATTATATATATTAAGATATATCAAGATTTCGTACCTTTTCCAATAGATCACTGCACTTAGAAAACATTACAACTATGACATACATGTATCTCATTACATAGTAGGCGCATTGTTCACCCCCTCGTTGCAACAGACACTGTACAAGAAACAAAATAAGGATAAATATATAGTAATTTCACGATACGTTGCTAATTAACCATCAAATATGTAGTTAAATTATATACGTTGAAAGTATAATAAAAATTAAACATATTATTTATATATTGGTTTAAATGGTATAAAACAAAATAAATATATATAATCATAAAAACTTTTAAATAAAAAAAATTATAAATTTGTATATATTTTATATAGAAACTACAAATTTGATTACAAGCAGAAAAAATAGAACAAAGAATGAAACTCTAATTTTTATAATATTAATTTTAATATTTTAATTCATAAAGTACAACAAAAATTAATAAAATATATTAAAAAGTAGAAGTGTAAAATTTCATTATATTAATATACTAGTTAGAATTGTACAAAATTATATATATATATATATATAATTATAAAAACATTAAAATATAAAAATAAAAAAAATTACTCCCTCCGTCCTGAATTGACCGTCCTGTTTACTATTTGGATATGTCGTTTGACTTCAATTTTTAACATATAAGATAAATAAATTTTGAAAATTTAAGTTTTGCATATGAATCCTTACATGATAAACTATATGTTACAAAATTTAGTTTTATAAAATTATTTTATCTTATATGCTTAATATTGAAGTGGAAAAACGTGCCATAAAGTAAACATGACGGTCAATTCAGGACGGAGGGAGTATATTATAGAAGTCACAAATTTGATTAAAAATATGCACATACAGACTATACAGTAAATTCAAATTATCGATTTACTACATTAAGTCAAAGTTTTAGCTTGTGTATAATAGATATTAGTTTTTAAAATTTTTAACACTTTTAATGTTTTCATATATATATATATATGTTTTGTTTTTCACAATTTTAACCAATATATATATACATAGTAATAAACTACAATTTTATGGTGTTTACTTTTTTATTCCAATTTATTAATTTTTTTGGTATTTTGTTAATTAAAAAAATAAAAATATGTGAACTATGTTTATTAACATTTAAAGTATTTTAATCTAAAAAGTTTAGAGTTAGCAATTAATAGTATCGGATGAATCAAAATTATTTTTTGTGGTATTGGAAAGCTATTTAAAAAACTGTAACAATTGTGAATTAATAAACATTTAGTAGTATTCCGTGAATTTCCCCTTTAAATTTGACCATCCTTTATGGAGTTAAAAGCATTCTTGTATATAATTTGTGGCATTAGAATTAGAATAACGATGAGTTAAAACTACAAAAGTTTATACATTTGAAGGCGACTATGTAAAAAATAAAAATAAAACCGCCTCTATAGATTCTGTCAGACAAAGATAAATCTATAGAGGCAGTTTCTATAAGAAGCACCTCTATAGATATATAAAAATGGGAACTCTTTTATATAGAACCGACTCTATATATAGAATGGAGACTCTTTTAGAGGTGGTTTCTATAAGAACCGCCTCTATAGATATATATATTAAAAAAAAAATGGGATATAAGTATACATTAGTGTATATGGGAAAACCCTAATATCGGAATCAGGCTTTATACCGCAAAGACCAACAAGGCAACAATATACTATCATTTTCCATCAACAATCATAGTTTATTAATCAGCGTCTAACGATGTCTTTATAATACTAAACTGTAGATCAATATAGTACCAAAAGTTTTGAAAGAATGTTCGAAGCCACTATCTACCCACATCTTCATTCCAATGAGGGTGCACGATGTAGTATAACTGAATCCTGTATCCAAATTTTCCTCACGAACCAAGGCTCAAACTTACCTTTATTTCTGCCGACTGAACCAACATTTTCCTCGATAACGAAACTAACTAACAGCTATCATGACTGACTGGCTGATGAACTTGGCATAGTACTGGCATTGTGCTCCTCTTCTCCAATTTGTAGTTCTCGTATACTTGAAGCAACATTTCTCTACATGGTACATTAGCACCGAGCTTGATACAAGCTAGAAATGCACCAGAAAGTTTGCGGTGCAGACTGTAAGCCTCTTCTGGAGGTGGTGTTAATCTGTGCTTGAGCATGGTTGCCCCCAAATTCGACAGGCTTTGGGTGATGTTGGTTGAGCGAAAATCATATCCTCCAAGCTTCGAGAATGGCAAACCCACCACAAAAGCAGCTTGCACGTGAGCATCTAACATTACGTCTGTTTCCATTCCGGACAAGAACCCAAGGCGCTTCGACATCTCTATTACTGTGTCCTGGTCACAGTTTGCACATGCAACAACCTACACAAATTTATAACCATATGACCACGGGTCAGCGCATCATGTGTTATGCACAAAAGCTAGACACATTCTACAGCCATCTCAAACTACGTCAGGGACTTGGTAGCAAATGGCTAACCTTAAAGAGATTTTTGAATCAAGCATGATTTGACAAGAGAAGAAATTTGTAACTGAAAGAGCTCACCATTCTTAGGTAGTCATCCACAAAGGATTTAGGGTAATCACGAGCTGCTCCAAAGTCAATAAGATTGACAACTTTTGATGAATTATCATACAAAAAGTTGCTCCAATTAGGATCAGTCTGCAGTAAAGAAGAAAATTAATAGAGAAACATAAATTAATTGACACCTCCATACTGAATGTCAGAATGCTTAAATTATTGTAGTATTAAAGTATATCCTGCCAAACCCCTATGCTAAGCTGGAGGATATTGGCAGCAGAGAAGATACAGCTCACGAGCATCAGTTAAGACAATTGCCAATGGTTGAGCTGAGCATGTTTCTACTTAATACAGGTAATGGGACAGATGATTTTACTACCAAAAGAGCAATTATCTCATGTCAAACATAATTCTGGGTAAAAATACAGCTAATTCCTTCAATGAATCATGATTTAGTTTGATACATTTATGAATTAAGCAATCCAAATTAGATGGAAGAGGAACAGTTTCAACATAAATCTGTATAGTAAAAATTTTTGTATGTAATTAAAAGTAGAGGCCAATGGAAGCGTGGGGGAGATAAGAGGAAGAAATGTGCCTGCATAAAACGAAAGATGAATAGCTCCTTCAAAGTAAGTTCCAGCAACTTCTGTCCAACATAATTACGAGTTTCTTGATCTAGTGGCACGACCTTATCAATTGGAATTCCTACAATAAAACATTAGAAGCAAAAGAGGTCGTTCAGGCAGAGAAAAGAAACAAAGAATACTATTTTTGTTTTGTTACTACATAACAAAGCATCCTAATGGTCAAGAGATCATTGCATTTATCATCAGAATTTGTGAGCACTGTGTCAGCACAGGCACTCACCAGAAACCCATTCACTGGTTAACACTCTGCGACTTGATACCTCTTTTACGACTAAAGGAACATAAAACCCCTCTGCGTCAGAAAGGAGATCACGAAATCGTTCTTGATGAGCTGCTTCTAGTAGGTAGTCACATTCTCTGGATAGTTCTTCTTTTGCTACCTACAAAACATGGTAAAGATTAAGCCATTTGCTCCTGCGTAGATTGAGATGAAGCCATAAATATACACAACATTCATCAAGATGCAGAGTAAAAGCCATTTTCCTCCAAACATTTAAAGCAACTGTGCACTGAAGATGGACTCCATCACTGGGAGCCTGACCATGATATCCTATCAAGCCTGACCAAAAAACAGTACAGAGAAGGCCACTGAAAGTAAAAGACAGAGAAGCCATTCACATAGATGCCAAATTTGTGATGTAAAAGACAATTGCCATAACTAGAGCACTTTCAAGTCACAGGTACTTAACATCACAAATACTCTAGTGTATACTCTCCATGTAAGTCCTCAAATCCCCAGTTTAAGCATACATGCTCTAACAAGTCAAGGATCATTTTTCTTTTCACCATCTCTTTCAGTGCCTGAATATGATAAGTAAACTCAACTTCAAGATATCTAATTCTTTTTCAACCATCTATCACTTCAATTATTTAACTTGCAGATTTTGATTCTGCTTCATCATTATCAAAGACCAATCAATTATTTAACTTGCAGATTTAAAGTCTAGTTCATCATTATTGAAGTTATAATCTTAACTTAATTAACATAGTGTTTGGATCGAGGTTGAATAAGGTGAGGTATGAACCTAGGTTATGTTGAACTAGGTGAACGGAACCGAGAGTCTCAAATCTCGATAGGCTTACTTATTAAGTGAATCTAGGCCAATTCACAAAGTTATATTTTTGACTTTTCATGCAAATTAAGAGCATATAAGGTTGATGGTATAATGGTCAGAAACTATCATTAACATCCGCCAATTAATGGTTTAGGACGAGAATCAGGGCAAACAGAGGTGAAAAATCGTTTAACCTCCTACTCTTTGTCCCTAACGAGTTAAGAAGAAAAGTTCGCCTCTTTTAACCTCAATCCAAAAGAGGGAAAATTTTCATTACGTGTAGCATTTCTCCAGCTTGAAACAATACTAGTTTTTTAACAGTGTCAAGATCATTCTGTTAAGATGAAAGGGTTGAACAATTGGGATACATTACAAGTGAGAAGTGTGATACCTTCATAGCCCGATCAAGATAAAGTCCTTCCGGAATAAGGTTAGTATATTCTAGGAGCAATTTCACGTTCTGAATGTCACTTTCGATGCTTTCTGCTACTCCTGGATACTGAATTTTCATTGCCACAAGCATACCATCTTGCATAACACCTTGGTGCACCTGCAATAAGTTTCCAAACAAGAAGCATGCGCAACAGTGAACAATCGTTATCAGCTTTCTTACCACTTTGTAGAAATAAATGGGGGAAATGCAAGGTGATATTATCTGGTAGAGTAACCAGTCAAACTAGAGAACTTATAACACCAAATAAACATACTGACCAAATGCATAAATAGCCATAATTTGGCGTGCCAAATATGGCGTAAGAAAGATTTTCCCATCTACCAGGCTGGAAATGTTCTTTTACCAACATCTTTAATTAGTCTTTTCAGAAAACAGTTGTTTTAGATAAAAGGAAAACCAGTGCATGTACTGCAGAAAGTAATAAAAAGAAAAACTAAGCCCAACATATAAGCAGAAACCTCATTGACCAAGAAAAACATGTGAAGCAGTCCACAGAGCACTAAACAAGCAGGACAGAAGCAATAATTATTTCAGATTTACCCAGGAAGCAAGGTGACTTCCTCTACCATCTCACACATTATGGATAGACACTAAATACAGAAAAAAGAAACGGGTAAGGTAAAAGGAAGGAAGAGTCATAACCGAGATGCCAAGAAAGAGGACAAACAAGTTCTCATCAATGGAGCAGGGCACTCAACAAGGACGAAGAACATAACTCAGATTATGTTCCTTCCTATTAATACTGATCAGCTTCAGAGCACAAAAGAACCAAGTGATCAGCTTCAACTAAAAAATACAATGCGTTGATTTCGTTAACCATCTATCTGATCTAGGTTTAACAGATACAGATCATTGTAGTTGTAGCCTATCATTTTCCACCCCAAGAAGCTGGGCCAAATCACAGTCTGGGCTTCTCAAGATTCCAACTTATACTGTCCCAGGCTTTTGGCACAATTCATGACTCGTTTCTTCAGAGACTCATGTGACTAGTTTTACTCAAAAACACTCCCACAAAACTCTCAGAAGAGATATACGTAGAGTTGAAACTTAGGCTGCCTTCCTAATCATGGGCTAACATAACTTACATAGTGCAATTTAGGTAACACATCAGCAGCATTTATTTTTTTTTGTTAAAACAGAGGAAGGGAGACTAGATAAAGTTCAATTCTAGCCTGTTGCAACTCGAACTAACATTTAATTTCTGCGTCCGGTCATAGACTATACAGACGGTAGCAACTAGCAAGCATAGACAAATCTCAATGACAAACTGGATGGGGAAGGGGCTGAAAGAATGATTAATCAAAAGCTTCAATTGTAAGAGAATGTTAGCATCAGCTTATAAGTTCTAGAATGATTGCATATCATCCACAAATGTTTAAACTGGACATAGTTGGTGCATATCAACCAAAAATTACAACATGCTTGCAAGAGAAGGAAGATTCCTTAAAAATTACCTAACAAGAATGTGGGACATCAACAGTAAAACATGCAAAACACTGGACAGAGGGTCATCACAAGTAAGGAGGTGAATAAGTACCTGGCCATACTGGCACTGGCAGCAGCAACCGGCTCATAGTTGAAACTGCTCAATTTTGAGGACCAACCCGGACCAAGTTCATTTTCTAGGACTTTGTCAAGTTGACCTTTTGGCATAACATCGGCACCTTGGCGGACAATTTCTAGTGCTGACAGGATCTATAAATAAATAAGGAAACACCTGTTAACAATGTAAATATGGGGTTTGAACAACAAAACCAAGTTATATCCTGCAATGATTACGGTCATTACATAGTACCCACAGACAATGAAATACAGCAATGCTAGTACAGTTCATAGTGAACCTCTGGATATAGTACATTTTAGTATTAGTTAAAAAGTTGGAAATATTGATCGATCTAAATTCGGAAAACCTCAACTTGAAATATTGAATTTCACTAGAAAGGTATTAAAGAATCAAGATTTTTTTTCCTCTCTAAATCATCTACCTATTTCTCTAAAACATGTCCTGTCAACAACAACCCAAGTCTTTTCTTATCAGACTATTGGGTCCAGTGAAACAACCGTAACCCAAACCTTATATTTTGTATCGGTTTCATGTTGGTTAATGAGCCATCAATTTTGCTAGACATATAATCGCTGTCTTTCATGAACAAGAAGATAAAAGAAAGAAAAAAACAGGAAAAGAATAATCAGTAACAATAAAAAGGCAGGAAGAGGAGCAAGAAAATCGATGTACACATACAGGAGCAGGTACAAGTGATTCATCTTGAATGCTCAACATCTGACCTATCTTCAGCGCAGCGCCCCGCATCCTACATAATCCGAGAGCGAGACGCTCTGCATTCTTTTCAGATATAAATGGGGAGAAAGCAGGTTGATTTTCTGACCCGCTGCTGCCAAATGCCAGCCTCCTGGCGGATTCCTGTACTGTTCCCCAGGCAAGCCCAGCTCCTAGACTAGCAAACCTGCAAGTAGAACACAGTGCATTTAGCAAATTAACATAAATGTTTTGGATGTTTTTATAGCACAGTAATCAGCACTTGATTAATGAGACAAATCATGGTATTAGTAGTACAATTGTTGGAATGGATATTAAGCTCTCCCACCCAAGCGCTCTTGTAAATGGAGAAGACGGAACTCTTCTCTCTCTTGGCCTCCTTTTCTTAATGGCGGGGGGTTCTTCATTCAGGGTATCAATGGCGGACGATTTCGCGGCGGATACAGAACTAGTAGTGTCACCGGACGACGTAGCATGATGGGTGGAATGAATACGAATATCCTCTTCACCCTTTACTTGCTCGGCCACCTCCACCTCTATCGCTGATGATGCATCAGGCGCATGGCGTTCCAACTCATTTCTAGATTCATAATTAGGGTTCTCGAAACCTCGCAATTTTCCTCTCGTGAGACCGGAGATTTCTGACGCAGATACGACGACAGTTTTGACGAAAGAATCCCCAACACCAGATCCTAACCTCTCCACAGTCTCTTTTGCAACCAATGCAAGGCCATTGGCAATTCTACCTGCATCTTTGCTCAACCAATTCATCTTTCTCTATTTCCTTTCAGATCAATCTCTCCGGTGGAAGTAAACCTAAGTCTTCAGATCGTCTACATCACAATGTCAAATTAAACATTAAACAAAATCCTAAAATGGCAAACGCCAACGTGTGCTGAGACACCACCGCTAATCACAATATATGTAGGAAAACAAGACAACAAGACAAAAGCCGTGGTCCACTGACATGTTAAATGGTTTTGTACAGTAATCTAGGGTAGTAGTTGGAAATTTTTTTTTGAAATAACACTTCTGTTTTAAAATATTCTTCTTATTAACATTCTTTTAAAATTAATTCATTTTCAAAAAAATTTCTTAAAATAACACTCTCGAGAAATTTTATTAAATCTGGAAGTTGAAATCTCTTAATGTCGCGTCACACTAGCTGCTGACTCAGCGCAAGGGAAGAAGATAGAACTCGTCTATTTAAAACGATTTCTAAAATCATAAATCGTCTTTACGGAAGACCACTTCGTAATTGATAAAAAGCGCGACAATAATTTTAGAAATCTTTTCTATAACGACTGAAATCGTTTCATAAAGAAACAGTATCTTTATAAATAAGAAATATCATTACAAACGACAATTTCACAAGTTCTAAAATCACATAGACGATTTCTCTCTTTCCCTTCCTCATTTCTTTCTTCCTTCTCTTCGAGGGCAACAACGTATGGGTTTAGGGTGGCAACCGACACACCATAAAGTTGAGGGATGGTCATTATACTTGCTTGAAATGGCAAACTTTCAGAATCCATGCTCACACACGTGTGCAGTTGCTGTCTTACATATGGACAACACTACTCTTATGGGATCGTGGTACACCTGGCAGAAGCAGCTCATTGTGTACAACCGACTCTTCATCCCATTTGGTGATCAACATTCGTGACCTCCATCAAATTGTCCTATCATTCTTCCTGATCCATTTCGTGTTCGAGGAAAGGGAAGATCTCGGTCCACTCGTATTCATAACGAGATGGATTTGAAGGAGCCGAAGAAGAGGACTCGGTTCACCAAGTGTGAGCAAGAGGGGCATAATAAGAGAAGATGTCCTAATAAGAATGGATCTTAGTGTTTATTGTGTAGTGCTAGTGTTGTAGTTGGATTTATTTGTTAAACATGATCTTTGATTTGTAGTGTTAATTGAATATTAATACAGTGATTGTTCTCTTTCAAAAGTCTTAAATGTTCTAGTTGTCCAAATTTACTTCTTAATATATTTAAATACTTGTTATTGAATATTCAGCCATCCATGGATCCCGGTCCACCACCAGACTCTATCCTTAAATATCAGCGTAGTCATAGGTCCACCTCCGTGTGGGATGGAAATGAGTACCAGGTACTTCATTGTCGTCAGTTGGAAGCTAGTTTATGATGTGGTACGTGTGTGCCTTATGATGATAGGATGTGTCCCTATTTGGAGGTTTCAGGATTCTACGGTGTTGCTAGTCTGGCGCTCATCTTGCTGGATTGGCATTTGATCACCACACTTGTCGAGAGATGGCTGCAGCAGAAATATGTGACATCTCTACCTAGGCAGTGTACCTATCGTTTTACAGAATAATGAATTGAGTGGGGGTTGTCGATTTCAGGGACCTCGTTCAATTAATTGACAATTTATTAACTAACTGAGAAACTAAACTAAGAAAACAGGAAACGTCACTTTTTCGGGTTTTACTTAATTTAATAAAAAAAATAACTCAACAAACTAACATAAAATAATAAAAAAATTAAAATAAACTGAGTAAATAAATACAGAGTAAAACTCTAAATAAAAGGAAGCACCCCGGATTGTTCTACAAACCTTCACTTTCTAATATATATTAATAAACTCTTCCCTAATTCTGCAATAAACTCAGAAACTATAATTAATTCGTCAACGGCTAAGTCTAACGAATCCTAACCAGTTGCTTGAACTAGTAGCAGACTAATGCTCTAATCCGGACACAACTAATCGCATAAAGAACAGTTTCTATTTGAGACCGATTAACCTATAGGCGGGATCACACTTCTAGTCGTTAATCAGGTTTAATTCCTATGTCTTGTTGACTAATCTCAGCGCCGCATTTTGATTAGAAAACTACAAATATTGCTTTAATAATTGATCAGAATATTAAAGCACATGAAGCACTGAAATTAAACTACTGCATTATTGAATTAGTAAAGGGATTACAAAATAAATATAGAGATCCAGTTTGCTACCCTAATCCGGGGAGCTAAACTAACTACTCAAACATAAACATAAAAATAACAAAAATAACAAAGAATGACATAAAACGAAATAAGAGGAAGGGCAGAGAAAACTCCAGTTAGCAAGTTTGACTCCGGCTCCCCGCTCCGACTCTGTTAGCAATAATATGTGACAATGACGAATTGTGGAAGTGGTGTGAAGATGGTCTGGTGGTTAATGGTGTGGTACGGTGGTGTGGTGTGGTGGTGCTATGGACGATGAGGTGGTCTGGTGGTGTGGTACGGTGGTGTTGAATGATGAAGTTGGTGTGGTTGAATGAGGCATAAGCCTCCTCTCTGGGGCGTTCTCTCCCATTTGCAACCCTAACTCCCGTATATAAACAGCAGTGATCTATTGATATAAATTTTAACTTCTTTTCCTGATGAAACACAGTACTTGGACTGGAATTTTCGTCGTGTCCAGACACCTCTTAAAGCCCTAAAAATAGATGTATTTCGCAATTATAAAACTTAATCACACTTAGATTTTGCTTGTCTTCAAGCAAATAAAGAATATGTCTACTTTTAAGCATTGTAGTATCGAAACTTAGGAACAAACAACTGCCAAAGGAAAACAAGCAAAATGACAATCAAAAGAATAGTTTTGCTATTTGTCTGTTTTTGCAATCAGTGAAAAAGAGTAGAGTTAAAAGCATGGAGAAGTTAGATTATAGAAACTGAACATAGAATAGCTTGGGATCTTCCACCATTTCTTTTTCTAACCTTTGGATGACAAGGGGTGTGAAGTAACGCCTTATTCCGCGATATCTTTCAACACCACATACTCATGATCAAAAACAAAAATTAAACTGCAATTAACTTTTTCGCATGCCAACACATTCTTCTTCAAGAAATATATACAAAACAAATGAATAATTACGAACTGAAGAGTTATTCCGTAACCTAGACTTTTCTCTCTATCCTTGTAACAGTGTTGGGCCAACTATCCCAGATCCCAAGACCTTAGGTAGATAGGTGTTAAGACACCCCTAGGACTTAATAACCAGCTAGACGAGGCCTACTTTTGTTAGGAAAAATTTTGATCAACGGAGTACCTTGCCTTATCTCTTCATTCCAAACTTTCACATCATTTCCAAAATCCCAAACTAGCCCAATTAAGTTTTCATAATCAGCTAATCCACCAAATTTCAGTGAAAACAGATATAATTTGAATAAAACTATACATACAAACAACCTAAAGCAGAAAGATTTTTGAGGTGGTCATCAGACTCGTTTTCAAAAACTTCAGCAAAATTTTTTACCTAGAGATTCAACATTTATTGGCACTCAAAAGAAATAATTCCTTCAAAGCAATAGGACAAACAACAACAAATGTGGCATTTAAGTGCAACTGACATATTTTCAGGGAAAGATCTCTATTTCCCTCATGTGGAGGGTGATTTTTCGGTATGAGGGGGTCTATCTAAATATGGTCTGACTGAGAAGCAACCCTAGAAAATGCCATTCTGTGGAGGGTGAAAACCCTTATTCATGGCATCCCTCAAAACCTACTCTATCGTCCGTCTTTCCCAGAAAGAATAAAGGGGAGTGCCATGAAAACTACACCCGCTCTCAATGGCTCCACGCGGACTGATGCCTCTATAAGGCGGATTTGACTAGAGTCGCCACCTAGTTTTGACCTAAGGAACTAGGAAGGGAAGAGGAAGGTTCTAAGAACGTTAGTTGACTCTGAGATTGTTCCCTATGGATAGGACTTATCTGGTCAGATCAGAGATTCCGTTGTGGGTTCGTACTGGGTTACACCCCTCAGAAGTGGCAACGACCACGACTCGGCTTGGTGCCCGAGGAAACCTCGGTCTCCAATTGTCGGGATTACCTTCTTCAAAACCTTATAAAGAGATCATTTAAAAAGCAAAGGATAGGATTGAGCGTGATTGAGGAGTAGATGATTCGAGCGTCGAAGAAAAAGGCTGGTCTTGGAGTTAGTTGGTGAGGGTTGAGGATTTTGAGAGGTATGGAGAACACCTTAGAGGGAAAGGGGTTTTTGTTTGGAATGGGGTTGAAGTGTTGGTCACTTTGTAGAGCTTAGGGGTATTTTGGTCATTTTATGGAACTAAGGAGTATTTTGTCATTTTGCGGAGTCAAAAGGTGTTCGAGTCCCTTGTGGAATTGATGATTATTTCGTGTTTGTAAAGTTTGGATTTTAGAAGGTCAATTTTGAGGTGATTTAGGAAGCCGAAAGAGTTAATTGGATTATGAAAGAGGATTTTGATTTACAAGTGTTAGATTTGAGATGTTTCGGGTTTCTGATCACTAAGGTTATTCGGGAGTAATTCAGAGTAAAGGGTCATATGTTAGTGAGACTGGTGACTCCGAGTTTGATTAGAAAGGGATTGGGGAATGTCTATAGGTTAAAGCTCTAAAGAAAGGATTTGATTAATTTACTCAGAATTGTCTCTCTTTAAATTTTAAAATGAAAATCATTTTTGTTGCAAAAGGCGGATAATCCCAAGGGATTACCCTATGTACCCCTCGAACACGACACTTAACTAATAATAAGTGCCGAGGCTCGAAAGATGGGGCAATGAATTTATGTCGAAAATAGGATTCAGAGAGAAACACCATGAAGGAGATGTTCTCGGTCGAACCCTAATAACGTCTCTAACTCCCGAGGTTTTAAACATTAAAAATCAAAACATTGAAATCGGAGTGGAAGGAGCTAGACGATTCTAAATCCGGCTGCAACTAGGAAGGCCGTTACTTCCCTAGCACCCCGCCTTGTAGAATCTAGGCTGCAATTAGGGGAGGTTTGTCACCCTAGTGTCCCGCTAAAGAGATCCAGACTGCGACAAGTGGAGGTTATGACCCCAGTGCCCCGCCTCGGATTTTTTATTTAGAAGAGAGACAAGTGATGTCTAACAAGGAAGAAAACGTTCTTGAAGGTGTTAGGACATTACATGTTCCCCGAAGACAGTTTTTGAGTCTGAAAACTGATTAGAAAATCTTTGAAGTTGTTGGGAATTCTCGATGAAGAAACACTGATTTTGAGAATGTTGTTTAGGAGAAAAACTTTCTGTAGTATTGAGAAGAACTTCTGTATTTTAGAAGATTTTTGTGATGTGAGAAGAGTTTTCCTTTAAAATTCCACAAAATGGTTTCTTTTGAAAACTTGATGAAGTTTGAATAAATGATCGTTTGAAAATTTGAGAAAGAGGGTTTCATGATTCTTGAATCAAACTGAGTAACGAAGAATGTTTTTGGATTTTTGATGTTGGATGGAATCTACGATTATGTTCGAATGGGATTGAGGTCAGCTTGATTTGGATTTAAGATTGGGTTGGGTCAAAGTTGGTTGGTCAGAGCTAGGTCAGTCAACACTCGGATTGGTCAAAGTTTGGGTTTGGTCAAACTTGGACTTCGCTTGGACCTTGGGCCAAAATTGTTTTGATTTTAAGTGAGGGCTTAGACCGTGAGTGATTGTTGGCTTCAGTTTGGGCCTTGTTGGGCTTCAAGTTTGGGCCTTGGGTAATGGGCTAGTTTTGGATTGGGCCGGGCTAAATATTGGGTCAGTTTTGGATTGGCCGATTAGATAGTGAGCCAACTTGAGATTGGGCCAGGTTAGGATGAATTGGGCCCGGTTAGGAGGAATTGGGCCCGGTTAGGTGGGCCAATTTTGAGGGTGGGCCAATGTTGGAGAAATTGGGCCGGGCTAGGAGAAATTGGGCCGGTCTGATTGGATAGTGGGACCAGTTGAGGGCTTTGGGTCGAGTATGAATTGGGCCGTTAGGAGATGGGCCGAGGTTGAGTTGGGCCGAATCGGGTTTGGGCCTCAGGGTTTGAGTCTAAAATGGTTTTGTGGTTGAAGTGGCTGATTTTATTTAAGTGAACAGATTTATTTAGAATTTTAGGCTATTTTCGAATGAAAGGATTTCAAATTATTTATTATAAAAAAAATGTGGTTTAGGTTTAGGGATACCCTTTGCTAGGTGGGACCATGGCTCACCATGGGCAAGGGTCACCCACTATTCTAGGGCTTGGTCCTAAAGGATACTAACTAAGGCTTAATTATAGAGTAAGACATAAATACAAAAAAAATAAATTATGCACTGAAACGAGATAAACTATTCACATAAAAATGAGATCGAACGATTCGCGTAATAACTGAGATAGATTGCAATCTGATCAAGAATAGAAAGAGCAATACAACGGAATAAAAAATAGTGAAATTACAACACGAACAATAATCACGTTTTGGGTGAAGTTAACTTGCAAGCAGAATCAAGAAACAAATCCCTACAGAGTAATTGCTAAACTCGGTTGCTTGTCCTTCTCTTTCTTATTTTCTTACTATAATAATAAAAACAAATCTAACTAAGGAAGAATTACAGTGTGAATTTCTGATCCAATGTCGCGAACTCGTTTATTAATCTCTTTCCGATAGAGTCGACGAACTCAAATTTTTTTTTACTAACAGATGATATGAACCGGTATATGTATGAGTATGAGTGAAATAAACCCACGTCCTCCTTTCCTTTGAGTATCTAATCAAGATTAGACAATAGATCGACAGTAACATACTCATACTAGAAACAGCAAGAACAGTGAAATAATCGAATCAAATTAACAGAGAACAAGGTCACATAGAGATCAAAATACAGGGGTTTACTCACAGGAAAATCACCATAACCGTTCACCCCTCGGGATGCTTTAAAACAGGTGAAACGTGCTGTCAGGTTTAGGCAGATACACCCATCTCATCCGACGTGTAACCCGCAAGAAATAATAAGAACCAAAAACGCTGCATCAAACAAACGGAATGCTGGGAGGGTAAGCTCGCCAGGGTTCTGCCTTGTGTACTCGGTAAAATCTGATCACTGTATTTTTTTTTTATCTGAAAATCAGGTTAGACAGAGCATCTATTGCTTCCAGAATCTCACGTACAAAATGAGGAGAAAAAATTTCTCTTCTTCTCGAACCGAAGTAAAACATATGACATTATAAGAGTTAACAGGTCGCCTCTGAGCTCATCCCGTGCCTCACCTTAGCGCAAGCCCATGAATCCACAGACCTATGGTGGGTGGGTAGGTCCATGGGGTGTACTTGCGTAGTAAAAAAAAGAACGAAACCCAGAACTAAAACAACACAGAGAATGAATAAAACGAGAGCAAAAGGAACAAGTTTTTAACATATAACCCGGTTATGTCGTATTTTCAAATCCTGCTTTCACGGTTCAATTGGCAGAATAAATCACGATAGATTATAGATGAAATAGAAGCAAAACGTTGAAGTTTAGGAATGAGTACGATCGGTACTCCGATCGAATACACTCCGACGAAACGATCTTCTCAGATCCTCCCTATGCTTCTGCGTTCGGATGGGAGCGACATCGACCAGATTAGAAGACACCGTTGTTGGTGAGGCGTGTGGCGGTTTTGAGTTTTGGATGTATAGTGTTGGTGCTTCTCCTTTGTTCTGGGTTTTGCGAGATGGGGTTGAAAGCGTGAGACGAGGTGAGGGTACGATGAGGAATGGAAGGTTTCTGTAATGTGTCGACCGTTCTTTTTTCTTTCGCCTCGTCGAGGAAGAAGGAGGTGGCGGTGGGTAGGTGTCTAGGGGTTTTCTGGTCTTGAAGATCGACCCGCGATAGATAGACGAAGAAGAGAATCGCAAAGGAGCAGAGGTAAGAAGGCGAAGTGAGTGTTGCCTTGGGAAGATCGGTGGTGGTTGGATTTTCGGGTGAAAAAGGATTCAGACAGGTTGGTGGAGAAAATGGGAATGAGGAAGATGTCGGGTTTATTCTTGTTTCGACTGAGAAGAAGAGAATTGGCGTGAGCGAGGGGATCGTCGGGGAAGAAGCAGTGAGAGAAAGAGGGAGTCCTCTACTGTTTCCAGAGATCGATCGACGAGGAAGGTGGTGGCCAGGATTCTTAAGTTTTTGAGATCAAGAGGGATGGAGGCAGACGAAGATGAAAATAAACCGTGAAGAAGATGAATGTTCGGTTGAAGGTGTGCCGTCTCGCTACTTGTTCGGATGGAGAGAGTTGTTGAGCTCAGAGGAGGTGACCATTTTTTTGAAGATCGAAGAGGGATGAAGAAGTGATGGGCGTTTTAAGGGAGTTCGAACCATGCTTCTTCCACTTTGCAGTACCAGGGATACATCGAGAATCTCAGAAGGGGAGACCATCGGCTCTTCAAGGATTTAAACCCATGCTATAGGGCCGTTTCGTCTACTGCGATTCGTTCAGCTCTGATTTCTTTTTATTCACTAACACGCGGCAGGCTTTATTGAACTTGCTTCCAATTGCAGGTAACTCCAGTCTTCTGATTTGGTTACCACACCCGCATTAAACATAACGCAGCTTTTGCTGCGTTTAACTCTTAGAAAAGTTATCTAGTCAAATTTAGACTCTTATATTTTTCTCCATGAATATACTGAAATCTGACATGGCGTAACTGGTTAGTGTACCCACCATACAACTTTGCAAGATCATCACCGGGGTTCGATTCCTGCATAGACTAGAAATGTTTTCTTTTATTTCAGCACTCGATAGACTTTTATTTTTTTTTTTACTCTACTATCTACCGAATCAGTCACAGCTCAATGTGTAAGTTGCAGGAGGGGTGTGTGGTATAACCGAGTTCGAATCTCAGTATTAGCAGCAGCTTGTTTTTTATCTATGGGGTGTTCTATAACAACATTAATCTATTTAAGTAGCTTTTTCATAAATGTTTGTCCACATGTCATTTTTTTATTTGTCTAACTTATTTATTGGTCCCACCCTTATACACTTGTCTAACTACTATTAGTTAACTACAGCTAACTAGAGGGAGATTTATGATAAAGCTGGTATTAACCAAGCTTTATCACATATGTCCGAACTACAGCTAACTATGTGTAGGGCAAAGTTTTTTTTTCTTTTTTTTTTTTTAATTTTTGTTGTTTGCTTGTGCTACTCCGTGTCTCGGTAGTTTAAAGGAAAGTATACAAGGAAAAAAAAAAGAGAAGACAATCTATGGCATGAAATTATGGAATGTAATAATAAGATAAGTAAATAAAACAAGATGAATGGGTTTAAACCGGGTTATAGTTTAAAAATTCATTTTTTTGGAAAATCATGTTTTTATGAAATGCTTTTGAAAAAGGTTATGAAATGATGGTTTCGTTGTGGCACGTACGCTAATATGTTTTTGAAAACTAAAGGCAACGACCCCTCTTATTATTTCGAAATTGGCTTTATGGGTGAGAATTTTTGGTGTCTACACCTCACACTTAGAGAGTAATGTCCTCATTGTTCAAAATAGAAATCAAGAAAAGACCTTTCAAAATATGGCAGACTCATGAAGAATTTTATTCACAACATCCTGGACTGATAAAATAAATAAGCAATTACAGAATGATAAATCATGTAGGCTGAACACACATTAAAAATAAAGGAAACTAAGACTCCCCTGCTATCGTAGATTGAGGAAGGTTCCCTCCCTCACACTTAAGCTCGAACATTGGGGGTAGTAACGTTCCTCACACTTGCGTCCAAGCAAGTGGCCAGCCATGGAGAACATCAAACACCATAAAAAGAACTACATCTGCAAACACTCACAAAACTACCACAAAGACGCTAAAGAGTGTTGCATTAAAAGTACAGGCACCATTACCACTTCTAAATAAAAGAAAAACAAAATAAACCTAAGAAATAAATTAATACAGTAAATAAAATACCAAAAAAAAATAAATAAAAATTTAACCACTGGGTAAGCTGCCCGTCTTTATAGTCTTTGACTAGACTCCTGCTTTATTATCCTGGATCAAAAATAAAAGTAGTTAACGGCTCCTCCGGGAAAACATAGTAGGCAACATTCATTATCAAACCACCTGGATCAAAACAAAACGTTATGTTGGCAAATAAAATAGGAAAATAAATACTCCACAAAACCTGGTGTTTGAGGAGGTATTGCCGGTAACGCTGTTCCATCAGAAGACCAGGTGCGAACGACTCTTCTTCCTCAAATTCGAGGACATAAACGGCCTCCTCTTGTTGTTGAGGCTCCTGGAGGCAAGGTTGAAATTGCAGACGAAATAGTGGTGGGGTTTTCTCCTCAGGTTCGAGAATATAGATATCCTCTCCCGGTTGGTGAGGCTCCATGGGAAAATCCTCTTCTAGCTCGTAGACCGGCTCAGACACAATATGCTCAATCACTGGATAGTCGAGTTGAGTCGAGGTTGGGAAGGGAGGGCAATATAACTCTTCAGCATGTCGCTCAACCTCTTCATGAGACTCCTCTTCAGCTTCAGAATTAATAGGCTTGGAATGGTCTTCACCCATCAACGTCTCTACTTGAAATGGGTCCAGTGGGTTCGAATGACTTTGATTTTGAAGAAAATTTGTCTGATCCTGTGCTAGCTGCTTTGCAAGATGGCTCATTTGTCTCTCCAAATTCTGATTAATGGCGGTCTTATTAGCATTTCTGGTTGCTTGCTATGCAAACTTTGCATCAAACTTAGATTTGATTTCAGCAAATTTAGCATTAGTGGCTTTTCTTTGCTCCAGGATCTCTGCAAGCATGCTTTTTATCTTGTTCATATCCTCTTTAGGGGTCTCCTGATAAGCGTAGAACTGCTCGACCTCCATCTGCAGTCTAGTCTGCTCACTTTCCCACCAATAAGGTTGCTTGCTCTGCAAACTTTGCATCAAACTTAGATTCAATTTCAGCAAATTCAGCATTAGTGACTTTTCTTTGCTCTAGGATCTCTGCAAGCATGCTTTTTATCTTGTTCGTATCCTCTTTAGGGGTCTCCTGATAAGCGTAGAACTGCTCGACCTCCATCTGCCGTCTAGTAGCTCACTTTCCCACCAATAAGTTGTCGATAAGATGATTCTTGCGGTTGGTAATCCTGTTGTCGATTCTAGTTGTAACTTTGAGCACCAGCTGATTATACCTGTTCAAATTCTGCTCTATGTTCATTATCGCGACCATCGTTTCCAACTGTGTCAACATTCTCCTCAACTCATCCATGTTATCCTCTATCTTTGCCTACAAAAACAAAAACAAAAATATAATAGAACTAAAAATAGAGAAGAAACACAAAAACAAAATTAAACTAAACAAAATAACAAAGAGAAACAAAATATAAGTAAAACTAGAATTACTAAAATAAATAACAAATAAAGAAAAAAACAGAAAATAAATAAAATAAAAATGAAAATAATAAATAATAATAAAAATAGAAACAAAAATAAATATTAAAAATAAAAATAAAATAATGAAACCAAAATAAAATATAAGTAGCAAATAAGGAGAACAAAAATAAAAAAAAAACAAAAAATAAAATTAAATAAACAAAGATGAAAAAGTAAAAACAACAAAAATAAAACAAAACCAAAATTAAATAGAATGATCAAACTAAAAATAATAAAAGAAAAACAAATTTCCTAATAAAAATAAAACTAAGATCAATCTATTAAACAAAAGTATCAAGAAAATAAACTATAAACAAATTGATAAGAAAAACAAAATTAATAGAAAAAACTAAAAAGAAAAACTAAAATAAAATCTCAATCAAATTAAATAAATATGTCAATTAACCGTGTCAGAGGTCCCCGACAACGGCGCCAAAAACTTGTAGCAGAAATATGTGACTATCTCTACCTAGGCAGTGTACCTATCGTTTTGCGGAATAATGAATTGAGTGGGGTTGTCGATCTCAGGGACCTCGTTCAATTAATTGACAATTTATTAACTAACTGAGAAACTAAACTAAGAAAACAGGAATCGTCCCTTTTTCAGGTTTTACTTAATTTAATAAAAAGAATGACTCAACAAACTAACATAAAATAATAAAACAATTAAAATAAACTGAGTAAATAAATAAAGAGTAAAACGCTAAATAAACGAAGCACCCCGGATTGTTCTACAAACCTTTACTTTCTAATCTACTAATAAACTCTTCCCTAATTCTGCAATAAACTCAGAAACTATAATTAATTCGTCAACGACTAAGTCTAACGAATCCTAACCAGTTGCTAGAACTAGCAGCAGACTAATGCTCTAATCCGGACACAACTAATCGCATAAAGAACAGTTTCTATTTGAGACCGATTAACCTATAGGCGGGATCACACTTCTAGTCGTTAATCAGGTTTAATTCCTATATCTTGTTGAATAATCTCAGCGCCGCATTTTGATTAGAAAACTACAAATATTGCTTTAATAATTGATCAGAATATTAAAGCACATGAAGCACTGAAATTAAACTACTGTATTATTGAATTAGTAAAAGGATTACAAAATAAATATAAAGATCCGGTTTGCTACCCCAATTGGGGGAGCTAAACTAACTACTCAAACATAAACATAAAAATAACAAAAATAACAAAGAACAACATAAAACGAAATAAGAGGAAGGGCAGAGAAAACCCCAGATAGCAAGTTTGACTCCGGTTCCCCTCTCCGACTCTGTTAGCAATAATATGTGACAATGACGAATTGTGGAAGTAATGCGAAGGTGGTCTGGTGGTTAATGGTGTGGTATGGTGGTGTGGTACAGTGGTGTGGTGGTGCTATGGACGATGAGGTGGTCTGGTGGTGTGGTACAGTGGTGTTGAATGATGAAGTTGGTGTGGTTGAATGAGGCATAAGCCTTCTCTCTGGGGCGTTCTCTCCCATTTGCAACCCTAACTCCTGTATATAAACAGCAGCGACCGATTGATATAATTTTTATCTTCTTTTCCTGATGAAACGCAGTACTTGGACTTGAAATACCCCGAACTTAAATATGGTGATTATGTTATTCTAATATAGTATTTAAGGGCCTAATAGTGCCTAAGTAATTTTGGTAAAGAAAGTAAATCCAAAAAGAAATGAGAAAAACGCTTAGAAAGCGGAAAACACTAAAATGAGCGTTAAATAACCATAGGAGGTACGAGACCTCGGTTATAGTATCGTAAGTATTCCTAAGGCTTATTCATGCCTAATTAGTATGCGGGAATGATTCCCGAAGAAAACGGATCCAAGAAATGTATTAAAACGCTAAAAGAGCTTTAGCGCACGTTTTTCGAGGAAACCCGAAAACGTGACTTTAAGTGGTCAAACAGACCCGTAAAAATTAGAAATCATTAAATAATAATTATTAAGCATTTATGGAAGCTTAATAGCCAATAAAAATAAAGAGACGAAAATTCCGGAAAACGGGCCCGGTTAGTGAATAGTATCAAAACCGGGTAAAATAACGAGCATTTTTCTATAAAGACGAAAAACGCTCCAGCTAGTATTACAGTGGGGGCCGGTTTAACAGATAAATAACCCCCTCTCACACACACACAACTAGCAAATAAGTAAATCAAAAAGCTAGAAGTAAAAGTACAAAAGCAAAGGGGGACTCTCTCTCCTCCTTACTTTTTCTTTTCCTCCTCTCTCTTTCCTTCTCCTCCTTCCCAGCCGGCTGCAACTCCTCTTCCTCTTGCTGGCGATTTTGAGAAGCTCCAACACCTCTCATGGCTTCTCTTCTTTCTCTCCTTGCTCTACCTTCGTTTGAGCCCCAAATGTAAAATAAATTACATATTTGCAATCCCCTCATCCTCCTCTACATTTCTATCTTTTCAAAATTCGAAAAGGATGAGTTTCATCTCCATGGGTTTTCCCCACTTGAAGAGAAAAGCACACCATTGTGAAGCTTGGAGTCTCCTCTTTCCAACAAGGTAAAAATCTCCATGAAAGACCCCACTTCTCTCCATCTCTTGGTATGGCCGATTTTTGGTCTCTCTCTCTTACCTTGTTTTTCCTCTTGTTTTGGAGCTTTGCTTCAACCCTCCAATGGTGGTGAGAACACCTTCTTGAACCAAGGGCTAAAACCCCTCCTAAAGCACTCCAAAGGTAAACCCTAGAATTTGTATTTTAAACACTTCAATGAATTAGTGTTATTATGAGGGTTAGTAGGTTAATTATGCTGTCTTTGTGTGCTTGGGTAATGGGAATGGAGTTTGGCAATCCATTCCTCACAAAATCGATTTGGAGAAAGAGAGGAAGATGAGAAATGGAAAAGAAAAGAAAGTATAAGCTCAAGGTAAGAGCCCCTTCCTAATGTAAATTCTATTGCGTTAGAGTAATGGGAATGGGTAAAATATTTAAAGAACCCAAAACCTTGTACTAGTATTGAGATATGTGAAGTTTGAGTATTTAAGAGCAAGTATGTGGATTGTAGGCCTTAGAGCCAAATAATTGTATATGAGTATTTGTATTGTGGATTGAGGAAGTATTGGTGAATTTATATTGTAAGATTTCTTGTATTGCTGGTAGGACCCTTGTATGGGTGTGGCTAGAATAGGAATGATTTTGGTGATGAGGGTATGTGTGGATAAGTAAGAATTATAGGTGAGCTATGGCAAAATTTGGTAGGAATTGTGCATTAAAGAATGACTTGGTGAATGGGAGAACCAAGGTATGTATTGGGGATAGTAGAGATGTTTAATGACCATTGGAATGGTAATGTAGTATGAGAAATAAGAAGTGTAAAATCTGTAGCAAAGTGTATAAGAATACATTGGAGAAGTTAGGAGAATTTAATGTGCAGGATTGGTAAAGGAATGTTAGACTTGGGTATATATTGTAATTGCTTGGAAATGTATTTGGGATACTAGGAGTAGCATTGGTAGAGGAGTATTGAATGGTAAAGGTTAGAAGGAAAATCTGTAGCATGAGAGTAAAGAAAACAATTGTAAGAATTGAAAGGAAGTGAGGAGAAATTGTGTATGTGGATTTAGAGAAGAGTAAGGAATTGTTGTGGATGAACTAAGGCAATTTGGGGGCCTAGATAGTGTTTAAACATGTGGGATTACATGTAGGAAGATTGGGGAAGTAATGGGCAAAGAGAGGACTGAAAACAGATTTTAAAACTGAAGTACTGGGCCGGACCGGACTTGCGACCGGACTTGCAAGTTCGGTCGAGCCCAGATTTACAAAGACGGGAAACTTCTGGGAATCGACCGGACTTGCGACCGGACATGCAAGTTCGGTCGGACCAGAAATTCTCCCGTCAGAAACCTTCTGGAATGGACCGAACTTGCGACCGGACTTGCAAGTTCGGTCGGCCAGAAAAATTCCCGTAATGCAAGCTACTGGAATGGACCGAACTTGCGACCGGACTTGCAAGTTCGGTCGAGCCAGAAAATTCCCGTACTGGTAGCTACTGGAATGGACCGGATTGCAAGGTCGGTCGCAAGTCCGGTCGAGTCAAAAAAAAAAAATTTTATATATGATAATAATCATATGTATATATATATATGCCTATACACATATATGCATATATATGTAGTAGTACACTACAATTGAAATAATAAAGTAAGAAAGTAAATATATGAGTATGAGAACAAGTGTAAAAGTAACCAAGCAAGCTGAGAGTATAAGAACATTAAGTACACCGGGATAACGGGTAAGTACGGGAGTAGTAATTATTTGTGTAGCGTAAGAGTATAGTATTAATAATAATGTTTGAAACATTACCAGTGGAACAAGTGTGAACCAAGGAACAAGGGAACACGTGTTAAAGCTAACTCCGGTGGAAGGTATGATTTCCTCATGCCCCGTATGCTAACGAGAGTTACGTTGATTTGTGTGCTGTATGCCGGCTAATCAAGACTAAAGCATGAAAACGGTTTATTGCCTTTCATTATATGTCTTGCTGTATGTTGATTGAGCTAACCTTCTTGATTGATTGTGTGGCTTTACTTAGTGCGTAGACCGACTCATAGATGAGTCTTATTGTGTATTGACCGTAGTGAGTCGAGTCGTGTGTGAATAATGGAACCGTAGCAACGCACTAAACCAACGAACCAATAAATGATACTTAAACCAATGAACTCACTAGAATGTGAGAGAGTGTACGGGAGTAATAACCTTCCGATAACGGTAGGAGAAACGAAATGAATAACCCACAAACAAAAAGTAGTGGAAGTATATAAGCAACCTCTATTAGAGGAATTAAACTTGGCGCAAGACATGAGCCATGAGAGTAGTAAAGAATGATGAGGGATCTCCAAACCCCTTAGCAATTAGTCGACCCATTATGAGAGGACCCGACTGATGTAAGTATGTCCCGAAAATGAGAGTATTCGATATGTTGGGGAAACCCTTAAATCTGAGGATACTCGTCGGTAGTAATTCCCTAAGCTGGTGGAGGTAATCAAGAGAGATACTTCTAGGCTAATCCATGAGATTGTATTGTGCTCTGAGAGAAAGTGTTGGGAATTTGAGTAGTCCGGTAAGAACGGACATTGAGTATTTGAGGAGCTAAGCGTATAGCCCTCGTATTGTAGGTCCGGTGGCGAGTCTCGTGTATGACTCCGCCCAGAGGCCAAAGTAATGAGTAATGAGTACTGCGTATGTATGAGTGAAGTAATGAGTATCGAGTAAGAAGCAAGTATGAGTATGTAATGAGTACCGAGTATTGAGTACGTATGAGTAAGTATCAAGTATTGAGTATATAAGGTAAAGTATGGAGAATTGAGTAGTGAGTATGCACTAGTATAGTAACGAGTACAGAGTAAGGATCGTTGTACGAGTAAGGTATTGATCATGGAGTGATAGTATGCAAGAGTAAGGAGTAAGTACGAGTAGAGTAATGAATATCGAGCACAGTACGAAGAGTAATGAATGTAAACAAATACGAATGGTTGACATTGAATTGCTTCCTTAGTAAAGATTGAACTTGTGTATTTATGTAGGTATCTTTGATTGCATTGTTGTAGTATGAGTATGTATGTATGCATGTAAAATGAACTCCATGTCAATCCGATCCAAAGTAGTTGGCGTACCGCGGTTAGCACGCGGTATATGGGATTTCATATGCAGCGTAAGCTGGCCCCCTAGGGGGACCGTTTTAGTGTGCAGGTACCGAAGCTGTTCCCGTTCGAGAGAGTAGGACGGGGACTGCTACATAAGCACGGGTAGCTGAGTAAAGGGAATTGTATGTGTAAACGTAGTATGAATTTGGATGTCTAAACTGTATCGGTAATGTAAGGATTGTAGTATACTCGGTATAGTATTGTATTGGAGTTGTATCGAATTATGGATTGTATGCAAGGGAAAGTAATATATTGTGTAGAGCACTCGGTCTGTTCATATTCATCAGACTGATAGTATGTAGTATGTAACTCGCCTTGTTAGTCACGTGGGTGCTAACGGCATGTACACCCGCTGAAAACCCCAAACCTAATGTGTTAATTAATTGTGTAATTATAATTTTCTAAGGCTAATTAAGTCCTTAAGATCATTGGTGAAGAAATAAAAAAACCAAAAAGAAAAAGAAAATGCGTAAAAGACATAAAACGTGAAAACGCATATTTAATTATTTTAGGAGGCATATAACCTTCACTAGGGTTATAAATATATTTTTATACCCTAATTACATACTAAGAACATGTGGGAAAAATTCCGGAAGAAAACGGATCCAAATAATGCGATAAAACGCTAACGGAGTACTAAAGCGCGTTTTTCGAGAAATACCCGAACACGTGACTTTAAACAGTTAAATGACCCCGTAAAAACTATAGTTGATTCTATAACTATAATTAAACATTAATGGGAGTTTAATAACCATTAAAATTAAAGAAACGAGAAAATTCCGGAAACCGGCCCGGTTAGTGAATAGTGCTAAACCGGGTAAATTAACGAGCATTTTTGTAAATAACGAAAAACGCTCCAGCTTGTATATTAACAGATGGCCGGTTTTTACAGTTTAAATCAGCTCTCTCACACACTCTTGACTAGTTAGCTAATTAAATAAGCTAAAAAGCAAAAAGTAAAACAAAAGAAAAAGGTACAAAAACACCTTTATTTTCCTCTCTCCTCTCATTTCTTTTCTTCCTTTCCTCTCTCTCTCTTCTCCTTCCCAGCCGTTCCTTCTTCTCCCAAGCTGGAACGATTTCTTCTCCTCCTCCCATGGCTTCTTGCCATTCCTTGCCTTGCCCAAGCTTATTAAAGCTCCAATCACAAAAATAATTACATATTCTTCATCTCTCATCATTCTCTATCAATCTCTCTTTTCAAAATTCAAAAAGGATGAACTTCATCCACATGGGTTTTCCCCATTTGAAGAGAAATTGACATCAAAAGGAAGCTTGGAGTCTCCTCTTTCAAACAAGGTAAAAAGGTTCCAAGAAAAACTCATTTTCTCCATCTTTCTTTGTTGGCCGATTTTGCCCAACCTCATACCTTTTTCTTCTTGTTCTTGAGCTCCAAATTGACCCTTCAATGGTGGAGTAGTTTCCCTCTTGATTCAAGGGTGAGAATCCCTCTTAAAAGCTTCAAAAAGGTAAACCCTAACTTTGTGTTCTAGCCTTTGATTGAATTAAGATATTCCAAGGGTTTAGATAATTAATTGGGTATGTTTATGTGTTCTTGGATGTTGGGATGGAGTTTGGAAACTCCATACCCTCTTAACCAATTTTGGAGAAGATGAGGAGCAAGAGATGAATTAAGGAGGCTTGTGAAATTAAGGTAAGAAAAACTACCTTGAACCTTGTTTATAATTGTTTAAGTGTTTGGGATGGGTAAACAAAGTAATGAACCCAAAGTGATGGATAATGTGGTTATTGAGATTTTGGAGATTTTTGGTGATTGTGTTGTTGTTGTTGTTGAATTTGAGGATTTTGTTATGTGCTGGTAGAACCCTTGTGGGTTTGGCTAGTTGTAGGGTGAATTATGTGAAGAAATGAGTTTTGGGATATGTAAGGTTTGTAACGAGGTCATGGCGAAATTTCGGTAGAAATATAGTAGTTTAGATGGTGATGTGAGCTGGAAGAGTTTAAGTGTTAATTAGGTGTTGTTAGGAATTGGTTTGGGTGGTAAACCACATTGAGGTGTTGATTGAAGAATGGAATGGAGTTAGACAAAAATCTGTAGCAAGGATGATGTTTAAGAGTTTGGATTTTGCTAGAGGGGAACTAAGGTGTGAGACTTGGGAAACAATGAATGAGATTGGGAAATGGAGATGAATGTGCTAGGAATGAATGTGGTATGGTCAAATGGCAAGGAGAAGGCTAAGTGTTGTCATGAGAATATTTTGAGAGTGCACTGATGTGCAACTTGTGCAGTGAGTGAAGAAAATGTGGAATTGAAATTGTAGAATTGGAGCAAAGTTTGGACCATGTTTTAAGGAGGTTTAGTGAGTATTTTAGTGTGTTTAAACATGTAGAAAACATGTGGAAAGTTTAGGAAATGATTAGAGGTGAATTATGGGTTGAAAACTGATCAAAAACTGTAAATTTTGACAGTTCCAGGGTTGGTCCGGGTTGCAAATCGGTGCAAACCCGGACCATAGCAAAAACACGACAGAAGATCATCCCAGGGGGTGGTCCGGGTTTGTAAACCCGGACACAAACCCGGACCACATAGAAATGTCCAGAAACGTTTTCCAGGGTTGGTCCGGGTTTGTAACCCCGGACACAAACCCGGACCATGCTAAAAACTTGCCAGAATGTTTTTAAAGGTTGTTATGATGGGGAAGTGAATGGTAATGGTTTTAGATGTTGATTAGGCCTTGTTTGGTGAGTTTTAAAGGCCATAGAAGTATAAACAAGTGTTGGAAATGATTGAGAAAGTTGTGAGTTTAAGTACACAAAGTTAAACCGAAATAACGGGATAACGGGGTAAGTACGGGAGTAGCAATTATGTACCTACCGTAACACCTTAATATTAATTGAACCATTTGACATGTTAAATAGTGGTTCAAGAGTAAGACATGAGGAACAAGTGTGAACCGAGAAACGTGAGAACACCGGTAAAGTAATTCCCCACGGTGACAGGTATGGTTTTCTTGCAACCTGTGTCCTACCGGATTACACCGGCTTGTATGCCAATGTGTTTTTCTGTGTGTTTGCCACCTTGCAAGATAAAGCATGAAATGAGTTTACAGTAATTCATTATTGTGGCGTAATTAATTCCGATACCGCTTAACCTTAGTTATGTGTTAAATAATAGTTAACCGACCTTAGGTTCACATAAGAGATCGGTATTCGGAATAAACGTCCCAACCCATGGGAACGTTCTAACTACGGCTATCCGTGCGTTATTGTATGTTGTGACTATGCGTGATGTATGTGACTTGTTTAATATGTTGTTGATGTTGGATACTGTTATCCGTGTTGTTGAAATGGGATATGATTTCCCTTATGTGTCTAACCGAGTTAGTAACACTATGTGATGTATGTATGTGATAAGTTCCATAAGGGAACCTCTAACTAATAAGTATATGTATGTATGGAGAGGAATCCGGTTGTTCCGGTCGCGCGTATTGTTTGGGAGTTAATATATATATGTGAATTAACTCCCATCCTGTTATGTTAGGGTTGTTTTCCTTCATTGGATTTCGACCTCCCACTAGCTTAGCCAAAGCTTACCTACCCGACCTCCACATCGGGCTAGGAGGGAAATTATGTACAATGTTGGTAGGGTGTGAAGCCTAAGTTCGCTTCGACTCCCTCTTTGTTATGTTACGGTTGTTCTTCCTCCTTGAATTACAACCACCCACAAGCTTAACCAAGGCTTACCTACCTCATCACTATTGAGCTAGGGGGAAATTGTGTATGTTGTGTACGGTCCTATATGAGGCCGCCACTCAAGTAAAGAAATGTATGTATGTTGTGCTCGGGCTTATATCACCCCGGCACTCCCTAAATGAAGTTCATGTACTCTAAGAAGAGTGAAATTAAGTTGTGTATGTTATAAAGTGAAGTGTTGTTATTGAGTGTGTGTGCTAATTGTGTTGTCTATTAATGGATGTTTGCTTATAAGCATGATATGTGTGTGAGTTTGTGCATGTTTGAAATAAATCAACCGCATGCTAAGACGACAAATAGTTGTGCGTGGCCCGGTAGCATGCGGGCTGCGGGATTACCATACCAGCAAAGGTGCTGACCCCCTTTGGGGGCTCCCATACTTTTCAGGTACAAGGAACTGGAAGCCGTTCGAGAGTAGGACGGGGTAGTTGACTGTACGTGGTAGTCGTGTAAATTATGTAAGTATTGTAGGTGTAGTAAGACCGAAATTGTATCGGCGTTAGTTGGAGAATACTCGGTACAGTTGTAATGTAAGTGTATAATGATGTTGGACATGGAACGGGATTATGTGTAGTTGCTCGGGAGTTTAGTCCATCAGACCGGTACGATGTATGTATGTTAGCCTTGTTAGCCACGTGGGTGGCTAACGGCGTGTAACACCAAGAGTTGAGTTATGTGTGAGTTGTGATTTCCGCTGCAAAGTGTTGTTAAGTTGTATTGTAGTTGGGGTGTTACAAAAAGTGGTATCAGAGCGAAGTATCGCTCTGATGACTGAAATACCGAGCTTAGGAAGTACCGAGTTAAGAGTTTAGTACTTGGGTTAAGGGTTGAGTGATAGCGTGAGGAGTACGCTAGTTAGGGAAACACCAGTGTGTACTGGATACCTACAGTATCCATCCCGCCCTCCACAAACCCTATTTTATAACTTGGGAAAGAACGCCAGAGAGATGAGAGTCATCTCTTACTCGGGAAAACCCGATCTGGCTGTTACTAAGTATCCTTATAAGTACGGAGAACCTGTCACACGGTAGATCCCGAAAGGCGTGAATTCCGAAGACGATCTCCATTTTAACAATGTCTGCCGCATGAGTTAGCGAAAAGTGAAGAATTTTATGCATAAGAGAATGGAATTTCCGGCACCCTGGGTCGACATGCGAAGCAGTCGAGGAACCAGCGTGCAAGCACTAACCGTGCAACAGTGGAGAAGTGAAGTAGTAGAACCCGAGACGAGTGTCTACGGGACTACAATGTTGACTAACACACCAACGGTACACCAACCGAGCAAAGAACTACGACGTAGTACGAGGAGGATACGATACTAAGTAAAAAGGGGTCTCCCAGAATGGGAAACACCCTAGTTAATGGTTATCAGGTGAAGACAGAGAGAACTACCCAAGGAATTGTTGTTAAGACGATAAGATCAAGCAAGGGCCAGCAAGGCCACAGATGTTAAAGCGGGTCAAAGCAGTACCGCAACCGATGTGTATTGAACCAGTAGCCAGTCAGCATGGCGCACTTGCCAAGGCAAGTGCTGCTACAACAAGGCTGGGGCAAATTATTAGCAACTATAAAGTACTTAGTAAAGTACCATGAAGTAAAGTGAGATCATCATAACTGTGGAAAGGCTTAGCAGCCTGACCTCTGTAATTGGAAACAACCAGTCAGCAAGAAGCTAGACTTGGTTAAGGCGAGAAAATGTTGTGAAACCACGAGAATTTTCTTTCAAACTTAAATTCATTTTCAAAACCTTTTTCAAAACCAAATTTTCTTTCAAACCCAATCTATTTTAAATTCTTCTTCTTTTAAAACCAGACCAGAAGACCTACACCGGCCTCAGTGCCACATGGTAGGTAAGTTATACCCAGTTACTTTTAAACAACCGGATGGAAACCGGTAAACCCAAGGGTAACAACCCGAGGGAATGGAGTGAGTTCATAATAATACAACAGTGGATACACTTCCTTGATTAAGTTCGGGAAGCATGGAATGCATATTATCATAGGATAATATAAGAGGAGTTGACAACAGAATACTTCACCTAGGCGTGTGACGGACACTACGAGTATACCAACTGTAATGTGGGACGACCGCACTCCGATAGGAGCTTGTGGGCCTGACAGACCTACTTATGGGTTAGTCAGGTAAGTAGCAATGTATCAGTAGGATACCCCACGTATGTATACGAGTGGAGTCTAGAACACGGGAAGTAGTCGACTCCATACTACGGTCCGAAGTAAAAGTCAAGCAAGAGCAATGGATTACATCGAATCGTTGAAATAAAGGAACCCAGTTAAGTTAAGGAAGACTAAAGGAATTAGTAAGTGTATTTTAAGGAAATGTTTAAGGGTGAACAAGTGCGAAGGGCACTGATTAGTAAGTAAGGACATGGAATATGTCATAAGGAACCTGAAGGACGAACATATAGCTGGAGTAAGTACCCAGCCTAAATATGGCGAGGCAGATGCCTACTATGATACGTTAATGTGCAATGATCGGGATGAGACTCCCGAAGTGATCACTTGAACTAAGGGAATATCAATCTCACTGGAAATGACATTTAACCCAGCCAAGAACGCAGGGCGATGTAGCTAATGAAACGTACTCATAAGTGCGAGCCGGATATAATGGCATGACCTAGTAACACCCAGGAACTATCCTTAAAAGGGTGTTTGGGTCAACAATGGTTGAACGAATAACGTGGCAGAAATGCAAGGGTTGAGACTAACACCCAGTTTGAGCATAAGACGTCAAGAGAAAGTCTGACATCCTTGAAGGGGCATCCCATGAAAGGAATTAATCATGGAGCCCAATACAACCTATAAACCGTGTATTATGTACGGGAAGTAAATGTGTGTGAACCTACAATGAGCAGAGCTCGAGGCCATAGGGCTTATAAGCCACAAGTAAAATGTGTTAAGGAAATTTTATTGATTACGAAAGTTTATGTTATATAAATAAGTAAAGCGGATAACGAACCACTGCTTTAAGAGTGGGGATACCTCGTGATATGTGAGACCGCAACAGCGGTAGTTATGTGAACTAGGTTCAGGAAATGTGTTAGGAGTTGACCATTTTGTTATTACCCAAGAATGATGTGAGTAGGAATAAATCGAAAAGAGGTGTTTGTACCAGTTGTGGAGACCGCAAGAGTAATAAGTCTAATAGCAACCACCATAGGTGTGTGATGCTAAATGCGTAATGAACAACGCTCAAAGAGCATAAAGACTCAAAAACAATAGCGTGTTCAGCAGTCGGCCAACTAAGTGGCGAAACACAGTGCAATGGCAGAAGCTAATATAATAGCGGATGCGGGTAAGTTAATGTTATACAATAAGTAACCGCACGGTGCGCAGCAAGCGACCGTTGCATAAGTATTGTTAAATAATAATGTGGCAAATAAGACCAGTTATGAGTGAAACTCAATGGACATACAAGTAAGTGATGATAACAGACTGAGCAATAAGCCAGTAGTTGATACTATGTGATAAGGAAAACAGTGCGAATTCCTATGCAATCGCATAAGAGATTTACTGTCAAGAGTTTACGCCTCTGCACTCTGTATGACTGAGTGTTTTGGTATTGCTTGTGCGGTAATGATCAAGTGAGATAGCTAGGAAGTTGAAAATGTTAAATGTGATAGAAGAACAAGACTTATGATGTGATAAAACCGATGCATAAGATAAGCACGGTAGTACCAATCAAAGGGTACTTGGTTGACATAAGTGACTACAGTAGCACGATTGTTGAATATCGGTATGGAACATACCTCAAGTGTTGGAAATAACCGACAGAGTACTACACAAAAGGTAGTAGCTCAAACTTAACCGACAGTAAGTCGGAAGAAACCAAGTAAATCATTGTAGAATACAATAGATTATCGTGGAAACGAATAGAAAGTTTGTAACTCACCGAATTCGCTCACGGTAAGAAATACCACGCGTCGGTTGAGAAACCGTTATTACCAAGATAAAGGTGATAATCGGGGATGTATAATACAGTAAGGATAATGTATGGAGCAAACTAAGCTCTAAATTATCAAGAGTTGCGCAGCAGAAACTGGTGAACCAGTGAGTCAAACGATGAATGTGAATAGTGAACATGAGTGAATGGCAAACTAATGATGCCTAAAAGCCTCACAGGCCAGAATCGAAACCAGTTAAGAGTCAAAGTAAACTCTAGGAGAATTCTTGGTTAGGGACTAACCGCCAATATGGCTAAGATCCTCAAACCAGAACACATTGTGTAATAAACCGCGTGGCGATAAACACTTCACGACGGTAGAATGTTCTAAACCAGTGATTAACTGATTGATTACGTGGGCGTAATCCCTTTTAAGGGGGGTAGAGCGCAGAACCACTTAGTGTCTTTTACCGTACAAGTGTACGTGAACTATGATGTGCATAGCACAAAATGATTTGTTTTGATGATTGGTGTGTGTTACATAAACATACACATTCATTCATGGTTAGTTGTGGTAATTACGCACGGAAGATGCGAATACCCTTGCGATAAGTGTGTTTATTGTGTCAACAAATGTGTGTGAAAGTATAAGTATAAGGGAGTAGAAAAAACTCCCGGGGAACTAAAACCCCGACAGTGTATGTTCATATGATACCAAATGTAATATTGTGTATTATATTTTGATAAAAAAATATATATATGGATATATGTATATATACAGTATTGTGATTTATGAAGAGGTATGACACCAACGTAGAACCTAGTGAGAATTAAATTCCCTAGGTAACTTGATTTAAAATAAATCGGGAAGATGATTGATGGACATAGTTCCACCCTTGGAGATGTAATGATTACGACTAGATGGATTAGAAGATAGAAAATGGTACATGCTTGAATTAGTTGTTGTTTGAAATTAAAGTGGGAGGTGAAACTTGATTATCATGAGATCAAGGGAAGCCGAACACAAATTGGGGTGGAGAGATAGTTCAACACTGATGCTGATCACATCAGGGTTGGATGATTCTTGAAACTCCCTATAAGTGGTCATAAATAATCACATCAAGAATAAGATGCAGTTAACAATAATTGGACTTGGAGTTGTATGGAGCTTTCAAAAGAATTTTAAATTGGGTTTCAAATTTGCAATTGGTATTTTCTAGACTTCAATAAATATTTTAAGATTCTTAAGTGGTATTTTCAAAGGAAGGACTACCTTTATGTGACCTCGTAGAGGATTTTCAACTTGTATCCTTCCAATAAAGGATTTCATTATACTAACCTCATAGAGGGTATTTTCCTACTACTTGCTCACGAGCTGAGGACGTACGAGCCTTTGTCTTCGGACCGGTGACATGAGAAGTATATTTTAAAGATGTATGCAATTGTTTTGATCTCCCAAAGGAACGGGGACCAGAGTGTCCATCGCGACCGGTTCTGCGGGATCACAGTGTATATGTACTCAACATGGGTCTCGAACCCATGAAGAGATGGAAAAGGAATTTCTGGTTGATATACATGCTATGACATGTTGTGTGGTATGTGTAATAATTATTATTTTGGACCTTGGAGTCCTAATGAGTTAAGTTCGGAAGTGTTGTGTTATCAAGACCTAGAGTCTAAATGTTGTTATGTTACCCAGACCAAGAGTCAAGGGTTGTTATGTATGTACAATGTTGTTAAGGTACCCGGACCATTAAGTCCGAGGATACTATGTAAGTATGTTATGTCATGTTATGTATGTATGGATGTGTTACCCGGCCGTTAAGTCCGAGGTTGTGATGTAAAGTATGTTTGTTATGGAAGTTTATGTTGCAAGTAATCCCCGTATTCTAACCAATGATGTGGGAAGTGTGAACTTCGAGGACGAAGTTCTTTTAAGGGGGGTAGATTGAAATACCCCAAACCTTAATGTGTTAATTAATGTGTAATTATAATTTTCTAAGGCTAATTAAGTCCTTAAGATCATTGGTGAAGAAATAAAAAACCAAAAGAAAAAGAAAATGCGTAAAAGTAAAACGTGAAAACGTATATTAATTATTTTAGGAGGTATAACCTTCACTAGGGTTATAAATATTTTTATACCCTAATTACATACTAAAACTGTGGGAAAAATTCCGGAAGAAAACGGATCCAAATAATGCGATTAAACGCTAACGGAGTCTAAAGCGCGTTTTTCGAGAAAACCCGAAACGTGACTTTAAACAGTAAATGACCCCGTAAAAACTATAGTTGATTCTATAACTATAATTAAACATTAATGGGAGTTAATAACCATTAAAATTAAAGAAACGAGAAAATTCCGGAAACGGACCCGGTTAGTGAATAGTGCTAAACCGGGTAAATTAACGAGCATTTTTGTAAATAACGAAAAACGCTCCAGCTTGATTATAACAGATGGCCGGTTTTACAGTTTAAATCAGCTCTCTCACACACTCTTGACTAGTTAGCTAATTAAATAAGCTAAAAAGCAAAAAGTAAAACAAAAGAAAAAGGTACAAAACACCTTTATTTTCCTCTCTCCTCTCATTTCTTTCTTCCTTTCCTTCTCTCTTTCTCCTTCCCAGCCGTTCCTTCTCTTCCTCCCAAGCTGGACGATTTCTTCCCCCCCATGGCTCTTGCCATTCCTTGCCTTGCCCAAGCATTAAAGCTCCAATCACAAAAATAATTACATATTCTTCATCTCCTCATCATTCTCTATCATTCTCTCTTTTCAAAATTCAAAAAGGATGAACTTCATCCACATGGGTTTTCCCCATTTGAAGAGAAATTGACATCAAAAGGAAGCTTGGAGTCTCCTCTTTCAAACAAGGTAAAAAGGTTCCAAGAAAAACTCATTTTCTCCATCTTTCTTTGTTGGCCGATTTTGCCCAACCTCATACCTTTTTCTTCTTGTTCTTGAGCTCCAAATTGACCCTTCAATGGTGGAGTAGTTTCCCTCTTGATTCAAGGGTGAGAATCCCTCTTAAAAGCTTCAAAAAGGTAAACCCTAACTTTGTGTTCTAGCCTTTGATTGAATTAAGATATTCCAAGGGTTTAGATAATTAATTGGGTATGTTTATGTGTTCTTGGATGTTGGGATGGAGTTTGGAAACTCCATACCCTCTTAACCAATTTTGGAGAAGATGAGGAGCAAGAGATGAATTAAGGAGGCTTGTGAAATTAAGGTAAGAAAAACTACCTTGAACCTTGTTTATAATTGTTTAAGTGTTTGGGATGGGTAAACAAAGTAATGAACCCAAAGTGATGGATAATGTGGTTATTGAGATTTTGGAGATTTTTGGTGATTATGTTGTTGTTGTTGTTGAATTTGAGGATTTTGTTATGTGCTGGTAGAACCCTTGTGGGTTTGGCTAGTTGTAGGGTGAATTATGTGAAGAAATGAGTTTTGGGATATGTAAGGTTTGTAACGAGGTCATGGCGAAATTTCGTAGAAATATAGTAGTTTAGATGGTGATGTGAGCTGGAAGAGTTTAAGTGTTAATTAGGTGTTGTTAGGAATTGGTTTAGGTGGTAAACCACATTGAGGTGTTGATTGAAGAATGGGATGGAGTTAGACAAAAATCTGTAGCAAGGATGATGTTTAAGAGTTTGGATTTTGCTAGAGAGGAACTAAGGTGTGAGACTTGGGAAACAATGAATGAGATTGGGAAATGGAGATGAATGTGCTAGGAATGAATGTGGTATGGTCAAATGGCAAGGAGAAGGCTAAGTGTTGTCATGAGAATTTTGAGAGTGCACTGATGTGCAACTTGTGCAGGAGTGAAGAAATGTGGAATTGAAATTGTAGAATTGGAGCAAAGTTTGGACCATGTTTTAAGGAGGTTTAGTGAGTATTTTAGTGTGTTTAAACATGTAGAAAACATGTGGAAAGTTTAGGAAATGATTAGAGGTGAATTATGGGTTGAAAACTGATCAAAAACTGTAAATTTTGACAGTTCCAGGGTTGGTCCGGGTTGCAAATTGGAATGCAAACCCGGACCATAGCAAAAACACGACAGAAGATCATCCCAGGGGGTGGTCCGGGTTTGTAAACCCGGACACAAACCCGGACCACATAGAAAAATGTCCAGAACGTTTTCCAGGGTTGGTCCGGGTTTGTAACCCCGGACACAAACCCGGACCATGCTAAAAACTTGCCAGAATGTGTTTTAAAGTGTTGTTATGATGGGGAAGTGAATGGTAATGGTTTTAGATGTTGATTAGGCCTTGTTTGGTGAGTTTTAAAGGCCATAGAAGTATAAACAAGTGTTGGAAATGATTGAGAAAGTTGTGAGTTTAAGTACACAAAGTTAAACCGAAATAACGGGATAACGGGGTAAGTACGGGAGTAGCAATTATGTACCTACCGTAAACCTTAATATTAATTGAACCATTTGACATGTTAAATAGTGGTTCAAGAGTAAGACATGAGGAACAAGTGTGAACCGAGGAACGTGAGAACACCGGTAAAGTAATTCCCCACGGTGACAGGTATGGTTTTCTTGCAACCTGTGTCCTACCGGATTACACCGGCTTGTATGCCAATGTGTTTTTCTGTGTGTTTGCCACCTTGCAAGATAAAGCATGAAATGAGTTTACAGTAATTCATTATTGTGGCGTAATTAATTCCGATACCGCTTAACCTTAGTTATGTGTTAAATAATAGTTAACCGACCTTAGGTTCACATAAGAGATCGGTATTCGGAATAAACGTCCCAACCCATGGGAACGTTCTAACTACGGCTATCCGTGCGTTATTGTATGTTGTGAATGCGTGATGTATGTGACTTGTTTAATATGTTGTTGATGTGTTGGATACTGTTATCCGTGTTGTTGAAATGGGATATGATTTCCCTTATGTGTCTAACCGAGTTAGTAACACTATGTGATGTATGTATGTGATAAGTTCCATAAGGGAACCTCTAACTAATAAGTATATGTATGTATGGAGAGGAATCCGGTTGTTCCGGTCGCGCGTATTGTTTGGGAGTTAATATATATATGTGAATTAACTCCCATCCTGTTATGTTAGGGTTGTTTTCCTTCATTGGATTTCGACCTCCCACTAGCTTAGCCAAAGCTTACCTACCCGACCTCCACATCGGGCTAGGAGGGAAATTATGTAATGTTGGTAGGGTGTGAAGCCTAAGTTCGCTTCGACTCCCTCTTGTTATGTTACGGTTGTTCTTCCTCCTGAATTACAACCACCCACAAGCTTAACCAAGGCTTACCTACCTCATCACTATTGGAGCTAGGGGGAAATTGTGTATGTTGTGTACGGTCCTATATGAGGCCGCCACTCAAGTAAAGAAAATGTATGTATGTTGTGCTCGGGCTTATATCACCCCGGCACTCCCTAAATGAAGTTCATGTACTCAGAAGAGTGAAATTAAGTTGTGTATGTTATAAAGTGAAGTGTTGTTATGAGTGTGCTAACCTTGTGTATGTCTATTAATGGATGTTTGCTTATAAGCATGATATGTGTGAGTTTGTGCATGTTTGAAATAAATCAACCGCATGCTAAGACGACAAATAGTTGTGCGTGGCCCGGTAGCATGCGGGCTGCGGGATTACCATACCAGCAAAGGTGCTGACCCCCTTTGGGGGCTCCCATACTTTTCAGGTACAAGGAACTGGAAGCCGTTCGAGAGTAGGACGGGGTAGTTGACTGTACGTGGTAGTCGTGTAAATTATGTAAGTATTGTAGGTGTAGTAAGACCGAAATTGTATCGGCGTTAGTTGGAGAATACTCGGTACAGTTGTAATGTAAGTGTATAATGATTGTTGGACATGGATCGGGATTTATGTGTAGTTGCTCGGGAGTTTAGTCCATCAGACCGGTACAATGTATGTATGTTAGCCTTGTTAGCCACGTGGGTGGCTAACGGCGTGTAACACCAAAGAGTTGAGTTATGTGGTGAGTTGTGATTTCCGCTGCAAAGTGTTGTTAAGTGTGTTATTTGTAGTTGGGGTGTTACAAAAAGTGGTATCAGAGCGAAGTATCGCTCTGATGACTGAAATACCGAGCTTAGGAAGTACCGAGTTAAGAGTTTAGTACCTTGGGTTAAGGGTTGAGTGATAGCGTGAGAAGTACGCTAGATAGGGAAACACCAGTGTGTACTGGATACCTACAGTATCCATCCCGCCCTCCACAAACCCTATTTTATAACTTGGGAAAGAACGCCAGAGAGATGAGAGTCATCTCTTACTCGGGAAAACCCGATCTGGCTGTTACTAAGTATCCTTATAAGTACGGAGAACCTGTCACACGGTAGATCCCGAAAGGCGTGAATTCCGAAGAGATCTCCATTTTAACAATGTCTGCCGCATGAGTTAGCGAAAAGTGAAGAATTTATGCATAAGAGAATGGAATTTCCGGCACCCTGGGTCGACATGCGAAGCAGTCGAGGATAACCAGCGTGCAAGCACTAACCGTGCAACAGTGGAGAAGTGAAGTAGTAGAACCCGAGACGAGTGTCTACGGGACTACAATGTTGACTAACACACCAACGGTACACCAACCGAGCAAAGAACTACGACGTAGTACGAGGAGGATACGATACTAAGTAAAAAGGGGTCTCCCAGAATGGGAAACACCCTAGTTAATGGTTATCAGGTGAAGACAGAGAGAACTACCCAAGGAATTGTTGTTAAGACGATAAGATCAAGCAAGGGCCAGCAAGGCCACAGATGTTAAAGCGGGTCAAAGCAGTACCACAACCGATGTGTATTGAACCAGTAGCCAGTCAGCATGGCGCACTTGCCAAGGCAAGTGCTGCTACAACAAGGCTGGCGGAAAATTATTAGCAACTATAAAGTACTTAGTAAAGTACCATGAAGTAAAGTGAGATCATCAACTGTGGAAAGGCTTAGCAGCCTGACCTCTGTAATTGGAAACACACCAGTCAGCAAGAAGCTAGACTTGGTTAAGGCGAGAAAATGTTGTGAAACCACGAGAATTTTCTTTCAAACTTAAATTCATTTTCAAAACCTTTTTTTTCAAAACCAAATTTTCTTTCAAACCCAATCTATTTTAAATTCTTTTCTTTTAAAACCAGACCAGAAGACCTACACCGGCCTCAGTGCCACATGGTAGGTAAGTTATACCCAGTTACTTTTAAACAACCGGATGGAAACCGGTAAACCCAAGGGTAACAACCCGAGGGAATGGAGTGAGTTCATATAATACAACAGTGGATACACTTCCTTGATTAAGTTCGGGAAGCATGGAATGCATATTATCATAGGATAATATAAGAGGAGTTGACAACAGAATACTTCACCTAGGCGTGTGACGGACACTACGAGTATACCAACTGTAATGTGGGACGACCGCACTCCGATAGGAGCTTGTGGGCCTGACAGACCTACTTATGGGTTAGGCGGGTAAGTAGCAATGTATCAGTAGGATACCCCACGTATGTATACGAGTGGAGTCTAGAACACGGGAAGTAGTCGACTCCATACTACGGTCCGAAGTAAAAGTCAAGCAAGAGCAATGGATTACATCGAATCGTTGAAATAAAGGAACCCAGTTAAGTTAAGGAAGACTAAAGGAATTAGTAAGTGTATTTTAAGGAAATGTTTAAGGGTGAACAAGTGCGAAGGGCACTGATTAGTAAGTAAGGACATGGAATATGTCATAAGGAACCTGAAGGACGAACATATAGCTGGAGTAAGTACCCAGCCTAAATATGGCGAGGCAGATGCCTACTATGATACGTTAATGTGCAATGATCGGGATGAGACTCCCGAAGTGATCACTTGAACTAAGGGAATATCAATCTCACTGGAAATGACATTTAACCCAGCCAAGAACGCAGGGCGATGTAGCTAATGAAACGTACTCATAAGTGCGAGCCGGATATAATGGCATGACCTAGTAACACCCAGGAACTATCCTTAAAAGGGTGTTTGGGTCAACAATGGTTGAACGAATAACGTGGCAGAAATGCAAGGGTTGAGACTAACACCCAGTTTGAGCATAAGACGTCAAGAGAAAGTCTGACATCCTTGAAGGGGCATCCCATGAAAGGAATTAATCATGGAGCCCAATACAACCTATAAACCGTGTATTATGTACGGGAAGTAAATGTGTGTGAACCTACAATGAGCAGAGCTCGAGGCCATAGGGCTTATAAGCCACAAGTAAAATGTGTTAAGGAAATTTTATTGATTACGAAAGTTTATGTTATATATAAGTAAGTAAAGCGGATAACGAACCACTGCTTTAAGAGTGGGGATACCTCGTGATATGTGAGACCGCAACAGCGGTAGTTATGTGAACTAGGTTCAGGAAATGTGTTAGGAGTTGACCATTTTGTTATTACCCAAGAATGATGTGAGTAGGAATAAATCGAAAAGAGGTGTTTGTACCAGTTGTGGAGACCGCAAGAGTAATAAGTCTAATAGCAACCACCATAGGTGTGTGATGCTAAATGCGTAATGAACAACGCTCAAAGAGCATAAAGACTCAAAAACAATAGCGTGTTCAGCAGTCGGCCAACTAGGTGGCGAAACACAGTGCAATGGCAGAAGCTAATATAATAGCGGATGCGGGTAAGTTAATGTTATACAATAAGTAACCGCACGGTGCGCAGCAAGCGACCGTTGCATAAGTATTGAATAATAATGTGGCAAATAAGACCAGTTATGAGTGAAACTCAATGGACATACAAGTAAGTGATGATAGACAGAGAGCAATAAGCCAGTAGTTGACTATGTGATAAGGAAAACAGTGCGAATTCCTATGCAATCGCATAAGAGATTTACTGTCAAGAGTTTACGCCTCTGCACTCTGTATGACTGAGTGTTTTGGTATTGCTTGTGCGGTAATGATCGAGTGAGATAGCTAGGAAGTCGAAAATGTTAAATGTGATAGAGAACAAGACTTATGATGTGATAAAACCGATGCATAAGATAAGCACGGTAGTACCAATCAAAGGGTACTTGGTTGACATAAGTGACTACAGTAGCACGATTGTTGAATATCGGTATGGAACATACCTCAGGTGTTGGAAATAACCGACAGAGTACTACACAAAAGGTAGTAGCTCAAACTTAACCGACAGTAAGTCGGAAGAAACCAAGTAAATCATTGTAGAATACAATAGATTATCGTGGAAATGAATAGAAAGTTTGTAACTCACCGAATTCGCTCACGGTAAGAAATACCACGCGTCGGTTGAGAAACCGTTATTACCAAGATAAAGGTGATAATCGGGGATGTATAATACAGTAAGGATAATGTATGGAGCAAACTAAGCTCTAAATTATCAAGAGTTGCGCAGCAGAAACTGGTGAACCAGTGAGTCAAACGATGAATGTGAATAGTGAACATGAGTGAATGGCAAACTAATGATGCCTAAAAGCCTCACAGGCCAGAATCGAAACCAGTTAAGAGTCAAAGTAAACTCTAGGAGAATTCTTGGTTAGGGACTAAACCGCCAATATGGCTAAGATCCTCAAACCAGAACACATGTGTAATAAACCGCGTGGCGATAAACACTTCACGACGGTAGAATGTTTAAACCAGTGATTAAGTGATTGATTACGTGGGCGTAATCCCTTTTAAGGGGGGTAGAGCGCAGAACCACTTAGTGTCTTTACCGTACAAGTGTACGTGAACTATGTGTGCATAGCACAAAATGATTTGTTTTGATGATTGGTGTGTGTGTTACATAAACATACACATTCATTCATGGTTAATTGTGGTAATTACGCACGGAAGATGCGAATACCCTTGCGATAAGTGTGTTTATTGTGTCAACAAATGTGTGTGAAAGTATAAGTATAAGGGAGTAAAAAACTCCCGGGGAACTAAAACCCCGACAGTGTATGTTCATATGATACCAAATGTAATATTGTGTATTATATTTTGATAAAAATATATATATATGGATATATGATTATACAGTATTGTGATTTATGAAGAGGTATGACACCAACGTAGAACCTAGTGAGAATTAAATTCCCTAGGTAACTGATTTAAAATAAATCAGGAAGATGATTGATGGACATAGTTCCACCCTTGGAGATGTAATGATTACGACTAGATGGATTAGAAGATAGAAAATGGTACATGCTTGAATTAGTTGTTGTTTGAAATTAAAGTGGGAGGTGAAACTTGATTATCATGAGATCAAGGGAAGCCGAACACAAATTGGGGTGGAGAGATAGTTCAACACTGATGCTGATCACATCAGGGTTGGATGATTCTTGAAACTCCCTATAAGTGGTCATAAATAATCACATCAAGAATAAGATGCAGTTAACAATAATTGGACTTGGAGTTGTATGGAGCTTTAAAAGAATTTTAAATTGGGTTTCAAATTTTCAATTGGTATTTTCAAGACTTCAATAAATATTTTAAGATTCTTAAGTGGTATTTTCAAAGGAAGGACTACCTTTATGTGACCTCGTAGAGGATTTTCAACTTGTATCCTTCCAATAAAGGATTTCATTATACTCAACCTCATAGAGGGTATTTTCCTACTACTTGCTCACGAGCTGAGGACGTACGAGCCTTTGTCTTCGGACCGGTGACATGAGAAGTATATTTTAAAGATGTATGCAATTGTTTTGATCTCCCAAAGGAACGGGGACCAGAGTGTCCATCGCGACCGGTTCTGCGGGATCACAGTGTATATGTACTCAACATGGGTCTCGAACCCATGAAGAGATGGAAAAGGAATTTCTGGTTGATATACATGCTATGACATGTTGTGTGGTATGTGTAATAATTATTATTTTGGACCTTGAGTCCTAATGAGTTAAGTTCGAAGTGTTGTGTTATCAAGACCTAGAGTCTAAATGTTGTTATGTTACCCAGACCAAGAGTCTAAGGGTTGTTATGTATGTACAATGTTGTTAAGGTACCCGGACCATTAAGTCCGAGGATACTATAGTAAGTATGTTATGTCATGTTATGTATGTATGGATGTGTTACCCGGACCGTTAAGTCCGAGGTTGTGATGTAAAAGTATGTTTGTTATGGAAGTTTATGTTGCAAGTAATCCCCGTATTCTAACCAATGATGTGTGGGAAGTGTGAACTTCGAGGACGAAGTTCTTTTAAGGGGGTAGATTGAAATACCCCAAACCTTAATGTGTTAATTAATTGTGTAATTATAATTTTCTAAGGCTAATTAAGTCCTTAAGATCATTGGGAAGAAATAAAAAAAAACCAAAAAGAAAAGAAAATGCGTAAAAGACATAAAACGTGAAAACGCATATTTAATTATTTTAGGAGGCATATAACCTTCACTAGGGTTATAAATATATTTTATACCCTAATTACATACTAAGAACTGTGGGAAAAATTCCGGAAGAAAACGGATCCAAATAAATGCGGATAAAACGCTAACGGAGTACTAAAGCGCGTTTTTCGAGAAATACCCGAAACGTGACTTTAAACAGTTAAATGACCCCGTAAAAACTATAGTTGATCTATAACTATAATAAACATTAATGGGAGTTAATAACCATTAAAATTAAAGAAACGAGAAAATTCCGGAAACCGGACCCGGTTAGTGAATAGTGCTAAACCGGGTAAATTAACGAGCATTTTTGTAAATAACGAAAAACGCTCCAGCTTGTATTATAACAGATGGCCGGTTTTTACAGTTTAAATCAGCTCTCACACACTCTTGACTAGTTAGCTAATTAAATAAGCTAAAAAGCAAAAGTAAAACAAAAGAAAAAGGTACAAAAACACCTTTATTTCCTCTCTCCTCTCATTTCTTTTCTCCTTTCCTCTCTCCTCTCTTTCTCTCTTCCCAGCCGTTCCTTCTTCTTCCTCCCAAGCTGGACGATTTCTTCTCCTCCTCCCATGGCTTCTCCATTCCTTGCCTTGCCCAAGCTTTATTAAAGCTCCAATCACAAAAATAATTACATATTCTTCATCTCCTCATCATTCTCTATCATTCTCTTTTCAAAATTCAAAAAGGATGAACTTCATCCACATGGGTTTTCCCCATTTGAAGAGAAATTGACATCAAAAGGAAGCTTGGAGTCTCCTCTTTCAAACAAGGTAAAAAGGTTCCAAGAAAAACTCATTTTCTCCATCTTTCTTTGTTGGCCGATTTTGCCCAACCTCATACCTTGTTTTTCTTCTTGTTCTTGAGCTCCAAATTGACCCTTCAATGGTGGAGTAGTTTCCCTCTTGATTCAAGGGTGAGAATCCCTCTTAAAAGCTTCAAAAAGGTAAACCCTAACTTTGTGTTCTAGCCTTTGATTGAATTAAGATATTCCAAGGGTTTAGATAATTAATTGGGTATGTTTATGTGTTCTTGGATGTTGGGATGGAGTTTGGAAACTCCATACCCTCTTAACCAATTTTGGAGAAGATGAGGAGCAAGAGATGAATTAAGGCTTGTGAAATTAAGGTAAGAAAAACTACCTTGAACCTTGTTTATAATTGTTTAAGTGTTTGGGATGGGTAAACAAAGTAATGAACCCAAAGTGATGGATAATGTGGTTATTGAGATTTTGGAGATTTTTGGTGATTGTGTTGTTGTTGTTGTTGAATTTGAGGATTTTGTTATGTGCTGGTAGAACCCTTGTGGGTTTGGCTAGTTGTAGGGTGAATTATGTGAAGAAATGAGTTTTGGGATATGTAAGGTTTGTAACGAGGTCATGGCGAAATTTCGGTAGAAATATAGTAGTTTAGATGGTGATGTGAGCTGGAAGAGTTTAAGTGTTAATTAGGTGTTGTTAGGAATTGGTTTGGGTGGTAAACCACATTGAGGTGTTGATTGAAGAATGGAATGGAGTTAGACAAAAATCTGTAGCAAGGATGATGTTTAAGAGTTTGGATTTTGCTAGAGACGAACTAAGGTGTGAGACTTGGGAAACAATGAATGAGATTGGGAAATGGAGATGAATGTGCTAGGAATGAATGTGGTATGGTCAAATGGCAAGGAGAAGGCTAAGTGTTGTCATGAGAATATTTTGAGAGTGCACTGATGTGCAACTTGTGCAGTGAGTGAAGAAAATGTGGAATTGAAATTGTAGAATTGGAGCAAAGTTTGGACCATGTTTTAAGGAGGTTTAGTGAGTATTTTAGTGTGTTTAAACATGTAGAAAACATGTGGAAAGTTTAGGAAATGATTAGAGGTGAATTATGGGTTGAAAACTGATCAAAAACTGTAAATTTTGACAGTTCCAGGGTTGGTCCGGGTTGCAAATCGGAATGCAAACCCGGACCATAGCAAAAACACGACAGAAGATCATCCCAGGGGGTGGTCCGGGTTTGTAAACCCGGACACAAACCCGGACCACATAGAAAAATTCCAGAAACCGTTTTCCAGGGTTGGTCCGGGTTTGTAACCCCGGACACAAACCCGGACCATGCTAAAAACTTGCCAGAATGTTTTTAAAGTGTTGTTATGATGGGGAAGTGAATGGTAATGGTTTTAGATGTTGATTAGGCCTTGTTTGGTGAGTTTTAAAGGCCATAGAAAGTATAAACAAGTGTTGGAAATGATTGAGAAAGTTGTGAGTTTAAGTACACAAAGTTAAACCGAAATAACGGGATAACGGGGTAAGTACGGGAGTAGCAATTATGTACCTACCGTAACCCTTAATATTAATTGAACCATTTGACATGTTAAATAGTGGTTCAAGAGTAAGACATGAGGAACAAGTGTGAACCGAGGAACGTGAGAACACCGGTAAAGTAATTCCCCACGGTGACAGGTATGGTTTTCTTGCAACCTGTGTCCTACCGGATTACACCGGCTTGTATGCCAATGTGTTTTTCTGTGTGTTTGCCACCTTGCAAGATAAAGCATGAAATGAGTTTACAGTAATTCATTATTGTGGCGTAATTAATTCCGATACCGCTTAACCTTAGTTATGTGTTAAATAATAGTTAACCGACCTTAGGTTCACATAAGAGATCGGTATTCGGAATAAACGTCCCAACCCATGGGAACGTTCTAACTACGGCTATCCGTGCGTTATTGTATGTTGTGACTGTGCGTGATGTATGTGACTTGTTTATGTTGTTGATGTTGGATACTGTCATCCGTGTTGTTGAAATGGGATATGATTTCCCTTATGTGTCTAACCGAGTTAGTAACACTATGTGATGTATGTATGTGATAAGTTCCATAAGGGAACCTCTAACTAATAAGTATATGTTATGTATGGAGAGGAATCCGGTTGTCCCGGTCACGCGTATTGTTTGGGAGTTAATATATATATGTGAATTAACTCCCATCCTGTTATGTTAGGGTTGTTTTCCTTCATTGGATTTCGACCTCCCACTAGCTTAGCCAAAGCTTACCTACCCGACCTCCACATCGGGCTAGGAGGGAAATTATGTACAATGTTGGTAGGGTGTTGAAGCCTAAGTTCGCTTCGACTCCCTCTTTGTTATGTTACGGTTGTTCTTCCTCCTGGAATTACACCACCCACAAGCTTAACCAAGGCTTACCTACCTCATCACTATTGGAGTTAGGGGGAAATATGTATGTTGTGACGGTCCTATATGAGGCCGCCACTCAAGTAAAGAAATGTATGTATGTTGTGCTCGGGCTTATATCACCCCGGCATCCCTAAATAAGTTATATCTAGAGAGAGAAATTAAGTTGAGTATGTTATAAAGTGAAGTGTACTGTTATTGAGTGTGTGTGTTAATTGTGTTTGTGCTATTAATGATGTTTGCTTATAAGCATGATATGTGTGTGAGTTTGTGCATGTTTGAAATAAATCAACCGCATGCTAAGACGACAAATAGTTGTGCGTGGCCCGGTAGCATGCGGGCTGCGGGATTACCATACCAGCAAAGGTGCTGACCCCCTTTGGGGGCTCCCATACCTTTCAGGTACAAGGAACTGGAAGCCGTTCGAGAGTAGGACGGGGTAGTTGACTGTACGTGGTAGTCGTGTAAATTATGTAAGTATTGTAGGTGTAGTAAGACCGAAATTATATCGGCGTTAGTTGGAGAATACTCGGTACAGTTGTAATGTAAGTGTATAATGATTGTTGGACATGGATCGGGATTTATGTGTAGTTGCTCGGGAGTTTAGTCCATCAGACCGGTACAATGTATGTATGTTAGCCTTGTTAGCCACGTGGGTGGCTAACGGCGTGTAACACCAGAGAGTTGAGTTATGTGGTGAGTTGTGATTTCCGCTGCAAAGTGTTGTTAAGTGTGTTATTTGTAGTTGGGGTGTACAAAAAGTGGTATCAGAGCGAAGTATCGCTCTGATGACTGAAATACCGAGCTTAGACCAGTGTCGGCTGTTCATAGATTACAATACAAGCAGAACTTAATTCAATCAATTACATAATAAAATATCATAATTTTTAAACTAACTTAACATTAGATAAAATTCTTACCCTTGATGAAGAGGCAGCATTATGTAAGATTTATCAGCAACTGCACACGCATGTATCACAGTCGACAAGTACTGGACCAAAGCTTGGGGGTCAGATCCCATATTAGCTTCAAAGTAGTCAGGGCATAAGAACCCGAAACTACTATTCTCATGTACTTGGACCGCCTTGTCATCAACAAACCTGCACAATATAAAGAAACCAATATTATGAATTTAATTTTCAAATATACAGAGTAAAATGTGTACAATATGCTAATTACTCACATGCAAGCCGATTTGAGAATCGACGCACTCAACCAATCCTTCGTGAACAACTCCACAAAATCAGTAAGATAGATTTCAAAACTCTGAGCGCCTATAGTAAAAAGATCCGGTCTTGGTTCCATTGTAACCGAATCTCTTCCTGGCGGCGTCATCAATAGTGTGGAGTGCAACAGTTTCAGCATGGGGGTAAGGCATTCAGAACCGCCGGTTGTAGCAAATTCGATCTCATCACAACTCTAGTCGCGGATGCCATCGAAGGATTAGCTGGTGCAACAACAACTCTCTTTCCTTTTGCCTTATCAGAATTTGATTGAATGTGTTCCTAATATATTAATTTAATAAGTATATGTTTCTACTCTAGGATATGTTAAAGAATAAGTTTTTTCATGGGGTTACCTGCTGCTCCCCAAGCCTAATCAATCTACAGGGCCACTGTACTGCATTGGATTCAGCTTGACGAAGGGTGGATATGTCTGCACTGGGCACCGGTATCTGACAATCCGCGTAAGCAGGCGCGTAACCTTCAACAAGCACCCGGCATGGTACTCTCGGAGCGCTGTATTCCTCACGGTGTCTCCAGCACAAGACTTGAAAAGTTTTCCCCACCCTACTTCGACTTCGTCAACGCCAATCACTTGGAACAATGTGCAGTCAATTGGTTGCTAAATTTTCAAAATTAAAGATTTTAGATGCACATAAACAAGTGTATAATTTGTTTTTTTTTGTATTTGTAGTTAACATGTTGTTCTAACCTTGAGAGATGAATATGGAAATGGGTTGACGGAGTGAACACTACTGGGAGGCACTGCTGCGGGCTCTGATGCTTGTGCCTGATCTGGCGGTCTAGAAACCTCCTGACTCATCCTCTCAGAACGCATCATCTCCATAGCTTGAGCGATTGACTGCTGAAATTCATTTCGTAGTCGCTGCTCGAGCTCCGCATTCTGGCGTAAGTGCTCCTCATATGTAATGCTCCCTCCACAGTGTCTGACCCAGGATTACCGAAGGCTTGGCGTATACCGACATGACCACCAAAGCCTACTGCACGACCCGGATGATCCTTCTTCCCGAGAGCGCGGGAAAGTGGATCATCCTGCCTAACGGGCTGCCAAGTGCCCTGGGTGATCTGGGAGCTTAACTCTTCCTGTTATGGAGTTTAATAAGTCAATAAGGATACTTCGGTTTATTTAACTGCTATTGTTACTCTATAAATATAATAAACATTTTTTAAACTAAAAATCACTTACCATTTGGTTGATGACCTCTCTCTCGTGGCGTCATCATACTCAGCAGGTGCCGCCGGATTTGAAGGTTTTCTTCCGTCGACTTAAGTCCCAAACCTTCATCCTTCGTTCGCTGACATTCGAGCCAGCTGGCAGCAACCCCTCTTTCTCCCACTGCGGCACACGCTGAGCAATACTTGTACTCCCCATGTGATGGGGGTAACGATTTTTTTTTGCATTTTGTTGTTGTTTCTCACGTATAGCCTACATATATGTATGAAAAGACAAATTATGCAAATAATATATGAAAAAGACGAATTAACCAAATGAACTCTAAGGACACTTTAAACATTTATCATACAAAAGAACAACTACTAGTGTGAAACTCACCTTGAACTCAGGGGTCAAACGCTTCGCAACAAACTCATTCCACTGCTCTTCAGTAATACCATCATATTTTTGCCACGGTGGTCTCCGATCATCCACATCTTCACCTTCTGCCTCCTCTATCTCTGCGGGCTCCTCACAGTAAATGTACTGCCTCGTGAGCAGAGATCTGAAGTCTTTGAATGTGTGGCAATCCCCTTCATCACATCATCCTTCAGAGAAGGATCTATACAGAATCGGTCCTATATGCACAAAAAAAATGGATTAGTGTAAAAAAGTAACTATATAAATCTTAAAACAAACTATTAAGTGTAACAAATACCTTGAGACGTTCAAATATCTGCTCCTTCAACGCCTGAGGCACTTGCTTCCAATTGGTGGTTTATATTGAAATATGTACTCACCAAATGCCTGGCTAGAGCAGTGAAATCATTTTTCCAGTACCCGTGGGCTGATTAAATTCATTGAACTCCAAAGGCTTTGTCGGGGGGCCTCTATTTGCTTTCAGCCCACGGGTTGCCCCTCGTTTTTTGGGTTTCTTGAGAGGCGGAGGAGCAACTTGTATCTCTTGTCCTTCCTGTGAAGGCCCTGCTGTCTCGGTCTGCTGTGGGGTGGTCTCTACGTCTGCTTTCTTTGATTTCTTTTTACCACCTCGTGTGGTGCGTTTTGCCGGTCTACTATCCCCAGTCAGGAGCAGCTGTCCTATAGGATCATCAATAGGATCATCATCCACTGAGGAAAAAACACACACATTAGATCAATATTCATGGAACGATGTATAATTGCAAAAATAAACATAAATAATTAATTCTGATAACATTGTAACAACAATAATACGAATTATATAATGTAATTTCAACCAATGGTGTTACCTAGACATAGTAACATATATCATGATCTGTTTTCTACCCAAACCCCCTCATTATGGTCTGATCGAGCGTAGATGGTCTGAACATCATCATTTTGTAAATCATCAGTTGAATCATGCAACCCTGTATGCAACGATACAGTTTCATCTATCATCTCATTATCATCATCGTCGTTGTTTTCATCCTCAAACAAACCGGTCTTCTCCCTGGAAGAACAACATGCCATCTACTAGCTTTTGGGTCTTCAACATAAAACACCTGGTCACAGTCTTTACCCAACACAAACTGATCTTCCTTATTAGTTGTAACACGTGAAAGATCAACCAAAATAAGTCCTTTATCATTTTGGAGTCCATGTCGGTTGTCCACCCAATTGCAGCGGAACAATAGAAACGAATCAATGTGATAGTTTAGTTCCCATATGTCCTCTATCACACCATAATACCAACTACTACTGCTCATTGGTTGAACCTGGTTACCTAGACCATATTCAGTCACCGATGCTTCAATTTTTACCCCACTGTTCTGATGTATTGATTTAGCATCTTGGCGTGCAGTGTAGTATGTGCATCCATTAATGTCATACCCTTCAAACGATACAACATCTGTTCCAGAACCAACAGCTAGACATCTGATTTCTTCACTGACATCTTCGGGGTTCAATGAAGCTTGCTCAAACACATATTCCTTAAACCATTGGACGAATACTCGATTTTGTTCTTTTTTAAGCCAGATACGGTTTTTGGTAGGGTTTTGTCGACTCAACTCAGCAATGTGAATATCGAAGTAGGGTTCAACAACCTCAAGGTGTTGTAGTACAAACAAATGTGCCTGATTAATAAGATCACGAGAGATACGAACAACCTTTTTGCCAATAACTCCTTTACCCTCAAATCTACCATGGTGACGTGGTTTGGGAATACCAATTGACTCTGCATCGTTCAAATAACTTGTTACGAATTCTGTGACTTCCTCAGTCACTGTTGCTTCGATGATACTGCCTTCCGGTCTATATCTGTTTTTCATTCTACCCTTCAGAATCCCCATATATCGTTCGAAAGGATACATGTAACGTAAGTAACCGGACCACAATATTTGATCTCTCGGACAATATGCACTACTAAATGCACCATTATGTCGAAGAAAGATGGTGGGAAATAAATCTCAAGCTGGCATATTGTCACAACAATTTCATGTTGCAGATCATCGAGGGTGTCTGAGTCAATTGCCTTGCAGCAGACAGCGTTGAAGAAGAAACATAATCGAGTTAGAGCATTTCTGACATTTTCTGGTAATATCCCTCGTATTGCAACTGGAAGAAGATGCAACATTAACACATGATAATCATGAGATTTCATGCCTAACAGTTTCAAATCCTTCATAGAAACTAGGTTCTTCCAGTTTGAAGAGTACCCAGATGGTACCTTCAATGTGTGCAAACACTTGCAAAAACTTAATTTTTCACTCTTAGAGAGGGTATAACACGCAGGAGGTAGATATGTTCGCTTCTCATCCTCTATTGGGTGTAGTTCTTTCCGTATGCGCAACTCTTGCATATCTCTCCTCACCTTCAATCCGTCTTTCGTCTTGCCGGGTATGTTGAGCAAAGTACCACACACTGCCTCACCGACGTTCTTCACAATGTGCATGATATCCAAACAATGTCGAACAGGCAGATGCCGCCAATACGGTAGATCCCAAAAAATGGAACGTTTTTTCCAAATGTTCTTCGGCGGCTTGGATGTGTTTCCAAAGACATTTTCAATGTCTTTTACCTTTGCATACACTTCCTCTGAATTCAAAGGCAGACGAGCCACACGAGTCTCGGGCTCATTGTTGAACAGCTTTCGCTTTCTCGAACGGTAAGGATGGTCTACTGGAAGAAACCGTCGATGACACATATAAACATTTTTCCGCAGTGCTTCAGTGAAATACCCCAAACCTTGATATGTGGTTTAAATATTAAACTATGGTATATAAAGGCTAAAAAGTGCCTTAGAAACATCAGCGAACAATTTAAACCATAGTAAAATGCAATAAAGCACTAAGATACGGTTTGAGCAAAAACATGCTTTAAGCTTGGAGTGAACTTGGTTAGGACCCAAAGAACCTACCAAGACTATATAATAGTCAATTATGATTTAATAAGGCAAATTAAGTCCTTAGGAAACTTTGGTAGACAGTTAAACCAAACAAAACACAAATAAATGCCTTAAAGTCAATAGAGCAAAAATATGCTCTAAGCTTGGGATAAATTTTTTAAGACCTAATGGTCATACCTATACCTTATAAATATGTTAATGAACATATTAAACCAATTACCAAAAAAACCAAGCTTGAAAACAAGTTAAAACACAAAAAGTGCTTTAAGGAGTCTTAAAGCACGTTTTTGAAAATTGTCTTGTAAATGAGTTTTGAATGGCTAAATGTCCATCATTACTCTTTAATTAACATGTGTACTATATAGTATCACATTTGGAAGTCTATATCAATGGGAAATCAAAAATATCACATCTATGTGCCTTGTTTTAGTGAATAGTAACTATTATAAGCTAGTTTGTAACATATGTTATTATAAGTAATTTAATTGGTCAACTAAGACCAAAACACCCAAAGTAACTAAAGGGGGCCGGTTTTTGTAAGGTGAGTCACCACCATGTAAAAACCAATTAAAGAAAGGAAGGAAAAGTAAGTAAAAGAAAAGTTACTTTATAACATAAATATCTTCCAAAAGCAAACTTAAAACTCATTCTCTCATTCCTCTCTTGTTCTCACCGTCTTCTACCTTCCTTCTTTCTCTCTTTTACGATTTGCTATAGTTCCACACAAGAACTCCATATTTGAATGCTTGTAACTCCTAGCTCCATCGTCCAAGTTCAATTTCAAGACCACCATTCTTCTAGTTGGAGCAAGCTCTACACTTCTATCTTTTCAAATCTTCAAAAGCCTCATTTCAGTGCCAAGGAGATTCACCATTGATGGAGCTTGACCTCATCTTTTCACACCTTGTTGTTCTCCTTTGCTTCAAGGTAAGGAAACTCAAAGAAAATCCATGTTTCCTCCATGTTTTTATGTTGACCGAAAATCACCATTAATGGTGTATTTACCTTGCTTTGTTCTAGCTACATTCCAATCATTAAAGGGCTTGGTGGAGTCCTCTCTTGATACTTATTCAAGCTCTCTTCCAATTCCAAGGTAAAACAATTACCTTAATGTGTTAAGACAATATTATAACCTAGGGTTTGTAAATGAGTTTAAGCATGAAGCTTGAATGCTCATTGGTGTTACTTGTATATTGATTAGAACATTGACAAGTAACCAAGTCCTCTTGCCGATTTCCAAACAAGGAAGAACAAGAGTGTTCAAGTAAAAATCTTGAAGAAAAGAGGTAAATGTGCTAACCTAATGTAATTTATTCCTAAGGAAAAATGAGCTTGAATTGCTTAATAAATACCGAAGGAGCCAATGGTGAATGACCTAGAGAAGTGCTCTTAAGGAAACTATAAAGGGGCATATGTGATGTTGAGTGTAATTGCAGGTCAAAGGCATTATTTATGTGGGAATTCAGTGTTTAAGGTTTATGCAATTTAAGGGCCTAAGAGCCATGTTATTTAAGGGCCTAAGTGCCAAGCAATTTAAGTGTATGCACTATATTGTGATGTAGTGTAAAATTTGGTGAGTGTTGTGTGAGAATACTCTTGATGGGTTTTAGGTGTTCTTGAATGAAATAAGGTAAAAACCTAAGTGTTTGGATGTGAGAATATACAAGAGAAGCTATGGCAAAATTTGGAAAATGTGTAAGAAGTTCTAAGTGTTTTAAATAAGTTTTGGTGAACTAGGAAGTGTTAAAGGTGAAAAATGTTTTACTAGGGAAGAAAGCATGTATCAAGGTGATTTAGAGTGATACAAGGATTTAGGTATTATCTTGGAAGTTCTAGGAATTCAATAAGTGTTTTTGAGGATGTATTAAAGGCTTGGAGAAGTTTGTTTAAGGTTTAGGAATGTTGATGTACAAGGAGGAAATGATGTTTAGGTAAGATGTGAAAAAGGAGATTTAGTTAGTAAGAAAGAAGTTGAGAGATGATGTTAAGGTGTAGAGGAAACACCTTGGTATAGTGGTCATTATAGGTGAAATACCACTTAGAAATCTTAAGGAGAAAACAATATAAGTGTAAGGAATTTTGGTAAGAAGAGAGTAAGTGTTTAAGGAGTTATAAAATGAGTTTTATGGATGTTATATGAAGGGTTAAAGGTGCCAAATGATGTTAGAACACATTAGGAGGCTTGAGGAAAAGTTTGGAGAAAGTTTGACAAGTTTTGGACAACTTCTGATGTTGTCCGACCCAGTGGTCCGACCCAGGGTGGGTCGGACAGCCTCTGTTAAGTCACCCGTTGATGTTTCTGGAATGGTCGACCCAGAGGTCTTGGGTCGGACATGGGTCGACGTGTGTGCTCTAAGTCTTTGGAATGGTCCGACCCAGATGGGTGGGTCGGACATGGGTCGGACGGGAGAATTCAAAAGACGGAAAAAGTCTCTGGAACGGTCCGACCCAGTTGTGGGTCGGACGGTGGGTCGGACGGCCCAAAGTATGTAAAATTTTTTTTAAAAGGTTATAGGATGATGGGGATTATTAAGTAATGATGTTATAAGATTACTAAGGACATGTTAAGTGAGTTATAATGACAGTTTAGTGGGGGAAAATTGTATTAAAATGTAAAAGTAAAACAAGTTAAAATGTGAAGTTATGTAATTAAGTTAACGGGGAAAAGTTATAAGCATTAGACTTTAAACAATCATGTTACCCCGATGTTAATAAAAGTACATGTAATGTTATCAGTTGTTCGAGAATTGCTCGAGGAACATAAGTGGACATGATAAAGTGGACTCCGGTGACAGGTATGGTTTTCTTGCAACCTGTGTCCTACCGGATTACACCGGCTTGTATGCCAATGTGTTTTTCTGTATGTTTGCCACGTTGTAAGATAAAACATGTAATGAGTTTACAGTAATTCATTTATGTGGCGTGTTCAACTCCGATACCATTTAACCTCGGAAGTGTTAACCTTAGTTAACTGAGTCTAGGATCACATGAGAGTTCGGTATTCGGATTAAACGACCCGAACCATGGGACGTTCTAACCACAGCTATGCGTGTGTTAATTGTGTGATATGTGTATGTGAATGTAGGGATCTCCCTTGTGTGTTTAACCCAGTTGTAATACTGTATGGTGTGTAGATGTGATAGACTCCATAGTGGGGTTCTAACTAATATCTAAAAGTAAGTATGTACTAACAGTGGTGAGGAATCCGGTTAGGCCGGTCGCGCGTTGTTTGGGAGTGGGTATCCTTTTTAGCCTTACCCTTCTCTCTGTTATGGTTGTTTCCCTCACGGGTTATGATCTCCCATTAGCTTATTCCAAAGCTTAGCTATTCCGACTTATGATCGGTTTAGGGGGAACATGTGTTTGTGTGGTGTGTTCGGGCCACAAAACCCGAATCATCTTAACTTAAGTTACTCGTCCGACTATTAGGACGGTAATGAGTGTTGTATAACGAGCTTACCATGGGGGTGACATCATTCTCTAGGCTCACCAGTGAATTAACTATGTTTGGGTCGGTTCCTAAGAGAATCGCTCCCGTTATGTTATGTGTTGTTGTTGTAATGCAAATTCTATTGCGATGTTGTTATGTGCACGTTGTAACGTGAAGGGTGTTGTTATGTAGTGTATGTTATATGTTGTAAATGTGGAGTATGTGGATCAAGGATATGAATCACAGTTTGTGACAAGAGGATTTAAGGATAACCCGTTTAATGGGTAAGTGTCGTCTATCAAGGAAGTAGCTCCATTAGAGGAGAAACACTCTAGGGGTAATGAATACCATGAGTGACTTATCAAGTAAGGATGTGTTACCTGTTTGTTGAGCCCATTGAGGCGGAATGTTATGTGTTGTGTGTTTATAGTTGCATGCATGATTTAAATGTAAACAACCGCATGCTAAGACGACAATTAGTTGTGCGTGGCCCGGTAGCATGCGGGCTGTGGGATTACCATACCAGCAAAGGTGCTGAGCCCCTTAGGGGCCACCCTTTCTCTTCTTTTTCTATTTCAGGTACCAAGAGCTGGAAGCCGTTCGAGAGTAGGACGGGGTAGTCGTTGTACATGGGTAATCATTTAAATTGTATATATACAGTAGGTGTAGTAAGACCGAAATTGTTATTGGCATTAGTTTGTGAATACTCGGTACAGTTGGAAGGTGTATGTTGTTTCTATTGTTAATGGACGGTCAGTAATGTGTAGTCGCTTGGAAATCTAGTCCATCAGACCGATACATTGTATATGTAATAGCCTTGTTAGCCACGTGGGTGGTTAACGGCGTGTAACACCAACGAGTTAAGTAATGTGATGAAGTTGGTTTTTCCGCTGCAGTTTATTGTAGGTGTGTTAATGTTAGATGGAGTGTTACAAAAAGTGGTATCAGAGCGAAGTATCGCTCTGATGACTGAATTACCGAGCTTAGGAAGTATCGAGTTATGATTTTAGTACTTTGGGTTAAGGGTTGAGTGATAGCGTGAGAGATACGCTAGTTGGGAGTAACCAGCGTGTACTGGAAACCTACAATATCCTACCCGCCCTCCACAATCCCTGTTTTATAACTTGGGAAACAACTCCAGAGAGATGAAAGTCCTCTCATACTCGGGAATACCCGATCTGGCTGTTATTAAGTACCTCTAAAGGTACGGAGAACCTGTCATACGGTAGATCCCGAAAGGTGGGAATCCCAGAGACGGTTTCCATCTAAACAATGTTAACCGCATTAAATAGCGAAGAATGAGGAATTTTGTGTATAAGAGAATAGAATTTCCGGCAACCTGGGTCGACATGCTGAGCAGTCGAGAACAACCAGCTTGCAACGCACCAACCGTGCAACAGGCAAGAAGTGGATTGATGAAACCCGAGACAAGTGTCTACAGAACCACAGTTGTTAAGTGATACACCAACGGTATACCAACCAATAAGGAACCACAACGTAGTGCCCAAACAGAGACAAGTCTCAGTAACCACGACAATGCGTGGAACGGGCTACGAAAAGGAAGCAATACAAAAAAAAAGGGACTCCAAGAATGGGAGACACCCCAGTTGATAATTATCATGTGAATACAGTGAGAAGTTACCCAGAGGGTTATTGTCAAGACTGTAAGGTCGAGTAAGGGCCAACAAGGCCACTGATAATAGTGCGGGTAAGAACAATACCGCAACCAGTATGTGTGCTTAACCGATAGCCAGTTAGCATGGCGTACTTGCTATAGCAAGTGCTGCTATAACAGGGCTGTTCGGAGTTTTAACAACTACAAAGTACTTGGTAAAGTACCATGAAGTTAAGTGAGATCATCATAACTGTGGAAGGGCTTAACCGCCTAACCTTTGTAATTGGAAGTACACCAGTCAGCAAGAAGCTAGATTTGGTTAAGGCAAGAAGGCATTGTAAAACCATGAGAATTTTCTTTCAACTCCGATTTATTTCAAACTCTTTTCTTTCAAAACCAAATTTTCTTTCAAACCCATACTCATTTTCTACTTTCTTTTAAGAACCAAACCAGTAAAACTAAGGGCAGTTGATAAAGATACAACAGTGGATAAACTTTCCCTCGATTATGTTCGGGAAGCACGAATGAATATTGTCACGGGACAATATAAGGGAGTGACAACAGAATACTTCACCTAGGCGTGTGACGGACACTACAAGTGTACCAACTGAAATGTGGGACGACCGCACTCCGATAGGAGCTTGTGGGCCTGACAGACCTACTTATGGGTTAGTTGGGTAAGTAGCAATGTATCAGTATGGTACCCCACATATGTATACAAGTAGAGTCCGGAACACGGGAAGTAGTCGACTCCGTACTACGGTCAGCAGTATAAGACAAACAAGAGCTAAGGATTACCATGAATAGTTGAAGTAAAGGAACCTAGTCAAGTTAATGAGACTAAAAGAATTAGTGAATTCCTTTCAAGGAATGTTTAAGAGTTAGGAGGTGCGAAGTGCACTAACTGTAATGTAAAGACATCGTATATGTCTTAAGGATCCTCAGGGATAAACATGTTAGCTGGAACGGTGACCCAGCCTGTCCATGGCAAGCAGATGCCTAATGTGGACACATTAATGTGCAATGAACGGGATGGAACTTCCAGAATGACTACCTACACTACTAGGAAATGTTGATCTTCACAGAAGAAGATAATAAGCCAGTTAAGAACGCAAACGGCGTGGCTAACGGAATAGACCAATAAGTGAGAACCAGATGTAAAGGCATAACTTGGTAACACCCGGAACAATCCTTAAAGGGTGTTCGCATCAACAATTGTTGCACAAGATGGCATGACAAAAGCACGAGGGTTGAAACTAACACCCAGTTTAGACATAAGTTGTCAGGAGACGGACTGACAATCCTAAGGGGCATCCCATGAAAGGAAACGTGATGCAATGACCTTGTCATGGAGCCCAATATGACATCCAAACCATGTGATGTTGTACAGAGAAGTACATGTGTGTGGACAGCCTACAATGAGCCCAACTCAAGGCAATAAGGCTTATGAACCACAAGCAAAATATGTTATGTAATTTGATTGATTGCAGAAGTTTATGTTGTATGAGTGAATAGAGTTGAGAACGAACCACTGCATTAAGAGTGGGGATACCTCTCGATACTGTGAAACCGCTGGAGCGGTAGTTACGTGAACCAAGCTCAAGAAATATGTTAAGGATGGATGAAATTATTATCGAAAGAGAGCGGTTAGTTTAGTAGTATGTGTGTGTAAAGTGAAGCACCGAGCTAAATAACGCCGGTTTGTGACTCGAGTGAGCAACGCTCAAGGAGCACTCAGTAGTCATCCAAATGATGACGACCATAATGTGAATAAGTATAGGTGTGGAAGTTAATGTGACAGTAAATACCATATAAGTTGGTGGTATACAATAAGTAAGAGAACGGTACGCAGCAAGCGACCGTTGTATAAGTGTTGTTAAATAATGATGTGGCAGATAAGACCAGTTATGAATTAAATTCAGTGGTGATGCAAGGTAAGTGATGCCAGTATTACGAGATCAGAATCTCAATGGAACACAGTGTAAATTCCGTTGCGAATCGCATGAGAGATTTGCTGCCAAGAGTTTACGCCTCTACACTCTGTATGACTGAGTGTTTTGGCATTGCATTTGCGCAGTAATGATCGAGTGCGATAGCTAGGATTCGGGAAATGTTAATTGTGGTGGAAACAGAAAGCGGCTTATAACGCCATAGTGGTTGATGCATAGGAAATGCAGAGACATACCATGAAAGGGTACTTGTACAGAACCAAATGTGGAGGCATGATAAACAGTAAGTAACTACCGTAGAACTAACTGCCAAATATCAGTATGGAATATACCCTAAATGTTGGAAATAGCTGAGAGAGCACTACACACTAGGTAGTAGCTCAATCTCAACCGACAGTAAGTCAGAAGGGAACAAGTCAATTGTTGTGAGATACGTAGCAGTTTACGCAGTAAGTTATTAGAGAAGCGGATGGAAGTTTGTAACTCACTGAATTCGCTAACGGTAAGAGATACCACGCATCGGTTGAGAAACCATTATTACCAAGATAAAGGTGATATTGGGGATGTACAATACACAAATGGGGCAAATTAAGCTCTACGGTTATTGGAGTTTCGCAGCAGAAACTAGTGAGCCAGTGATTCAAGTATTGAATGTGTATGGTGAACATGAGTGAACGGCTAATTATTTAAGCCTAGAAGCCTCTCAGGCCAGAACCGAAACCAGTTAAGAGTTAAAACAAACTCCAATGAGAATTCTTGGTTTAGGGACTAAACCGCCAATATGGTTAACATCCTCCAACCAGAACACATTGTATAACAGACCGCGTGGAAGTTAAAACACTTCACGACGGTAGAACTTTTAAACCGATGATTAAGTGATTGATTACGTGGGCGTAATCCCTTTTAAGGGGGGTAGAGCGCAAAACCACTTAGTGTGTATTACCGTACAAGTGTACGTGACTTATGTTGTGCATGGCACAAAATAATTTGTTTTGATGATTGGTGTGTGTGTTACGTAAACATACACATTCATTCATGGTTTAATTGTGGTAATTGCGCACAGAAGATGCGAATACCATTGTGATAAGTGTGTTGATTTGTTAACAGTTGTGTGTGATGGTACAAGTGTGGGGAGCAGAGAAACTCCGGGGAACTAAAACCCCGACATTATATGTTTATATGACGCTAAATGTGAAACTGTATGTTGTATTTTGATAAAAAAAATATGTGTATATATATACTATATAGTGATTTATGAAAGGTTATGAAACCGATATAAAACCTAGTGAGAATAAGATTCCCTAGGTAACAGGAATAAAGTGAATGGAGGTAACTGATAGACGAAGTTCTATCCCTTGGAGATGTTGTGATCATGATTAGAATGATTAAAAAGATAGAAAATTGGAAATGAGTGATTTACTCGATGCTTGAAATTGAAGTGGGAGGTGAAACTTGATTATCATGAGATCAAGGGAAGCCGAACACAAATTGGGGTGGAAGGATAGTTCAACACTGATGCTGATCACATCAGGGTTGGATGATTCTTGAAGCTCCCCTTAAGTGGTCACAAATAACCACGCTAAGAAAATAAGCAAAGAGCATAAGTTGGACTTGGAGTTGTATGTGTTTTCAAAAGGATTTTCAATTGGTGTTTTCAAAATAGTTGGTTAACATTTGAAATAAAGGATTCTCTTATACTTAACCTAGTAAAGAATATTTGTGTAGTACTTGCTCACGAGCGGAGGACGTATGAGCCTTTGTCTTCGGACCGGTGACATGAGAAGTATATATGTTAAAAATTAAGTGATTGTTTTGATCTCCCAAAGGACGGGACCAGAAGGTGTCCATCGCAACCGGGTTCTGCGGGATCACAGTGTATATAAAGATATTTTGGTTGCCATACATGCTAAGACATGTTGTTGGTATGTGTAATAAATATTATTTTGACCTCGAGTTCCAAAAGTGTATGATATCAAGACCTATGAGTCTAAATGTTGTTGTGTTACATAGACCTATGTGTCTAAAGGCTGTTATGTTGTCAAGACCTATGTGTCTAAATGTTGTTATGTTACCCAAGACCAGAGAGTCTAAGGGTTGTTATGTATGTGTAATGTTGTTAAGATACCCGGACCATTGAGTCCGAGGTTATCATGTGAATATGTTATGTTATGTATGGATGTGAATGTGTTACCCGGACCATTAAGTCCGAGGTTGTGATGTAAAATATGTTTGGTTATGGAAGTTTATTTCCAAGTGATTCCTACGTTCTAATCCAAATGATGTGTGGGAAGTGTGAACTTAGAGGATGAAGTTCTTTTAAGGGGGTAGATGAAATACCCCAAACCTTGATATGTGGTTTAAATATAAAACTATGGTATATAAAGGCTAAAAAGTGCCTTAGAAACATCAGTGAACAATTTAAACCATAGTAAAATGCAATAAAGCACTAAGATACGGTTTGAGCAAAAACATGCTTTAAGCTTGGAGTGAACTTGGTTAGGACCCAAAGAACCTACCAAGACTATATAATAGTCAATTATGATTTAATAAGGCAAATTAAGTCCTTAGGAAACTTTGGTAGACAGTTTAAACCAACAAACACAAATAAATGCCTTAAAGTCAATAAGAGCAAAAATATGCTCTAAGCTTGGGATAATTTGTATAAGACCTAATGGTCATACCTATACCTTATAAATATGTTAATGAACATATTAAACCAATTACCAAAAAACCAAGCTTGAAAACAAGTTAAAACACAAAAAGTGCTTTAAGGAGTCTTAAAGCACGTTTTTGAAAAATTGTCTTGTAAATGAGTTTTGAATGGCTAAATGTCCATCATTACTCTTTAATTAACATGTGTACTATATAGTATCACATTTGGAAGTCTATATCAATGGGAAATCAAAAATTTCACATCTATGTGCCTTGTTTTAGAGAATAGTAACTATTATAAGCTAGTTTGTAACATATGTTTTATAAGTAATTTAATTGGTCAACTAAGACCAAAACAACCCTAAGTAACTAAAGGGGGCCGGTTTTTGTAAGGTGAGTCACCACCATGTAAAAACCAATTAAAGAAAGGAAGGAAAAGTAAGTAAAAGAAGAAAGTTACTTTATAACATAAATATCTTCCAAAAGCAAACTTAAAACTCATTCTCCCATTCCTCTCTTGTTCCCACCGTCTTCTACCTTCCTTCTTTCTCTCTTTTACGATTTGCTATAGTTCCACACAAGAACTCCATATTTGAATGCTTGTAACTCCTAGCTCCATGGTCCAAGTTCAATTTCAAGACCACCATTCTTCTAGTTGGAGCAAGCTCTACACTTCTATCTTTTCAAATCTTCAAAAGCCTCATTTTGGTGCCAAGGAGATTCACCATTGATGGAGATTGACCTCATCTTTTCACACCTTGTTGTTCTCCTTTGCTTCAAGGTAAGGAAACTCAAAGAAAATCCAGGTTTCCTCCATGTTTTTATGTTGACCGAAAATCACCATTAAGGTGTATTTACCTTGCTTTGTTCTAGCTACATTCCAATCATTCAAGGGCTTGGTGGAGTCCTCTCTTGATACTTATTCAAGCTCTCTTCCAATTCCAAGGTAAAACAATTACCTTAATGTGTTAAGACAATATATATAACCTAGGGTTTGTAAATGAGTTTAAGCATGAAGCTTGAATGCTCATTGGTGTTACTTGTATATTGATTAGAACATTGACAAGTAACCAAGTCCTTTTGCCGATTTCCAAACAAGGAAGAACAAGAGTATTCAAGTAAAAATCTTGAAGAAAAGAGGTAAATGTGCTAACCTAATGTAATTTATTCCTAAGGAAAAATGAGCTTGAATTGCTTAATAAAATACCTAAGGAGCCAATGGTGAATCACCTAGAGAAGTGCTCTCAAGGAAACTATTAAGGGGCATATGTGATGTTGAGTGTAATTGCAGGTCAAAGGCATTATTTATGTGGGAAATTCAGTGTTTAAGGTTTATGCAATTTAAGGGCCTAAGAGCCATGTTATTTAAGGGCCTAAGTGCCAAGCAATTTAAGTTTATGCACTATATTGTGATGTAGTGTAAAATTTGGTGAGTGTTGTGTGTGAGAATACTCTTGATGGGTTTTAGGTGTTCTTGAATGAAATAAGGTAAAACCTAAGTGTTTGGATGTGAGAATATACAAGAGAAGCTATGGCAAAATTTGGAAAATGTGTAAGAAGTTCTAAGTGTTTTAAATAAGTTTTGGTGAACTAGGAAGTGTTAAAGGTGAACAAATGTTTTACTAGGGAAGAAAGCATGTATTAAGGTGATTTAGAGTGATACAAGGATTTAGGTATTATCTTGGAAGTTGTAGGATTCATATGTGTTTTTGAGGATGTATTAAAGTCTTGGAGAAGTTTGTTTAAGGTTTAGGAATGTTGATGTACAAGGAGGAAATGATGTTTAGGTAAGATGTGAAAAGGAGATTTAGTTAGTAAGAAAAGAAGTTGAGAGATGATGTTAAGGTGTAGAGGAAACACTTGGTACAGTGGTCATTATAGGTGAAATACCACTTAGAAATCTTAAGGAGAAAACAATATAAGTGTTAGGAATTTTGGTAAGAAGAGAGTAAGTGTTTAAGGAGTTATAAAATGAGTTTTATGGATGTTATATGAAGGGTTAAAGGTGCCAAATGATGTTAGAACACATTAGGAGGCTTGAGGAAAAGTTTGGAGAAAGTTTGACAAGTTTTGGACAACTTCTGATGTTGTCCGACCCAGTGGTCCGACCCAGGGTGGGTCGGACAGCCTCTGTTAAGTCACCCGTTGATGTTTCTGGAATGGTCCGACCCAGAGGTCTTGGGTCGGACATGGGTCGGACGTGTGTGCTCTAAGTCTTTGGAATGGTCAGACCCAGATGGGTGGGTCGGACATGGGTCGGACGGGAGAATTCAAAAGACGGAAAATGTCTCTGGAACGGTCCGACCCAGTTGTGGGTCGGACGGTGGGTCGGACGGCCCAAAGTATGTAAAAATTTTTTTTAAGGTTATAGGATGATGGGGATTATTAAGTAATGATGTTATAAGATTACTAAGGACATGTTAAGTGAGTTATAATGACAGTTTAGTGGGGGAAAAGTTGTATTAAAATGTAAAAGTAAAACAAGTTAAAATGTGAAGTTATGTAACTAAGTTAACGGGGAAAAGTTATAAGCATTAGACTTTAAACAATCATGTTACCCCGATGTTAGTAAAAGTACATGTAATGTTATCAGTTGTTCGAGAATTGCTCGAGGAACATAAGTGGACATGATAAAGTGGACTCCGGTTACAGGTATGGTTTTCTTGCAACCTGTGTCCTACCGGATTACACCGACTTGTATGCCAATGTGTTTTTCTGTATGTTTGCCACGTTGCAAGATAAAACATGTAATGAGTTTACAGTAATTCATTTATGTGGCGTGTTCAACTCCGATACCATTTAACCTCGAAAGTGTTAACCTTAGTTAACTGAGTCTAGGATCACATGAGAGTTCGGTATTCGGATTAAACGACCCAAACCATGGGACGTTCTAACCACGGCTATGCGTGTTAATTGTGTGATATGTGTATGTGAATGTAGGGATCTCCCTTGTATGTTTAACCCAGTTGTAGTACTGTATGGTGTGTAGATGTGATAGACTTCATAGTGGGGTTCTAACTAATATCTAAAAGTAAGTATGTACTAACAGTGGCGAGGAATCCGGTTAGGCCGGTCGCGCGTTGTTTGGGAGTGGGTATCCTTTTTAGCCTTACCCTTCTCTCTGTTATGGTTGTTTCCCTCACGGGTTATGATCTCCCATTAGCTTATTCCAAAGCTTAGCTATTCTGACTTATGATCGGTTTAGGGGGAACATGTGTTTGTGTGGTGTGTTCGGGCCACAAAACCCGAACCATCTTAACTTAAGTTACTCGTCCGACTATTAGGACGGTAATGAGTGTTGTATAACGAGCTTACCATGGGGTGACATCATTCTCTAGGCTCACCAGTGAATTAACTATGTTTGGGTCGGTTCCTAAGAGAATCGCTCCCGTTATGTTATGTGTTGTTGTTGTAATGCAAATTCTATTGCGATGTTGTTATGTGCACGTTGTAACGTGAAGGGTGTTGTTATGTAGTGTATGTTATATGTTGTAAATGTGGAGTATGTGGAGTATGTGGATAATGGATATGAATCACAGTTTGTGATAAGAGGAGTTTAAGGATAACCCGTTTAATGGGTAAGTGTCGTCTATCAAGGAAGTAGCTCCATTAGAGGAGAAACACTCTAGGGGTAATGAATACCATGAGTGACTTATCAAGTAAGGATGTGTTACCTGTTTGTTGAGCCCATTGAGGCGGAATGTTATGTGTTGTGTGTTTATAGTTGCATGCATGATTTAAATATAAACAATGCATGCTAAGACGACAATTAGTTGTGCGTGGCCCGGTAGCATGCGGGCTGCGGGATTACCATACCAGCAAAGGTGCTGAGCCCCTTAGGGGCCACCCTTTCTCTTCTTTTTCTATTTCAAGTACCAAGAGCTGGAAGCCGTTTGAGAGTAGGACGGGGTAGTCGTTGTACATGGGTAATCATTTAAATTGTATATATACAGTAGGTGTAGTAAGACCGAAATTGTTATTGGCATTAGTTTGTGAATACTCGGTACAGTTGGAAGGTGTATGTTGTTTCTATTGTTAATGGACAGTCAGTAATGTGTAGTCGCTCGGAAATCTAGTCCATCAGACCGATACATTGTATATGTAATAGCCTTGTTAGCCACATGGGTGGTTAACGGCGTGTAACACCAACGAGTTAAGTAATGTGATGAAGTTGGTTTTTCCGCTGCAGTTTATTGTAGGTGTGTTAATGTTAGATGGGGTGTTACATTCAGACGATCTGAACATGTGTCATCCTCACATACCGGACACGTTTTGAATCATTTCACCAAGTATCCTGACAAGTTCCCATAGGCAGGAAAGTCGTTAACAGTACAAACAACATCGCCTTCAGTGTGAAATTTTCTTTCGCATGAGCATCATATACCACTGTCCCTTCATTCCACAACAAGTTCAGATCGTCGATCAGTGGTGCAAGATATACGTCAATGTTATGACCAGGTTGCTTTGGACCAGAAATTAGGAGTGATAACATAATGTATTTTCGTTTCATGCACAACCATGACGGTAAATTGTAGATCACTAGTAGCACCGGCCAAGTGCTGTGCTGACTGCTCAACGTGCCATACGGGTTCATCCCATCGGTACACAATCCAAGTCTCAGATTCCTATCCTCATCCCCAAAATGATGTTTGAATTTTCTGTTGATATTTCTCCACTGAGGTCCGTCTGCAGGATGTCTTAATTTTTCATCGATTTTTCTACCATCCGCGTGCCATCGTAAGTTCTTCGCATCTTTTGGGTTGGCAAACAACCGTTTGAATCTAGGAATTATCGGCAAGTACCACAATAATTTCACTGGACGGTTTTTTTTCTGAAAGGAGGAATCCTCATCCTTGTCCTTGTACCGGGACAACAAACATTTAGGACACTTGTCTAGATGTTCGTATTCACCCTTATAAAGCACACAGTTATTTGGGCAAGCATGAATTTTTATATTCAACTCCCATTGGACACATCCATTTCTTTGCCTCGTAGGTGGATGTAGGAAGACCATTCTCATCAGGAAGCATATCATGTATCAGCTCTAGAAATGACGTGAAACACTTGTCACCAACTCCATATTTCCCCTTTAAGTTGAACAAATTAAGTACAGCAGTCAATTTTGTGTATTTAACGCACGAAGGGTACAAAGGTGTCTTTGATGCGTCCAACAATCTTTGATACTCTTCCGGCTTATCGACAAAAGTATCCGCAACATTTTCTAACATTTCATCCATTTGCTCATCATGGTGAGTGGTCTCGCTGTCATCGAATCCTGAATCACTTAACGGTACCGACTCATTGATGGTATTGAAGGTGTGGGCGGTACTTGCGTAACGTGGATCATGAGCACTTGATGATGTTGAAGCACTAGCTGCAACAGTTTCTCCATGAAAATTCCATCTTTTGTAATGTGGCATGAATCCACGGGACTTAAGATGAAATCTAATTTCCTCAATGTCTTCATATTTCCTTACGACCCCACAGTCAACACAAGGACATGAAATATTGTCCGCCTTTGTTCTGTCCTTGTGTTGCACTGCCGCTTTGAGAAACTCTTTCAGCTTCTCATCAAAATAGTGATCCCCTCGATCACCGTACATCCAGTCACGCTCCATTCTATATGTGAAAACAAAACAATGTTAAGATTGATTTGTCTTTCAGTTTCGTCTGCATTTGTATATGGAGCATGTTTCTACTGGATGTACGGTTGCAACCAAACTCAGCACTACTCTATGGTTACAACCTAACTAACGTAGCCTAAGTACTCTAACGTTCCAACGTAACTAATCTAGCCTTATTCTAACAATTCTAACACATTTAATTTAACTTCAACAAATCATTGCATTATTAAAACAAAAAATAAAGTTTAATTACTTACTTGTTTTAAGGTTGTACAGAGGGGGAAGCTAGGAGACTGCTTTGGTGATGGGCTGGGAAAGTACTGGTACAAATAACAAATAATATTAATTAATAAGACTAATACGATTCTAGAAAAAATTCGGCATGAACTGTGCGTAATCGTGTTAATCCCATGCTTATCATTAAGCATTCACCAATATCTTATTTACCACGACAAATAAATTCAACAATTGACAGCAACCATCCTTATTCACAATCACTCAATATTAACCACAACCACTTTTTCGCAATAATTAATTAAACAAACATAGAGAAAAGATAGATGAAGATGTTACCTTTTCACTCTTACTCCACAGCAGAAGAAATGAGGAAGAAGAAGCAGAGACCACCCCAATTAGTGCAGACAGCGGGGAAGCAAGGAATGAGGAAGAAAGAGACGTAGATTAATTGCTACACAAAAACAGCAAATAATTGAAGTTAATTAATGAAACTAATACAATTCTTGAAAAAATTCGGCATGACCTTTGTGTAATCATGCTAATCCCATGCTTATCATTAAGCATTCACCAATATCTTATTCACCACGACAAACAAATTCAACAATTGGCAACATCCATCCTTAATCGCAAACAACACAATTTTCCACTCAGGTATTTTATCGAACATTGTATGCATAACTAATTAACTAACTAAACAATATAACTATATACAATTATCCACACACAACTAAATTAGAAATCAACAACTGCATTACAATAAACAAAATACACCAATTGAGGATTCAGTTTCGATTTAACCAAGTGTAAGCGTCGGTTAATTGATAATTGAAGAATTTTTATATTAAAATTAAGTTTTAGATTTCTTCTATTTAGTTTCCTATAGTTCAATAAACCAAATTGACAAATTGAAACTACAAGAATTAAATCAATAAGATAATTTGATTCCATTTCTAATTATTATTATGATGATGAAAGAGAGGAGAGGAGCAAAGTGTTCTTAAATTAGTAACACGTGTTAGTATATATAATATATACTTCCAACATTTACCAAACTTAGCCATCATTTTATAAAATTATATAAATATATACTTGCTCCTTAATAACCCCCTTATAATATATCCTTCCTCATTTAACATAACGTCACATTATATCACCCAAACTTTATAATATATTCTGCCCAACTTTAAAATTTCCAAACGGCCCTTATATATTTTCGGTAATACTAGTGTCTTCCCCCACACATTTTGATTATTTATAGAGTCAACCCTTATATACTAACTACTACCTTTCTAGTCCTATTAGTTTATAAACTCATGTTTTCAAACATTATTACATACATATAATACGTATATAATTTCCGAATGGCACTAATATTCTTTTCCGGAAATTCTTGTGTCATCCCATATGTTTTGTTTATTTACAAAACCACCCCAATTTCCATACTTGTTATATTATTACCCCATTAATTTATAACCCAAGGTACCTCAACATTATAATATACGTACATAGGTATATATTTACGGATAAGCCCCCCAGATTACTCAAATTTAATTGTTCGCCCACATTTTCCCATAATCACATTATAACCCCCTTTTATTATAAACTTCCTTTTAATTACTCAAAACCGACTTTATTAAAACTCCAAAACAAGGTCTTAATATTCGAACCCTTCAATAACCTAAGAACCATAATTTCTGCACAGAATAACAACACCAATGTTGAATCAAATTTTCGGAAATCAATAACAGCCACAAACTTCTACCATTTCGAGATCCTAGTTCAATTTTATGGGCTCAATTTCGCAGTCATATAATTTCAGTTAGCCAGAAACTAAATTTGGTTTCAATGTCTAAATACAACATATAGCTCACGGTTTCTAGTTCCACAATTTCAGAAACCAGTAAACACTCAACAACTCCTAAAAATCGCACTAATCCAACAATCAGAACAAATCAGTCTCGAATCTACTACAATACAAATAACATTTCAATTAAACAAACAAAAAACGAAGTTAGATCTAACCTCGTTTTTTCTGTTCAGTCGCGCAAATCGACGCCTGCGAACCGGTGGGGTGTTAGGGCGACGGCGACGGAGGCAGAGGCTGGCGCGCAGAGAAGACGGTGGCGGCGGCAGTGGCGGTGGCGGTCGCAGGCGTCGAAGCTCGTCGCTCTGAAATCGCCGTCGCGCGCACACAGAGAGAGGGTTTAGCCACAAGGAAGAAGAAGAAGGTCGCGTGACTGAATTATATTAAAGGGATCTATCGCAGCAGTTCCTACTAAGAACCGCTGCGATAGAGTTGTTTTTTTTTAAACGACCCTAGCGCAGCGGTTGTTACTTACAACCGCTGAGATAGGTTTGCGGGATTTTTAAAAACAGCCTATCTCAGCGGTTGTTTTTACAACCGCTGCGGTAGGGGCGCTGCGATAGACCATTTCTGTACTAGTGAGTGTGCTTGTGTGTGCGTGTGTGTTTGTGGGTGGGTGGATGCATGTGTGTGCGTGCGTGTGTGTGTGCGTGCATGTGCATGTGTGTGTGCGTGTGTGGGTGGGTGGATGCGTGCGTGCGTGCGTAGGGGTGAGCATTCGGTTATTCGGTTCTACCCGAAAATCGAATTAGGAAAAAAGTTTGGTTTTCGGTTTTTTTTTTGTTCTACCCGAATAACCGAATTTCAATCTGAGAACCGAATAACCAAAATTTTTTGAAGGTTGGAACCGAGAACCGAACCAAAAACCAAAATTTTTAATTCGGTATTCAGTTAGAACCGAATTATAAGAAATAACTGAATTATAAAAAATAACCGAATTATAAAAAATAACCAAAATTGTAAAAAATAACCAATTTTTTAAAAGAAACCTAATGATAAAAAGGAACCGAACTACAAAAACGAACCGAATTATAAAAAAGAACCGAATTAGCCAATATTTTCCATATACGTAATTCGGTTATTCGATTATTCGGGTAAACCGAATTACCCAACCTTGGAACCGAAAACCGATCCGAATAATATTTCAGTTCTACCCGAATAACCAAATAACCGATTTTTTTAAAAAAACGGTTAAAAATTTTGGTTAAAAAAACCAAAATAATTTTAGTTCTCGGTTATAACCGAATAACCGGAAGCGAATGCTCACCCCTATGCGTGCGTGCGTGTGTGCGTGCTTGCGTTGGTGCGCGTGTGTGTGTGTGTGTGCATGTGTGTGTGTGTGTGTGTGTCAATTGCTTATTTTTAAAGGGGATAACATGCATGTACACTCTTACACAACTAGAGCATTCTGATTTTACCATGCCAACCCATAAGATACCTTATAGAGCTACAAAAGGTACGAAATGACATTTCACGATTTTATGGGGAATACAAGGATGTAGCATCAATCTTACATGGCTATTGAGCTTCAGCATCTGTAAGGACATAGTCACTATCAGACATGATCACACACAACCACCATGTTTTAAGTAAAAATCAAAGCTAGTGCATTCTGGTTTTACCATGCCAACCCATAAGATTTCTTGTAGGACTACAAAAGGTATGAAATGACATTTCACAATTTTATGGGGAATACAAGGATGTAGCTTGTTACATGGTTATTGAGCTTCAGCATCACCATGTTTTAAGCAAAAAAGAAATCTAGAGCTTGTCCTTTTTTTATAAAAGGAGTAGAGTTGCTACTGATTCTTTATAATTCATAGTTCCACACCACCAGCTCGTTCAAATTCACAACCCATTCACATTATCATGAGGCACACATCAAATAACGAAAACAGTTCTAATATCATATGGGAGCATGAATCTCTTTCTGATACAGAAGAGTCAATGGGCCAGAGTGATGTTTCAACGGCGTTGGAGCATGAATCACTACCCCCCAACCAGGACGAGTCTGTTGGCAGTAATGAGTGGTGGGCGTGTATGTCAGCTCCATATTATGGGAACTCGAATCCCTCCCCGATTCATATGAAGGTGAGAGTGATGTTTCAATGGCGTTGGAGGACGAATCACTCCCCAACTAGGACAAGTCAGTTGAAAGTGATGATGTTTCTATGATGTCACTAGTAGAAAAATGACCTATTTCAGCGCCCCTATCTCGGCGGTTGCTGAAGAAACCACCGAGATAGGTCCTCCGTACTTTTTTTAATTAAAAAAATAACATCTATTTCGGCGGTTCCTAAGTACAACCGCCAAAATATATATATTTAGTAGTCTATTTTGACGGTTGTGACTAGGAATCGCCAAAATAGATGTTATTTTTTTAATAAAAAAATATATGGAGGACCTATTTCGGCGGTTCCTAGTCATAACCGCCGAAATAGGTCGTTTAAAAACACCCTCACCCAGCCCCGACGCAGTTACGTACGTTGTTCCAATCCCTAATCCCTCTTCTCTGTTTATCGGCGATTTCGACTGCGATTTTGACCACCACCACCCGGCCGCCACCACTCCGACGTCGCCCGCCCGCCTTCGCCGGTCGTCACCGCCGTCGCCGGTCGTGCGCTGGTTGTCGTCGGAAGTTGTTGTTGCAACAACAACAAACAAGGTAAAAAGCTCTAAATTAGTTAGTTTTGGTTTTGACTAAAAAATTGCAAATGTGTTGTTAAAATTGATAGATTTGTGTCACATTGTGATTGTGGATGTTGATATTTATTGTGTGTGTCAAATCTTTGCCAGATTTGGTTGTTAACTAATAAAATTATGTATGCACATAAGGTGTTTGACGAAATGTCTGAGTGAAAATTTATGCTGTTTTTTGCCCTTCTTTTAAGTATAGTTAGCTTAGCTTATTTGGGCTAGATTTATTATGCTTATATATGGGGTGGAACAATGTTTGGTCATTATTTGTGCTTATAATTATAAGCAAACTATAAACATTATAAGCAATATAGTTTTGCGCCCTCAATTCATACTTATTTTGCGTCTGCATTTGCCTCTGTAGAGATTGGTACTGCTACATGTGTCGCACGCCAGATTGAGAAGAGGGGCTGAAAATAATTCATTTAGGAACCGGTAATTTACTTTAACTTATCTCTTCATTCTCTTCACTCACTGTAAATTTGCAACCTAGTTGCAAAATAAGGAGCATACATGTTGCCAATGATTGCGTTTCACATATAGAATTCTTATCTTGATTCACTGATGCCAATTGTTGAAATATTTTTCTATTGTATATGACTTTGGTGAATGCTTAATAATAAGCATGGGATGGATGAAATTATGCAAAGCTCATGCTGTTTATTTTTTTTACAAATATCTTAGTAATGTTGTATTTTGTCTTACTATAACAATTTTTTTGTTATCAGGTCTCACTATATATTAGTCTACGACTTCCAACAAAGTAAAGCCACTACTGTCGCTCCCCGTCTACCAACCAGCCTCCTTCTTCCTCTATACGTCGTACAAAGTACAAACAAGTAAGTAGTTTAACTTATGTTTTTGTTTTAAAAAATGCAATTATTTGTTGAAATTAAAATGCTACTTTATTTGGGTTTGAACCTTAGAGTTAGGCTAGAATTTTGAAATTAAAATACTAGTTTGTTTGGGTTTGAAGCTTAGAGTTAGGCTAGAAGTTTGAGGCAAAACTGCTAGTGTATTTGGGTTTGAATCAGTCACGCTCCATTAGGATATAAACACGTGCAAACAAATGCAATCTATACAATCGATTTCGGTAATGTGATTCTCATACCCGTTGTGTGTTTCACATATAGTATGGAGCGTGACTGGATGTATGGTGATCGAGGGGATCACTTTGACAAGATGTTGAAAGAGTTCTGCAAAGTGGCAGTGCAACATTAGAACATGACAAAGGCGGTGAAAATTCCATGTCCTTGTGTTGACTGCGGTATGATAAGAAAATATTCAAGCATCGAGGAAATTGAATTTCATCTGAAGACCCGTGGATTCATGGCACATTATAGAAGATGGACATTCCATGGTGAGTCTGTTAATGATAACGACGTCTCCTCATGCAGTCATGATCGGAAGAGGATGAGAACCGATCACATCTTTGATACTGTCAATGAGTCAGAACTCTCAGATAATTTAGGTGTCAATAAAAGTGATTAGATGACTTACCATGATGAGCAAATAGACGAGATGTTTGACAATGTCGAGGATAATTTTACTGATAGGCCGGATGAGTATCCAAGATTACTGGACGCATCCAAAACAACCTTGTACCCCATGTGCATTAAGTACAGTAAATTGACCGGTGTATTGAATTTGTTCAATCTGAAAGGGAGATATGGATGGAGTGACAAGAGCTTCACGACACTTCTTGAGTTGCTTCATGATATGTTTCCTAATGATAACGGTCTGCCTACCACCACCTACGAAGCAAAGAAATGGATGTGTCCAATGGGAATTGAGTACAAAAAGATTCATGCATGCCCAAACAACTGTGTGTTGTAGAGGGGAGATTACGAACAATTAGACAAGTGTCCAAAATGTTCATTATCATGATACAAGCATAAGGAGGGTGACTTCTCCGCTCATAAAAAAAGTCCTCCAGCTAAACTGTTGTGGTATTGCCGATCATACCTAGATTCAAATGGTTGTTTGCCAATCCGATAGATGCAAAAAATTTATGATGGCACGCAGAGGGTAGAAAAAGTGATGAGAAGTTAAGACATCCAGCAGATGGACCTCAGTGGAGAAACATCAACAGACGGTTCAAAGAACATTTTAGTGATAAAAACAGGAATCTAAGGCTTGGATTATGCACTGACGGGATGAACCCGTACGGTACATTAAGCAGTCAACATAGCACTTGGCCTGTTTTGCTAGTGATATACAATTTGCCCTCGTGGCTATGTATGAAATGAAAGTACATAATGTTATCACTCCTGATATCTGGTCCCAAGCAGCTAGGTCAAAACATTGATGTTTATCTCGCCCCACTGATTGATGATTTGAAGTTATTGTGGAATGAGGGTACCGTGGTGTATGATGCCTATGTAAGAGAAACTTTTATGCTTAATTAAGGAAGTTGTTGTTTTGTACACTCAATGACTTCCCTGCGTATGGTAACTTGTCTGGGTACACAGTGAAAGGCACATTCGCATGTCCTGTATGCGAGGATGACACATGTTCAGAACGTTTAAAAAACTGTGGTAAAAATGTTTACATGTGTCATTGAAGGTTTCTACCTAAATATCATCCTTTTCGAAAGAAAAAAAACTGTTTAACGGCAAAGCTGAGACTCGTGCAGCCCGTCTACCATTGACCTTCGAGGAAGTTTATTCAAAGTTTAAGGACATCGTAATTTTTTTTGGAAACACATCAAAACCACCAAAAAACATTTGGAAAAAGTGTTCCATCTTTTGGGAGTTACCGTATTGGCGTCATTTGCTTGTCAGACACTGTTTGGATATCATGCATATCGTGAAAAACGTTGGTGAGGCAGTGAGTGGGACTTTGCTCAATATACCGGGCAAAACAAAAGACGGGTTAAAAGTAAGGAAAGACATGCAAGCCATGTGTATACGACCAGAGTTACACCCACAGGAGAACGGGAAACGAATTTATCTACCTCCTGCGTGCTACACTCTTTCAAAAAATGAAAAAATAGCTTCTGTAAATGTTTACATTCAGTAAAAGTACCCTCCGGGTACTCTTCAAACTGGAAGAACATAGTCTCGATGAAGGATTTGAAGTTGCTAGGCATGAAGTCTCACGATTATCATGTGTTAATGTTACATCTTCTTCCAGTAGCGATCCGAGGGATTTTACCTGATAATTTCATAAATGCTTTAACCAGATTATGTTTCTTCTTCAATGCCGTCTGCTGCAAGGCAATTGACATGAACTCCCTCAGTGATCTACAACATGAAATTGTAGTCACATTATGTCAACTTGAGATGTACTTCCCACCATCCTTTTTTGACATAATGGGGTACTTAATTGTCCACATCGTTCGAGAGATCCAATTTTGTGGTCCGATCTACTTACGATATATGTACCCTTTTGAACGATACATGAGTATCCTAAAGAGTAGAATGAAGAACAGATATCGACCGGAAGGGAGCATAGTATAAGCGACGGTGACTGAGGAAGTCACAGAAGTTGTGACTGATTATTTGAAAGAAGTAGAGGAGATTGGTATTCCAAAACCACGACACTACAATAGGTATAAGGGTAAAGGTGTCATCGGCAGAAAGATGGTGCAGTGCCACGTGATCTTATTCACCAAGCACATATTTTTGTATTACAACACGTTGAGGTTGTTGAACCTTTCTTCGACACCCATATGGTTGAGTTAAGGCAACAAAATCCCACTAAAGGTCGTCTTTGGCTGAAAACTGAACAAAACCGAGTGTTTATATCATGGTTCAAAGATCATGTGTTTGAACTAGCTTCATCAAATCCATAATATGTTAGTGAAGAGATTAGATGTTTAGCTGTTGGACCTGAAACCAATGTTATTTCGTTTGAAGGGTATGACATAAATGGATATACATACTACACTGCACGCCAAGATGCTAAGTTAATAAATCAGAACAGTGGGGTAAAAATAGAAGCTGCAGTCACTGAATACCAAATCGGTAACCAATCTCGACCATTTAGCAGTTCTAGTTAGTATCATGGTGTATAGAGGACATTTGGGAGCTAGACTATCACGCTGATTCTTTTCTAGTGTTTCATTGTAAATTGGTAGAAAACCGACGTGGATACCAAAATGACGGAGGACTCACTTTGGTTGATCTTTCATGTGTAGGCTATATGAATGATCAATTTGTCCTAAGAAAGGATTGTGAGAAAGTGTGGCATGTTTAGGACCTGAAAGACTGTAGGTGGTATGTTGTTCTTCCTAGGAGAAGACCAGTTTTGGTTGAAAATGAAAATAATGACGAAGACGACCACGAGGAGATAGAAGAAAAAATTTTGTTTCCTACAAGATTGCGGGATTCAAATGATGATTTGCAAAATGAATTGCTTTACATAAGGTCAGACCATGATGAGGGTGTCTGGGTTGAAAATGAAAAATAATCTAAGTTTTGGTGTCATGTAATACTAAAAATCGAGTATGTATGTTCTAAGTTGGATATAGTATCTTTTTTTAATGTTATCTCAATTATTTTTGTTGGTATGTTTAATTAATGTTTTCATCTATATGTCTTGATCTAATGTTTTATTTTTTCCTAGTGGCTGATCACCCGATGGACGATCCAGTTGGACAGTTCATCACGACTGGAGAAACTGAACCACCACAGCAGACGAGACCAGCTAAGCGGGTCACACGTGGTGGTTAGAAGGCTTCGAGGAAGTCCGCACCAAAACAAGAGGCTGAGGCTGGCCCATCACAACAAGCTGAAGAGCCAACAACTGTTTCATCACATCAAACAAAACCCAAAAGGCGGGGCGCCACACAAGCGCTGAAGGCAAACAAAGCCCCCCCCCCCCCCCCACAAGTCGGTGCACTTCAATGAGTACCAGCAGCCGAACGGAGAATGGAAGAAGGATTTTGTTGCTTACTTGGGGCATCTAGTTAAGACATACTACAATATCAACCACGATTGGAGGAGGATGCCTAAGGTGTTGAAGGATACCATGTTTGAGCGCCTTCAGGTAAACGATCACACATCTTTAATAGTATGTTTATTTATATATAACTGCAAGAGTTGCTTATAATGTGTCACTAATCTTGCGTTCGTGTATGTAGGCTAAATTTTGCGTAGATCCCTCTCATAAGGAATGTGTGCTAAAACAATGGCTCAGCAGTTTCGGGACCATAGGCATCTGCTTGCCAACAAGTATATCTATGGTGCGAGCGATGTAGAGGATCCGGATGATCCCGAAGCAACAACTGATGTAAGGCCACCGTGGGAGCAGTACAATGGTATCACCGAAGAGCAGTGGACGCAGTTCGTTGAGGCTCATCATACCGAGCATTTTCAGGTGGATTTTTTATCTTGTTCTCTCATTCATATGATATCAATTATTATATTTTATCTCACATAATATATACGTAATTTAAATTTTTTGTAGGCTCTTCGTGCGAAACAGCAAGAAAACGCAAAAAAAAATTTGTACCCTCATCACTTGGGCGGCAAGGGTATCGCCGAGCGTACCATAGAGTGGAAGAAATAAGGTTTAATACCATCAGATGTACCTCTGAGTGCCAGTGACAAGAAGATGAAAGTCTGGAAACTTAGTCGCATTCCCAAAAAATCCAATCCTGAAAATCCTCAGTACGATGACGCCACGACAGCCGTTATTAGTCAAATGGTGAGTTAAAATTTTAAAAGAGTATAATGATTGTTAATTCAAAGTTGAAAATTTGGTTTGTGTGACTTTCTACTAATTTGTAATGACATTTGTATAATTCATAACAGGATGAGTTGAGCTCTCAAGTGTCCCAGGGTACTTGGACTCCAGTCAGGCACCATGATCCTCTTTCTCGCGCTCTCGGAAAGACAGATCATCCAGGCCGTGCTATCGGTTTTGGTGGCCAAGTTGGAATCCGTCAAGCTTTTGGAAATCCCGGGTCCAAGCAAGGCATTTAAGGTAACATGATGACATATGAAGAGCATTTGGCAAAACAAGCTGATATGAAGAAGCAGTGGATCGCTGAGGCTATAACTAGAATGCGACGAAGATGTTTAGCAGTGAAGAAGTTTCTAAACCACCAGTTCCCTCACCTGTTCAGACAGAGACTACACCTGTGCGGAAGAGTAGCGTCCAATTGGTTGATCCGTTTCCGTATGCATCTCTCAAGGTTAGACTAACTTGCTAATTATAATGCATGAGAATTTAATCTTTCACTTGGTGTTAGCAATTTAGAAAAGTGTCTAAGCATGCATTTTCCCTATAATTTTCAAAACACTACCGACTGCATGTTGCTCTTAAATATTGGTGATGAGAATGTTACGGTGGTGTGGGACAAGTTGTTTCCCTCTACTCATACCGATATAGTGAACGATCAACAGCTTAGGAGTAACCATGTTAGGGTGCTTGTGGATGATTACGAGTCTTAACATGGTGATGTTGGATTGCCGGTGCCTGCTCCTGGTATATGTGCAGTGTGTGCTGCCCAAACTTATACAGTTTAGTGGCCGGTTCACTTGGTCAAACTCACTGGGCAGGTAAGCGAACTGAACAATATACACTCTGAAATTCTTTCTTTTACAATATAGTCTAGTTGTATAACGTCATAGACTTAATTAACATATTAGGAAAACGTTGGACCCAAATCTGATAAGATAAGGAAAGAGTATTGCTCAATCAGTTCCTTCCCCTTCTGTTCCTTCAAAGGCATCGATATTCAATGTCAAGATTAGAGATAATTTAGTGCCACAGAACATACTCGATGCCTTGTCTCCTAATCTAGCAATCCTGCACTCGGCATTACTGATGACGCCTCCTGATCATGATGCGATTACATTAACCGTCGATCAGATGATATTTCATTATGAGGAAGGTTCTGTGATAGAAATTTATATGAACGATTTTGTGGATGTATTCAAGAGGGATTGGCTGAATGTATCAATCATCAAGTCAGCCATGTTGTGAGTGATTACGCCCTGTATATATTTGATTTGAATTTTAAATTAGTGTTGATGAAATGTTAAATCACTAACGACATTGTCTTTATGGTGAAGACATGTGCAATATAAGGCGGTCAAAGATCATGGCAACAACGATTTCGGTTACTTGTGTCCTGTTATGTGCTCCCAGGCAAATATGTCAAGTGACCACCAGCGTATTGTGCAATACTTAGCAACGACGCTCTACAACTGTGGGAACAAGTCTTACGTTATGCTACCGGTTCATCAAGGGTAACTTCATCATCCGTTGATATTTGTATGATGATCATTTAATTGTATTCAATTAATGGTATTCTAATACGTGAACAGCCAACACTGGTCTTTACTAGTTTTGTCAATGAATAACCCTAGGATTTTTCAGTTTGACTCACTTGATAGGAATGTCAAGAGACCAATGATAGTGACTGTGCTTGTAAAGTGAGTTGCTTATCTTGTAGAATAATGTTTATTACTTAATCTTTTTGGCTGAAAACTTGTAACTTAATGTGTCTATTAACCTATATGTTTGGTTTAATTTAGCGCATTTAAAGCTTCATTGATGACACTGGGAAGACCACCGAAGAATAACAACATCCCATGGAACATTGTCAAGGTATATAATTGTGTTAATTGGTGTAGTGTCAGAATACTTGTAAATACTTGAAAGTGATGTTGAAAATGTATGTATATATGTATAGTGTCCAGTGCAGCCTGGAGGTTCTAAATGTGGATACTATGTCATGAGATTTATGCATGACATAGTAGGTGCGACGACATTTTTACTAGAGAAGTCATTAGACAAGGTAAGATTTGTTTAAAGTTTTGGATATATACCTTCGTATGCTGTTATACTAGTAGTTTATAATTAATGTTGTTTTTTTTACTCCAGACTTTTGAAATGGCAGTATCAAATTATGAAGATTCACAGATTGTCGAGATTCTTGAGGATTGGGCAGAATACAACATCACAAACTTCGTTACTTGATTTTGCATTTCTAGCTGAATAATTGTAACTCATCACATTAGTAGTTACTGAGTGAAGTTATTAGTATTGTAATATTAGGGTATAACAAAGTAAACTTTTTTTTTACATATATGATTTAGTTAATTTGTTAAGTAAGTTGTTGGGTTGTGACCCGACCCCTGTTGATGGCCATAGAATGTGGAATTGATTGCCCATTTATGCTGGCAGTGTTATATATATGATACACATGCAGGTCTGCTTGAAACATTGAGGTGTTTATATGGTATATAAAGAGCTACCCTGGTGAAAATTTTTTTTTGACCTATCTCAGCGGTTGTAAAAAGAACCGCCGAAATAGACTCAAGGTCGGTCTCAGGGTCGGTCCCTAGGGTGGTCAATACCAGAATGTATTATGGAACGGACCGACCCAGGGACCGACCCATGGTCTAAGGTCGGTCCATTCCAGAATACATTCTGGTGTTGACCGCCCTAGGGACGACCCTGAGACCGACCTTGAGTCTATTTTGGCGGTTCTTTGCACCTATCTCGGTGGTTCTACAACCGCCGAGATAGGTTCTCAGACCTATTTCAACTGTTTACAACTGCCGAAATAGGCCATTTAGAACCGCTGAAATAGGTCATTTTTCTACTAGTGTGTCGTGGCCCGAATCTCCTCGCGATACGGATGAGTGGGTAGGCATGTATGACAGCTCCATATTATGGGAACTCGAATCCCTCCTCGATTCATATGAGACGAGAGTGATGAGTCGGTTGGTAGTAATGATGTTTGAGAATGTCAACTATGTTTTTTCCCCCAAAAAAGATGTCTCCACATCAAATGTCGTCTTGTAATATGTTATGTAACTTAGTTGTGATTCAAGATGTTCAATAAACTGCTGTTAAGTTGTTTCAAATGTCCATTTGTATTTTTCAATGAAAAAAATATCGCTATAACACATTGCAATGTATTCCGGATAGTTTGGTAAAAAAATTGTACTGCAGTTAATAAAATCACTATTCATCAAGTATAAACTTCTTTAATTAAATCTTAGTGGATATCAATTAATGAAAAAAAAATTGCACCCATAGTTCGTTACATGTTTACATAATAAATATGATTTAAAATAATTTTGTACTGCAGTGATTAGTATTTTTTACTCCAAATAACAATCCCCATAAAAAACAATCCATAGAATGATAATACGAGACAATCAAACATTACTCTCATCCAAATTTCATTTTGCCACCACCAACACCATTACAGGATGATCCTGAAAAGAAATTGCAGAACCAACGTGGAATGCTTCTCATTCAAACAAACATAGTGTGCAAAGGAGATCGAGAGGGAGAAGACAAGCTCCCAAACTCGGTACAGAGAAGACAACATCAAAAGAGTTACAGGCAACTAACCCTAATAACCCAGTAACTCTAACACAACAAAACACAACAGACACACCCCAACGCACCGTTTTACTAACTCCAAACACACACAGACAAAACAGCAAAACGCAACACTTAAGGAACATAGCAACTCACACCAGGAACATAGCAACTCACACCAGTAACTCAACACCCCCCTCAAACTTGAGAAGGGACAGCCTTAACAAGTTTGCAAGACTATACTGAAAACAACATCAGAAAATCAGTCCAGAACCAAACCCATCTTCCTCATCTGAATGGGATACGCACGCCCAGGTAGCACCTTTGTCAAGACATCCGCAATTTGGTCTTTGGAGCCGACGAACTCAATCACCATCATACCTTCCTGCAGCTTCTGTCTTACGAAATGCACGTCAAGCTCGATGTGCTTGGTCCTTTCATGCAGAACTGGGTTTCTGGCGATGTAAATCGCAGCCTGGCTGTCACTTTTGACCGGTACTGGAAGAATACTGTCCACCCCCAGCTCATAAAGTAGCCTCGTGATCCAGCTGAGTTCTGCCGTCACATTTCTCATTGCGCGATACTCTGCCTCTGCAGAGGAGAGAGCCACGGTAGTTTGTTTCTTGGACTTCCAAGACAAAGGGCAACCTCCAAGTTGGATGAAATACCCGCTGATGGATCTCCTTGTATTTGGACAGCCTGCCCAATCCGAGTCACAAAAAGCGGTTAGAGTAAAATCATCCCTTGAATTAAAAAACAAACCATAATTCTGCGTGCCTTTAACATAACTTAAAACATGAAGTGCAGCCTGAAAATGTAAATCTGTAGGAGCACCAAGGAACTGACTTAAGACCTGAACCGAGAAGCAAAGATCTGGCCTACTATGAGTTAAATAACTAAGCTTGCCTACTAGTCTTCTATACCGAAGAGGATTATCCAGAGATTTCCCTTCATCTCTTAACAGCTTAATATTAGTATCCAAAGGACCAGCAGCTGACCTTAGATTATCAGAATCAAACTCAGCTAATAAGTCTTTACAATACCTTTTCTGTGAGAGGATAATACCATCTGTTGTATGCAGAAACTGCATACCCAAGAAAAAATTAAGCCTACCCAAATCTTTAATTATGAATTTCCTATTTAAACCCTTTTTAACAGATTCAATTAACTCAGAATCATTTCCTGTAACAAGAATATCGTCCACATAGACAACCAAATAACAGACTTTATTTCTCCTAGAACAAGTGAACAAGGAGTAATCATTTAGAGACTGAATAAAACCATAAGTTTTGAGGAAGACACTCATTTTATGATGCCACTGCCTAGAGGCCTGTTTAAGCCCATAAAGAGACTTATTCAGTTTACAAATCTTTCCTGAACCTTCCTGCATATGACCTTGAGGAATCTGCATGTAAACATCTTCCTCTAAGTCACCATGTAAGAAAGCATTATTGATATCCAGTTGACTAATAATCCACTCCCTTTTGGTTGCTATGATGACTAATGCCTTTATTGTTGTGAATTTAACAACAGGAGAGAAAGTTTCCAAGTAATCTATCCCAAATCTCTACGTGTAACCCTTAGCTACTAACCTAGCCTTGAACCTCTCTATGCTACCATCAGCCTTAGTCTTTATCTTGTAAACCCATTTGCATTTAACAGGCTTAACACCCGGAGGTGGGTCAACCAGGTTCCAAGTATTATTTTTGTCAAGGGCAGTAAACTCATCCTTCATAGCCTTTCTCCACCTATTGTCCTTAACAGCCTCTTCATAGCAATCAGGTTCAGATATTTTAATTAAACCAGTTTGAAAACAATGATGCTCACTATTCCCTTCAATAATAATTCCTACAGTTTGGGCTAACTTGTTACTGTCAATAATGCTAGTATCATCAAGCAGGCTGTAACCGTCTAAATCATCTCTAGTCATGCAGTAACCAGCAACAGAATTTATATTAGCAGCTCTATCAGACAGAATTTGGGAGAAGTAATCAAAATGCAGAGAATCAGTGGACAGAGAATCAATGGACTTATCTTTTTTCACACCTGTAGATCCAACAATGTAGTCATTCAGGCGCATGGGCATGCTTCTTGCTCTTTCTGATCTCCTTGGAATCTGACTTTCAATTTCTGTGGATTCTGATGGAGATGATTCAGGTGCCTGAATCTGTGAATCCTCTTGCCCCACTTGTATGTCAGTCTCACCACCTTCTGAACTTTCATCTTCTTTGTCTTCTTCTCCCTCTATGGGAATAACCTGTCTCTCTTGGCTCCCACTTGTTTCATTTTGGTTAGTAATGACAATAGAAAAAGGATCATCCTCAAAACAGTTTTCTTGAGTTTCTTGGTGTTCTGTTGTATGTATGTTGTCAAAAACATCAGTTTGATTTCTTCTGAAGGGGTAAATTGTTTCATGAAAAACAACATCTCTGTTGTAAATAATTTGATCATTATCCATGTCATAAAGCTTATACCCTTTCTTGTTATGCCCATAACCAAGGAAAACACATTTTACAGACCGAGAAGAGAATTTATCAAACTGCCTTTTGTTTATATTAGCAAAACAGAGACATCCAAAACTCTTAAGGTCAGAATAATCAGGTTTCTTGTTATATATTATTTCAAAAGGTGTTTTATTTTCAACAGAGGAAAGGGGCATTCTATTGATTAAATAGGTTGAAGTCAGAATACTCTCTCCCCAAAACCTTTTAGGCAGAAAGGAATGGAACATGAGAGCTCTTACGGTTTCCAAAATGTGTCTATGCTTCCTCTCAACAACACCATTTTGTTGTGGTGTGTGAGAGCAAGTAGTTTGGTGTTTAATCCCTCTAAGTTTAAAATAGTTAGAGCCAACAGTTCCACTTCCCAATTCATATGCATTGTCTGATCGGACACACTTAACCTTCTTATCAAACTGTTTTTCAACCATATTAATGAAATCGACAATAAGGTCAAAACAATCAGATTTGTGTTTGCACAAATGAACCCAAGTAGCACGGCTTTTATCATCAACTATGGTCAGAAAATAAGAGAAATTATCATGAGTTTTTAGGCTATAGGGCCCCCAAGTGTCAACATGTATTAGCTCAAATAGATCCTTAGATTTTATGGAACTTGAAGGGAAAAACAATCTGTGGCTTTTAGCCCTGTTACAAGGCTCACAAAGAAAAGTTTTCTGCATATCAGACTGTTTGAGTAAACCTAACTTTGACATTTTCTCTCTTGGCAGGTGACCTAGTCTATAATGCCATAACCCTACAGATTTTGTACACTCATTCATAGACTCATCAAAATTTTTCTCAGCAGCTTGCAACCCAAAACTATTCCTATTTTTCTTATCAAAATGCATGTCAAGAACATACAGCCCCCTATGAACCCGACCAATCACCACTTCCTTCTTGGTCTCACAATCCTGGTACATGCAAAATGTTGAATTAAAACTTATCTTAGCATTTATCTGACCAGATAATTTACTAACAGATATTAAACCAAACCTAAAGCTGGGAACAAAAAGGACATCTCTAAGGGTGATGGTCTCATTGATCTTAACTTTTCCTATTAATCTAACCATTTGTGGGTGCCCATCAGGCATGCCTACAATATGGGCTGTTTTTAACCAGACAATGTCATGAAACAGAGATAAATTCCCACACATATGATCAGATGCACCACTATCTATAATCCAATCATTCATCATATAATTAGGGTTATCAGCAGCATTCAATATCTTATGCATACTGAAGCTTAAACTAATCTGATTGGGGAAGGGAGGCTTACCAACAAATCCACAGTGGGATTCAGAGTTGCTCTGTGACTCCTTAGATCCAGCTTGGGACTTACTAATGTAGTTTAGCAGCTGGTTGATCTGCTCGGTGGTTAGTCTTCCTCCAAGGGGATCTTTGCACTCCTCATCTTTCTGTTCGGTGGAATTGTTGGCCTGATGCTTCTTTTCTTTTGAGCCTCGCCACCCCGGTGGGAAACCATTTTTCTGGAAGCATCTTTCCTCTGTATGTCCAGGTTTGTTGCAGTAGGTACACTGCAGAACTCTTCTATTTCCGTTGGTCTGGCCTCGACCGAAATTTCTCCTTCCTTGGGATGCCGAAAAAGCAGCAGGCACATCTAAATCTGCGGTTGGTGGAACAGCTAGGGTTTTCTGCCTCTCCTGTTGAATCAGAATTGAGAAAGCTTGTTCTGTTGTTGGTAGTGGAGAGATCATAAGGATGTTTTCCCTAGCCGCCGAATATTTATCATGGAGCCCCATCAGGAACTTAATGAGTCGCTGCTTCTTGATGTAACCCTTGAAGGCGTCGTCAGTCGTTGATAAGTGTGAAACATATAGGCTTTTCAGGGTTTAATTACCTTATAATTTGTAACAATTCAAGCAATGTTTCCCACTTATTATGTGTTTTTCCTAATATTGATGTTTTGATGAGAACTGATGTACTTTATATGCTAAATATAGGAAAAACCCAGAGAAATGAAGGATTTACATCATAAGGATTGCAACGGGACAAACGGGGAACAAATCCGGAAAAAAGACAATATTGGTCACGTCCGGACCTAGAGAGCCGGACGCAAATCCGGACATCTCATGTCCGGATCCGGACGCAGGTCGGACGTGACCAAAAATCCAGATCCGAGAGTTTCTACCTTGTCCGGATCAGGACAGAGATCCGGACATGTTTCGAGTTTCAGATCTAGAGGTTCTGTGTCACGTCCGGATCCGGACACAATCCGGACGTCACACAGCTATGAAAAATAAAAACGCACTCGTACTGATAATTGGGCTTTCGGCGCAATTATCAGACGGGCGGCGCAATTATCAGACCTCAGTATTAATTAACGGAGAGCCATGCTCAATAAATGAAGGAGACACCAACTCCACTAATCTGTGTCTATTCTCCAAGGCTATTTAAGGAGTTATCAGCCTTCATTGCAAATCGCACCTGACTCTCTGAGTCTCTCCATTACACATTCCTCTCTTCTCCCTCTCTACACAACATCACTTCCACGACTCGCTCCATCTCCAGTCATAAATCCTTCTCCGTAAACCTTCACCCTCACTCACAGACAAAACCCTGCTCGCAGCGCTTCATTTACCCGCGTCCGGATTGACGTCCGGATCCGGACAGCACCAGGACAACGTGTCCGGATCTACGTCCGACCCAAGACAGCCGGACGTGACTCAGACATTTATGGAAATTGCAGACTCGACCACGGCTTCTAAAATCAGTTTTTCTGCTAAATCCCTCTATCCTTATGCTTTTATATTGAGCATTGTTATTTTGTCCATGGCTGAGTAGTCGCTTTTAATTTCGGTTTACTATGTATCTCTAGAATAATTATTTCTAAACCTTTGTGATTTTCTGCAGTACAATAGAATAAAGTTCTTTGCCCTTATGAATTCCTAGACTTATTAATCTGATCAATTAAATAAGTTTATCAGTTTGTTAGCTTATAAGTGAGAACTGCGGCTATCAATTGACTACAGGGAAAGAACCGGTTAGTATAGAGATGTAATTCCTCTAAACGCTAGCTGATCATTAATCTAGACTACACTTAAAGCAATTAGTAAACAGTGGATTCATAACGAGAGTTAGGATTCGGTCTTTGCTAATTAGAATTCGTGGAGCGGGAGACCGAATACGAGTTATCTTTATTCTAGGGTTTTATTCAGAATACTGTAGAAATCACTTAGGGGAAGAAATTGCAATCTAGAGAGAATAGTAAACCGAAATTTCCTTTATCAAACAAAAATCAAAACAATTATTTACCTGTTGTTTATTGCTTTTTACAACATTCACCATCACATACAAAAACCCCCAATTTCCTGGTATTTGTTTTGTGTGTAAGTAGAAATTAAACTAGCCGCTGCCTCCTTGGATTCGATACTCAGGGAATACTCCGAGATTTAAACTTGCTATAATCGACCGGTACACTTGCCGTTAGGTTTTACCCCAACAGTCGCGCAAGCACAGGTTGGTAGGATCGTGGTGTCATCGATTTCATCCCACAGCCCTCTTAATCTTGCAAAATAGTCCCCAATGCTTTCAGATCCTTGTAAGGTGTTGGCAAGTCTTCTCTCCAAGGCGAACATGTGAGTCGCATCGACTTGCCCATAACGAGCACAAAGATCTTCCCAAATTTTAGCGGCAGATGATTTGAAGAGAACAGTATCGGCGACCCTTTTCTCCAGGCTCATCAATATCCAAGATCTCACCATATTGTCACAGCGGGTCCATGCCTTTGCACGCCAATCATCTTGTTGAGGCTTTGGGAAAGTGCCGTCGACAAAGCTAATTTTATTCTTTGACCCCAGAGCAATCTCAACCTGATGTTTCCATCGAGGGAAACTGGGGCCTCCGTCATACTTGGTGGCTAGGGCCAGACTAGGGCTTTCGGAGCTTGCCAAAAACAACGGATCACCATTCTCGATCTGTGTGGTACTGGTCCCACTTGTCTCTTCTCCGGCAGGACTCTTTCCTTTGTTGCCAGTATCTGTATCATCTCCATCTTTGGTCATGGTGAAGGACAAGGGAGTAAGTATTGGCTAAGCTGGGAAGTGCGACGGTCGAATCGTGAAGTCTTGGCAAGAAATGAAAGAGAAGGGGGAAAGCTTGGAATTTCGGAACGAAAGGCGAAGAAATGGCTAAGCTGGGAAGTGCGACGGTCGAATCGTGAAACTTTGGCAAGAATTGAAAGAGAAAGGGGAAGCTTGGAATTTCGGAACGAAGGGCGAAGAAGGTCGATGAAAAAAAGCAGAGACTTCGATGAAAGACAACCAGAGACTCGACGGAATCACAGAACGAAAACCACAGAAAAACGCCGAAGAGAAAGCGAGAGAAACCTGGAATCACAGAGCAGAAAACCCGCGGAAGAAAACGATGAAGAGGAAAACAGGAGACCGATCCCAGTGATCGGTGCTCTGATACCATGAAAAGAAATTGCAGAACCAACGTGGAATGCTTCTCATTCAAACAAACATAGTGTGCAAAGGAGATCGAGAGGGAGAAGACAAGCTCCCAAACTCGGTACAGAGAAGACAACATCAAAAGAGTTACAGGCAACTAACCCTAATAACCCAGTAACTCTAACCCAACAAAACACAACAGACACACCCCAACGCACCGTTTTACTAACTCTAAACACACAAGACAAAACAGCAAACGCAACACTTAAGAACATAGCACTCACACCAGTAACTCAACAGATCCCCCACCACCGCCCAACTCCAACTGCTATATGGGTTCTTCCACCCCAGTAGTATCAACCTCAGGACCCGGCGACTCCATTCTCAGATCGGATTCGGACTTTTCCCACTGGATGTACCGCTCCATTGTAGGTCAGTACTGTTTTCTTCTTTTTCTCTTCTTTTCCCTAATTCCACGTACGAAAAAAATGAGAAGAGAGTAAATGAAGCAAAACAAGTGAAGGTAGATGAATGAATGAATGCCTTGGCACGATCAAGTCGAGCAATTACCGTTGAGTGAACGCGGGTGAGAGTAATAGAGAAAAGATGGAGCTTGCAAGTATGAAGTTCTGAAACTCCTGTCAGTTTCTTTCTCCGGTCCGTTCTTTCTCTCCCACAAGCTCGTTATGTTCTTTGTTCAAGAGATATAGTCACTAAGACTGAGTGATTAACTAAATTTGCAATAGGTCGCAGGGGATAAGAAGACCCCTGTTTTACTTTGTCTACCTTATAGTTGTTCCTAGTTCTCTTGAAATGTACCCTTTTGACGAGAAAGGTTCGTATAAACCACAGTATTACCTTATTAGCTGGTTCTCCAGCCAATTATCAAAAAAAAAGTTCTTTGTTTCTTATATAAGAAGCGGACACAGGTCAATCGACCGTTTGAATTTATCAATCAAACAAGGAAATAACGAATTGGTTTCCATTTATAAAATTCGCAAATAGCGTATTGGTTCTTATACAAGGATTTCATTTGTAAAATAAGGAAATAGCGAATTAGCGGACAAATAGAAAAATGACAAAAACTGTGATTAGTTACCCATATGACAACTAATTTATTGACCATTTGACGAAATATAGCTGTCTTATTTTACAATGGGTGAATTTTACATTTTCTTTACCCTTTTATGAATATGTCAATAATATATCATTAGTTCTACAAGGAAAAAATACATATGATTTGCAGGAAAATAAAAAATAATGAGAGATATAATTAATAAGTAATTAAATATATGTGATAAAAGTTAAAAGATTCATTCAAAAAGTCTAAAACTACTATTGTATATTTTTTATAACTGTAAAATTTTAAAAAATAACAACATTTATGACTGTAAATTCTAAAAAACTGACTATATATTTTCATAACTAAAATCAATTATATATATAACATCGAAGAACTAGCAACATAAGCTTAAATAATGCCATAAATTCAAAGCTGCATTAATTAATGGAGGTTAATATGAACGAATAACTAATGTTAATACTTTATGAATAACTTAACTAACCTCATAATTCGAAATAAACCGAAATAACTCCATAAACTCGCACAAAAACTGATAAATATATCAATGAGTCTTAGTACAACCGTAGAGTATATGTACATGTTTTATAAATTTATTGTACAGTTATAAAGTTAGTATGTATATTTAGTACAAATTCAGAAATATTATAATTCACTGTATACATGTACATGTACATCAGTATAGTTTTGAATGAACAAATGTACGATTTTAAATGATCGAATGTACATGTATGTAACTATAAATAGCTACAAGTGGTTGTAGACAAGAAATTGGGTAAATATATATAGTTTTCAAAGTCATTACAACATTAAGTACGCCAGTTTCTTGCTTTTTTTTATTAGGAACTGTTTAAAAACAGTCTAAATGGTATGTGGTTACACACCTTGTCAGCTTTCCTGAGAGTAGGAAGCTGGGTGAAATATGAGAAAAACGCTAATGGAAAAACAACAGAAAAAGAAAGAAAATACAATAACAGTGCATGTAGGTAGCTGATTAAGATTCTAGTAGCTCTTTCAAGTTGTAGACGAATAAAAGGGACCCCATTGAGGAAGTTGTTGGCAGTTTGTGAAGATGCCATTCGATGATGAGTCTTTTGGTGCTGATAGTCTCTTGTGCCCAGTCAGGTTCCTTGCTTTCAAAAATCAACTTGTTTCTGATGGTCCAGATTTTCCAAATGGAGAAGAGAAAGGTTGATGCCCAGATGTCTTTTGCTCTGCCTGAAGGAAGAAGCTCACACCAGGAGGAAAAACTTGTTTGTACTTCGTTTGAAAGTATCATAGGGTTTCCCCACCATGAGCAAAGACCAAGCCAAAGTTTCTTTGAGCTGAGGCAGTTGAGGAATAAATGTTCAATAGTCTCAGGAGTTCTGTGGCACAGTGGACACAGCAGTTCAGCTAATGGGATCATACTGGCACCAAACAGCCGGTCTTTTGTGGCTAATCGCCTTCCCAAATAGAACCAGACAAACAGCTCAACCCTTGGGGGGCTAGCTTCCTCCAGTAACCTTGGTGCCAGCTTGGAGTAGGCTGTGTTTTCAGTTTTAAGACTTCGTTATAGAAACTTTTGGTTGTGAACAAACCTGATGAAGTAAGGTCCCAGTTGAGGTGGTCAAATGCATGCTCATTTGGGGGCTGGGCTCCATTTAGTAGTGATATCAGGTTGTTGACTGCTTCTTGTTCGTAGTCGAACAGATTTCTTCTCCACAACAGATGCCAGATCCATGCTTCACCATTCCACAACCCAACTTCGGATACGGAGCTCATTTTTTGCTCACTTATGAGGTAAAGGCGATGAAAAGTATGTTTGAGAATTTTACCATTTACCCATGGGTCGAGCCAGAAACGGATACGCTCTCCATTTCCCACTCTCCATCTTAGATGTTGCTCAATTATCTCTGCGCTCAAAGGGCACCAGGAGTGGATGGAGACAATCGACTGCCAAATGCCACGCTTCTTATTTTCCACCCAGCGGGAATCATGTAGTGGTAGTGTGATATCGACGTCATATACAGAAGCTACAATCTCATGCCATAGTTTACGGTTGACGTTGTGGTACTCCCACCACCATTTGAATAGCAGGGCAGCATTTTTAGTTCCAATTTCTGTAATGCCAAGACCTCCCCGGTCTTTAGGTGTCGCTATCTTCTCCCATTTTATTAGTGGAAGGCCACGGTTGCTCCCATTACCCCAAAGAAAAGAGCTTTGCAGCGAGTTTAATTTTCTAATAACCGTTTTAGGCATACGAAATAAACTCAAGTAGAAGATTGGGATGCTATTCAATACTGATCGAATGAGGACTAGCCTACCTGCTCGTGACAAGGAGGTTGCCTTCCATCTTGAGAGTTGTTTTCCGACTTTCTGTAGCAGTGGTTTCCAAGTGTCTACCCTTCTCGGGTTTGCTCCCAAGGGACAGCCAAGGTAGGTAGTTGGTAGATTTCCGATCTCGCAGCCAAGGGTCTGTTTTACCATGTGTTGCTCTTCTGGAAGTAGGTTAATACAGTATGCTGCAGATTTTAGCCAATTTACTTCAAGGCCTGACATATCAGCAAAAACAGTGATTGCCCATTTGACGGTTTCGATTTCCTCTATGGATGGATCACAAAAAATGAGAGTATCATCAGCAAATTGTAGATGGGATAGCCTGATTTCATGCTTGCCGATCAAAAGGCCTTTTCTTAATCCCACTTGAATGGCATTGTCCAAAATCCATCCAAGGGCATTTGCTGAAAGGATGAACAAGAGAGGAGATAATGGATCTCCTTGCCTCACTCCCCTGGCCGGTTTGAAGGATTTTGTTGGGGATCCATTTACTAAGATGGCTATCGTCGTAGTGCTGACGCATTCCTGCACCCACTTTCTCCAAGTTGTTGGGAAGCCATATATGTCAAGCATACGGTCAATAAAGGACCAAGAGAGACAATCAAAGGCTTTCCTGAAATCCACTTTGAGCAGTACCCCTTTCATTTTCCTGGTTTTTAGCCAATTTATGGCTTCGTTCGCAATCAGGGGTCCTTCTAGTAGTTGTCTCCCCTTGATGAATGCAGATTGTGATTCATCTATTAGTGCCCCAATTACTCCTGTTAAACGGTCCGCCATGATCTTCCCGATGATCTTATAGATGACTCCAACGATGCTAATCGGGCGATACTCGTCAGTCTTGATTGGATCTGACGTTTTTGGTATCAATGTGACCCAAGTAGTATTAACACCAGGAGGCATCTTGCTGTCTTGAAAGAATTGTTGTACTAGGTTTGTTACTTCATCGCCTATTGTGCCCCACAACCTTTTGATGAAATTAAAGTTGAACCCATCAAAACCTGGTGCTTTTGTTCCGTCACATTTCCAAACTGCCTTTCTGATTTCCTCAGGGGATGGGATAGTGGCAATCTGCTCTCTTTGATCCTCTGTTAACCTTGGTCTGTGTTCGCTTGAGGGACCCGCATTTGAGTCGGGAGCATGGCTATACAGATGGATGAAGAATCTCCGTATTTCGGTTCTTATCTCTCGCTGGTTGAATGAAATTCTGTCGTTGATAAGTAATCTCGAGATCTGGGTGTTTTTCCTATTGAATGTTGCCTTGCGATGAAAATAACGGGTGTTATTATCTCCATCTCTAATTATCTTCTCCCTGGATAGTTGTCTCCAGTATCTTTCTTCTTTTCTCAGAGTGTTCCAAAATTCTCCTTTTAGAAGCTGTCTTGACATATTGCGATCTGTATTAGGGCCAAGCTCCTCATCCAATCGGTCCATGTTTTCTAGGTCTGCAGTTTGCCGTTTCAGAGTCTCATTTATGTTGCCGAACTCTTCACGGTTCTATCTTCTCAGGGGTTTGCTAATACGTTGGAGTTTGTCCTGAGGTTTGGTGACTCCCAGTTTCTGCCACTCATGTATAAAGAAATTGTGGAAGTCCTTCACTTCCCACCATGCATCAAGGACACGGAAAGGGTACGGGTATGTTACCGGTTTTCTCAATTCTATCCAGAGGTATCTGTGGTCGGAGATGCGCCAAGGTAGAGCTCTTAGGACGGTTCTAGGGAAAACATTCAACCATTCTGCATTACAGAATGTGCGGTCAATACGGCTCAGAGATGATGCGTTTCTCCATGTGTATTTGCATCCTGATAACTGGATTTCAGTAACCTCCATTGCATCTAACCAGTCGCCAAATCGTCGCATGCTTGAAGATATGTGGTTTACGTTTCCACCTCTTCTCTCATTTCCACGTAAAACTTCGTTGAAGTCTCCTGCGATTAGGAGGGGTGTGGAGAAGTTTTGATATTTTTGCTGGAGAAAGTCAAACATTTCTCTCCTCTGTTGCGCTGCTGGTGGAGCGTAGATGAACATAATCTTGCCCTCAAATTGGAGAGTACTCCAGCTTGCTTCAATAAGCATCCATCGGTCACCACTGTCCACCAGATTTACTGTAACTTCATTTGCTGACCATGCAATTACAAGGCCACCAGAGTGACCATTCGCCATTACTTCCAACCAGCCTGTTGGATTGCCGGCCCCCCAGAGGCTGTATTTACGGTTAACAGGTTTTGTATGGTGGGTCTCCATTAGTCCCACAATTTTTGCTTTTGTTTTTTTGATGTCTTTTTTCAGCAGCGCCCATTTCTCTGGCCTTTTGATGCCTCTTATGTTGTGGAAAGCTATGACTGCCATTTCTATGCTTGTCTTGATTTTCTTCGAGGCGTTTGCTTCTTCTCAGGATACGGGAGTAGTTTTGGGCGGACAATTCCGGATTGGGAATAGAGCATTTCACTATGCTGCTAAACTGTAGGCATTTTCGGACTTCTTCCCTTATAGGGTCAACTCGAGTTTCAGAGCTTGGTATAGATTTGGTGCAATGAGTGGGGTCAGGGCTTAAGTTGACGACTAACTCGATTGGGGGAGATAGGGGACTTAGGCTGCTGTGGCTAGCCAGGGGGAGAAGGAAATCATTTTTGGCTGTAGTGTTAATTGGTTCTGAGTTGTGGATTGGCTCGCAAGATAGGTCAACGCAAGAATGGGTGGCGGGTGAGGGACTGAGTGATCGAGTATTGGAGGAAGCGATCGCATTTGATGGACAAGTTTGTGAGAGGGAGGATGACTGAAGGGATTCAGGGCTGACAAGAATATTCCTTGTGGGTGTGGATTCTTGCGAGCATGGGCATTGATCTGGTGTGGCAACAGGAGTGTATGGGAGTCCATTGTCATCGATCAAGGGAGAGGTGGTGTCAGGGAATGTTTGTGTTTGGCGATCAGGAATGGAGTGTGAGACTGAGAGAAAATTGTTTATTTGGGTTAAGTAATCTGGATGGGTGTGAGTGGAGATGGGAAGGTAATTAGTGGGTCTTTGGAGAATATCGAGCCAGTATGGGAGTAGTTGTGTATGGGTTAAATTTGTATAATATGTGGGGGTATAATATTTTAATGCAGCGCAGGAGTTGAGTATTGTGAGTGGGGGATTTGTTGGCGGCGGTTTTTGAGCAGCTTCGGGGAACGTTGTCGACAATATGCGGCCTACTTTTGATATAAACTCAAAAAGTATGTTGGTATTGTCTCTGGTCGTTCGTGCCCATAATTTCACCAGGAAATATGGAAATAAATTATTGGAGAGAGTGGTGACTGGTGTGATGGTGCACGTGTTTTTGGGGAGAGTTACCTGAATATTCTGGTCCGACGCTGTTTGGGATGTTGAGGAGTCATCTATGTTGCGGCGCCACGCGGTTGGCGACTCTGTTTGCGTGGTGGGGTGCTCCGGCGACTGCGGTTCCGGGGACCGCCTTGTGTCTTGGGCCATAGTTTCGTCTCTATTACCGTTCTGGGCGGTCTCCTCCGACCAGTACTCGGCGATCCCGATATTGTGGGTTTGCCCTTCAATCTCAACCATGAGTTCTTCATTAATGATCGACGTCCTTTTTGTTTCAATCCTTGCATAAGCTTCCACAAATTCTGGGAGGTGGAGCATGTTACTCGAGATTGAGGTTATTTGTCCTAGATGTTCGGTAACAAGCCGAAGCGCGCTCTCTGACCAGCCTTGGAGCGGTAATCCCCTGATGGTAATGGATGCTATTCGACTAGCGAACTGATCTTCGGAGTTCCAGTATCGCTTGATCCATCCAAGTTCAGTGCCCCGGTTTGAGTGTAGAAATAACTCAGCTATCTCATGGGTAGAGAAAACGGCTACGGTCTTAGTGGGTGAGAGGCTGGTTATGGATTCTATGCTGAGCTCCCACGCTTGCAGCCTGGCTTTGATGTTTTGTAGGTTGTATGGGGAAGGCAGAGTAATGACTATGCCTCTTGCTAGTCTTTCTTTCATTGCCAAAGATGGTTCCAAGCTGACGTAGCCATGCGCATGCAATTTGTTTCTAGCTTGTGAATTGTTGGTAGGCGGGGTTGACGGCCTTGCTAGTCTTTCTTCCATTGCCAAAGATGGTTCCAAGCTGACGTAGCCATGCGCATGCAATTTATTTCTAGCTTGTGAGTTGTTGGTAGGCGGGTTTGACGGTCTTTGGAGGTTCGATGCTGCCTGAGATGTTTGAGGGTTTGGAAACCATCTAGTCGTCTGCGGACCTGGATTAATCCGTCGGTTAATGGCAGTTTGGGTTTGGAGCTTATGCCCGTCAACCATAACTCCATTCGTTTCGAGGATGGCCCGGTCTGCGTCTGATTTGCGTTTGTATTCGATGAAGCCATACCTTGTTCCTGTACGAATACGTGGAGATTTTGGGATTCTGATGCCGACGAGTTGCCCAAAAGCATCAAATAGCTTCCAGATGGTACCATAACGAGTGTCTGGATGGATGTTATCGACGAAGACAGTAGCTCCTACAGTGGGCTTGCGGCCTGGCTGCAGCGGTGAGCATGGGTGAGATGTACCTGGGTTCATGTTTATGAAGAGTGACAGACGTTGACGGAGAAAGTTGTAGCGTGAGCGTAGGGAGGTGGTTTGGAGTTGATCTGATGCGTCGACTGGAGGTCCATACAGGTGGGCAGTTGCGAAGGCTAGGAGGATTCAGGGCGGAGGAAGCATGGCTGGAGATGGTGTGCGTGCGTGGTTGGAGATGGGGAGAGAGGAGAGAGGAGGGAGGAGGCAACATCATGACTCTCACTAACTTTGTTTGCCTGTTTCTTAACAGTACAACTACTAGACATTCTTCTTCATCTTTCTTCCTCCTCCTGCCCAGCTTTATTATAACTGTACTAAAAGTAATTAATCATTATCAACTGATGACCTAATCAATACATAATGATTTACAAAAGACGAAACGGAAATAAAAAGAACCAGCTTTTAGACTGGAGAACAACAGTGCCAAGTCTAGTCTAGCTATTCAGTCTAATTATAATAGATCTCCTGCGCGCCCACTATTTACCATACTACACACCATATAGCCGTCACTCTCGCTCAAACACATTTCGCTCAAACACATTTTTTTTATCAGTAGGCTACATCTGTACGCCAGTTTCTTGCTTATTCATCTTCCTGAATTGGAGTAAAATGTAGTGTGGCACAAGTTGAGAAATTCATCACGAGCACCATTTATAGACGTTTGTAATGTATTCCATGTGATATCGATCATCTTTATAATCATTGAACACTTCATTCTGCTGACCTTTACGGGTAACCATCAACAGGTAGATAGATCTTGTTCTTTTTCTCAAGTTGATAATCAGCTTTCGAAGTTTGCTCAGCCCCACCAAATGTATTCTCATGGACTTAATTGGTTGTGTGCAACATGGTACCTGTTCCCAAGCATTGGGTTCACCCTCATAATCTTGTTGAGTGTGGGTGAGTTGAAGAGGCAAATCGCACAAGCTGATTCTACTAGAGTGGTTGGAAAACGCAAGTTTGGCGAAGGGGATTTAGGAGGGTGGACGACATAATCACTTTGTCGTTGTCTGCAGAGAACCCTTCTTTCTACTAGGGTTGTCATTGCATGAGAATGGTGATTAGTACACAACGAATGATAGAAGGACATTGCGATATCAACAACAGCTTGGCCATGCCCAAACCACTGATGATATATCACATTAGTTTTTTGGGTCGGGTCCTAAAATAATGGCTAACTAGTCTAGTCAATCAGCCTTCTAAAATAAACTTTACATTTATGACAAATATATCCATCTTAGTGAACCTAATAGATCCAACAAATGTATTAACAACTACAGTTGGTCGATTGTGCAAGCGGCTCACACACAATATTGCACGGCACGGGTGAGTGATGTGGCAGTCCTGTCAGCTTGTTGACCAGACTGTTTATATGGTGTATAAGTAAGAGTAATATTTGTATTAACTTTAAATGATTGTAACTTTTAAAATATAAGTCCAAAATAAAAAAATTGCACAATTAATCATCTAAATTCAAGCTCTTTAAAATAAGACCAGTCATGGGTATGTTTAGACAAGTTTAAAATTTTGTGTTAGTTATATGTATATATCAACATATATCAATGACCTTATGATTCACTACATATATACAGTTTAAAATACACCATATAACATTAATAATACACTACAAAACAATAATAATTTAGTATTTGTTCCGAAGTTTGTTATCTAATTCACCACTTATTAGTTAATGATCATAATTCTAATTTCAATGAATCATAATATCAAATTTAATGAATCATAACATCATTTTAGTATATAATCAGCAACATATCAAAATAAAAATTTTAAACAATGATACAACACAGAACAATATTTGATATGTAAGAAAAAATACATGATTCACCATATAAGGTTTAAAATACATCATACAACAATAGTAATACACTACAAAACAATAATGTTTTTTATCAGTTCCGAAGTTTGTTATACAATTCACCACTTACTAGTTAATGAATCATAATATCAATTTTAATGAATCATAATATCAAAACTAATGAATCATATACTCTCTCCGTTCAATAATATCTTCATTAGAAACTTGCACACTTATTAAGGAAACTAGAAAAATGGCACATGCACCCCTACTTTTTACTTTTCCATCTAGATAATAATTATTTTTATGTTGAATAATAGGGTTAAAAAGTGAAAAAAAGTGTGTCAAAAAGCTAGAATGACATATATTTTTGAACAAGAATCACTTCCTAAAATGACAGATATTAATTAACGGAGGGAGTGTGATTTTAGCGTATCATGGTATACATGTCAAAATAAAAAAAATTCAAAATTGTCAAAATATATCTATGACTGGTATTGTTTTAAAGAACTTGAAGTTAGACGAATAATGATATATTTTTTTCATTTTGGACTTATATATTAAAAGTTACAACCATTTAGAGTTAATATAATAAAAAGACAACTCAGTCAGCAAAAGAGTCCAGTCAGTAGCTGAATGGGACAGTAAGCCGTACCATAGTCGATGCGCTGGGCTGCAGCGTCGAATTTGTGTAACAACTAATATATAATGTAAGTACTTATCCATATAGATTATCAGCGTCCTTCGTTTGTGTACCACCTCAAACTATACTGCGGATACCAAATCATGTTTTATGGTTTGGTCGATGTCAGGTTTTACATGGTGGTGCAAAGGACCTGAGATGGGTATGGAAGAATGTGGACTCGTTTCTTGCTGTTGCGTGGAACCGTCGAGTGCAAAGTCAACATGTACCTACTGTTTTGGACTCAAACTGTCTGCAATTCACGGATGGAAGTAATGACAGTGGAGCAAGTTTCAGTTTGGGAGTTGTTTGTAAGGGCGGGAATGGAAATATAGTAGCAGCTGCTGTTAGTGGTGACTATGGTGTTCGACATCCTCAGTTGGTGGAGATTAAAGCGCCGAAGCTTGGGTGCAATGCGCTATTCGCTTAAGGAGTGCAAGTGTTTGTTTCATGTCATATTGTAAAAGTATAATTGACTATGTTAATGGTGTAGGTAATGTTGATCATGAGTCTACGCTTTTGTTGGATGAGCTGAAGATATTGGCTCAATCAAGTTTTAGTAACATTAGAGTTGATAATTCTGGAGCTCATATGCTTGCTACTCTTGGTAGGAGTGGTAGAAGTGAGTGTGTATGGAAGGATTGTATCCCTCATAATATTGTAAGTCTTTGTAATGGTTAATAGTATGTGTTTTGATCTTTAAAAAAAAACATCCTAATACACTTCAACGCTACTAGTGAACTTCAGGTCATGTATTCTACCACAATCCAAAGGCATTGCAAGTTTCGACTGGTCACGAGTCACGACCAATCTGGGTCCTCATCCTATTGAACTAATGTCCCTCTCCAATGTTGGAAAAAAATTCTGAAATAACACAAGGGGACAAAAAATATACCTATATTAACATCTGTTCCAAACTAATTCCTGAAATAACATTCCCGGGAGAAATCGTCTCTTGAAGAGACGATTTCATTAATTATCACAGTTGAAATCGTCTCTTCAAGAGACGATTTCAACGTTTTCCCGCCCCACGTTGGCGCTGACTCATCGGGACTGGGGCAAGGTGAAATCGTCTGTTTAAGAGACGATTTCATGAAATCGTCTCTTAAACAGACGATTTCACCCTTTCTACGATGCGCGTGAGAAAACGCGAGAGAGTTACAAATTTTACTAATGAAATCGTCTTTTGCAAAGATGATTTCTCTATTAAGGCAGAAATCGTCTTTTGTAAAGACGATTTCACGGGTTATACAATACTTACCCGATTTTTCCCTTCCCTTCCTCATTCCTTATTTCCCTCTCTGTCGAACTACCCTCCCGAGAGCAGCAGCGAAGACCGGCGACAAGTGCCGCCCCACCTCCGTCGTACATCACCGGAAACCGCCTCCGACACCGCCTAGCTCCGGCGCCACCAGCCTGCAACAACACCCCTTGTTAGTTTCAACACATATATCAAGTTGTAAGGTAATTTCTAACCCTAGAAATTAGGGATTGTTAGAAAATTAGGAATTCTTAAATAAGTGTTAAATTAGTAACTTATTATATGTTGTTATGTGTTAAATTGTAGTGGTGATTGATTGTTGATGAAATTCTAGTGATAATTGATTTTTGATTTGTGAAATTTTGGTGAATATGGATTGTTTGTGAACTTTGGAAATTTTACAATTTTGTCAAATTAGTGAATGTTGGGAAATTGTGGATGTTTGTGGAATTATGTGAGATTATGAATGTTGGGAAATTAATTGTTTGAAGTGTTTAATTAATTATATGCAATTGATACGGTTGAATTGTAGAATTAGTTGTTGAATGGTAGTGTTTTACAACATTATAGTGTTTGTTTATTATTTTCGGTTTTGTTTGTTTCCGATCAGCCAAATGGTGGAACGGTTAATTAAATTTGTGATTATGAATGGTGTTTGCAAATAGGTGGATATGTCCGCCGTTATCCAGTTCTTATGTCGTATTAGTGGCAAAATTGTTTATGGGGCAAACGGAGCTGATTACGAGGGTGGGAAGAAGAAGCTCCTCATGGTTAGTGGCAACACCAATTATGAGCAGCTTATTGCTGAGATTGGTAGTCGTTTCGGTATCGACTTGTGCACCCATGAAGTGACGGTGTCACAAAGGATGGGTCATACAAGAATGACGGAACCACAAAGTGGACAGTGATACCCATCGATGACGATGGGGATCTTAAAAATGCCATGTTCTACTGTCGGTGTGATGGGCCACGAGATATATTCTATGAATTGTACGCTGAAGTACATGAAAACCGACAACCACAAACACTTCTCATTTCCTCATCTTATCAACACCAAGCCCCGCAAAGCTTCACACCACCTGAAAACCTAACCCCTTTGCCTTCTTCATATCCCATACATCAAACACAAAACATCACAAACACTTCTCTTATACTTAATGCACCTCCTGAAGATGAAACCTACTTACATACACAAGAACATTCATCATACCCAACACCCGTTGCAGATCCTCTCGAACATGATGGTGGTGATGAACTTGGACACTTTGATGATGATGACGACTTGCGGGAAGACTTCGAGGAGGATGAGATGGAAGGGTTTGGAGGTGGCTCATCCAATGATGATGTGATGGTGATGACAATGATGGTGCCGATGATGCCACACCGACTGATGTGGCTACTGCTGGGGTCACTACCACCACCGGGGTGGGCGATGCTTCTCTTGTCCATCCATACCCATTCTACAACGCCGGTGGTGGTAGTGGTATTATGAGGTGGGAGGAGGAACAAGAACTGGAACTGGGAGATTGGAGCTACAGCGATGAGTTCAAGAAGGGTATGCTATTCCGGAGCAAAGAGGCGCTGATACATGCTGTGAAGAGGCACCACATTATTAATCATCGATCGTTTGTGGTGAACCGGTCAACCACAAAGTTGTGGGACATCTACTGCTCATCCAAAAACGAGTGTGGATGGAGATTGCGTGGTGCGGTAACGAAGAAGCACCCTAGTTTCTTTATGATCACCATTGCAGAAGGCCCGCACACCTGTCTGAACTCGATCTTGAGTCAAGAGCATCCACATCTTGACCTGAGATTCATGACATGCATATTCACCAAGTATGTCAAAGAGAATCCTTACATCAGAGTTGGTGACCTTCAGACAGTGATAGCTGATCAGTTGCAGCATTCTGTCAAGAGGAAGAATGTTTGGGCGGCAAAGGTGAGAGCTATTGAGATGGTGTATGGTGATTGGGATGATTCTTACAGCACGTTACCACACTTGTTACGGGCAATTCAGCATACAAACCATGACACGAAGGTTGAAATTGATTGGCACGACACTGATCCCGGGTACGGTATATTCAAGAGGGTTTTCTGGGCGTTCGGGCCATGCATTGATGCATTCAGACATTGCAGACCCGTGATATGTATTGACGGTACTTTCTTGTACGGAAAGTACAAGCATAAACTCCTGATTGCATGTGCAAGTGACGCAGACAACACATAGTGCCACTTGCATTTGCGCTTGTTGATGAGGAGTCATACGCATCGTGGTCATGGTTTCTCTCTTGTCTCAGGGTCCACGTTATATCGGCCCGCGAGGATAGTTCTCCGATGTGCTTGATTTCCGATCGTCATGCTAGTATACTTGCAGCTGTAGATCAATCAAACGGGGTGTGGAAACCCCCTAATGTGCACTGGAGGTATTGTGTTCGCCACATTGTGTGAAGTACTTCGACACACGAAGGGGTCAAGCATCGGCAGCTGTGGCTAGAGGAGAGGTATATGTTGGTTGGGCGATGGAGAAAATGTAGAGATGGAGACAGTCGGCCAACGCTCACCATACACTAGTACAAAAAACGTCTATTTCGGCGGTTCCAATGGGCCTATTTCGGCGGTTGTTAACCGCCGAAATGAGCACCGCCGAACTAGATGTACCTATCTCGGCGGTTCTTAGGGAACAACCGCCGAGATAGGCCCCTGGGATTGACCGATGGGGAGATTGACCATGGGTCTATCTCGGCGGTTGTTCTCTAAGAACCGCCGAGATAGACCCATGGTCAATCTCTCCATCGGTCAATCCCAGGGGCCTATCTCGGCGGTTGTTCCCTAAGAACCGCCGAGATAGGGGTATTTTTATTTTTATTTTTTCCATCCCAGCTTATATATATATATATATATATATATATATATCACCACATTTGGTTCAATCAGACCTGTAATAAAGCTTCATCCATACAGCGAGCTCCAGCACACATTTAAAAAGTTATAAAAGCTCCCAATTAATACCAACGACCCACCACAACTTGAGAGTTAACAAAACCAATGCAATTCACACTTTCATTACAAATAAAAACACCAATACAATTCAAATCTACCATTACACCATCCACAAGTGTACAGAGTTACATTTACATACTCAAAAAGTTCACAAAACATCTTCATGATCATCAATTCATTAAACTTGTGCAGACGAACTCCGACCATTCCTCAAGCATCTCAACAATGTTAGCATTATCATACTGACCACCTTTGAACACTTCTTCGTAAGCCTTGAAAAAAAATGAACATTAATCTAAAATGTACAAGTCTAACAACATGTAAAGAGCATAACTAAAACTTTCAAAGAATGTTACCTTGTCTAACGAGTGCTCTGGTAAAAGGTTTGCCGCTCCTACTATGTCACTCATGAATCTCATGACATAGTATCCACATTCTGAACCCCCAGGCTGCACCGGACACTATACAAACGCACATATTGATAGTTATAAACAAGTTTAAACATTATCACACAAATTTATCAATTAATAGAGTACCTTGACAGTGTTCCAAGGGATGTTACTCTTCATTGTTATACCCTGGAGAGATAATGCAGCTCTCATGGAACTATATACATCAGCAATATATATAGTTTTAAGCATCAGTAGCAAGTTATGAAACAGTTAATGTTAAGTAATAATAATTGTTGTTTACGATAACAAACTAATTACCCCAGTATTGCGGTGGAGATCTTCGGTCTCTTGGCACCCGTACCAAGTGAGTCAAATTGCAAGATTCGTGGGTGCTTCGACATCACCAGCACAAACAAAGACCAATGTCGACTGTCCACAAATTACACAATGTGTTGAAATCATTAAGCAACTAACACAAACTATATGTTTTAGATAATACTAAGATAAATAGTCAAATATCATACCTTGAATGATATGGCAGCATAATAAATGACTTGTTAGAACATTCAAAGAGGGCATTCGTCATATATTGCATAAGGCCTTGCGGATCACTTGTCATCTGGACTTCACTGCACATAGCAGGACACAGGAATCCAAATCTTCGATCTTCATAGACATTGATCGCCTTATCATGCACCCACCTATGAGGCAATATCATTAGTCATTAACTTTTTATTCAAACATCTAACACTACTAGAAAAAAGCAAATTACCTACGGACGATTCCGTAGGTAATTCGTAGGTAATCATAATTACCGACGGAATACCGATAAAATATCACCCAAACCATCCGTCGGTATATAATTGGTCGGTAATCTTATTACCGACGGAAAAGTGTGTCCTTCGGTAAATTACCTACGGATTACCTACGGAAATGCCAGCCATATTTTCCTACGGATTACCTACGGAATTGTCCGAAGGTAAATTCCCTACGGAAAATCCGTCGGTAATCGAATGCCACGTCATCGTCCCCTCTCATTATAATATCCGTCGGTAATCCATAGGTAATATTTTACCTACGGATTACCGACGGAATTGTGTATGGGGAATTTTTGTTAGGCATTCCGTAGGTAATCCGTAGGTAAAATATTACCTATGGAATATTCCGTAGGTAATATTTTACCCACGGATTACCTACAAACCTTTATACCAGCTATTATTATCAGACAAACCGTAGGTAATCCGTAGGTAATCCATAAATATTAATTTTCTATATTTTGTATTTATTTGATCAAATTTAGTTTATATTGTGATTTATTCTTTATTTTTTAATATTTGAATTAGAAAGCTATTTCAGAATTAAAATTATTTACATATATTATAAAGCATAGTACTTAGAATATTTAATTTTAGAACATATATTTAACTCATTTTATAAATCTGAAAACTAATATTCAACATCGTAAATAGAACCATAAAGTCATACTCATAAAACTTAAAAGTTTACAACAATCATACATACACCATATCAGTCACTCTCTGAACTATGAGACGTATCAGTATCTCTATCCCTAGCTTGTTGCAGGTTCCCTCTCGCTGTAACCTGAGCAAGTGATGTAGATGGTGGGGCATTAGGTGCAGTCTGTGGTGGGCCCCACCATCCCTGAGCCGGCCCCGACCACCATCCCTGTGCCGGCATCCCACTCTGAGACCCAAATGCTGAGGGTGGACCCCATGATGAACTCGTCTGATGAGAACCAGGTGCAGCTGAAGATGGACCCCATGACGGCCCGACCTGATGAGAACCAGAAGGAGGAGGTGGACCCCACTGTGACCACGGAGCGCTGGTCATCAACTGCGAGAACTGCTGTGAAATCAACTCCTGCTGGCGCTTCAACATCTCCTCATCCCGCCTCCTCATCTCCTCCTCAATCTTCTCTTGATATTGTTGCATCTCCGCTTTCATCTTAGCATCAACCTCCTCCTTATCTGCTGAAATTTTTGCTCATCAAATGTAGATGTCGAGGCGGCAGTGCGGGTATATTGCTCCGGGTAGTATTGCATGGCAGAGTCTGCAAGACCATACACTCTTTTTTTCTCGACTTCCCCTTCACAGCCTTGTAAAAAGCCTTGTTTATCTCTACTGGATCAACAAGCTGAGATGTGCCAGATTCATCAGAATTTGTAGTGGTCGGCAACTCTTGCTCGATTTCATCCTACATAAATATAGAAAGTTATGAATGTTTGTAATTTAATAGCGAACACTAATATTCAAATTAGGTGTTTATAAAGCACAAAAACGTACCACCACTGCTTTTGCTTTCGGACAACTAAATACCCTTTCTCCACGATCATTCTTCTTAGTATGAGTGTGAAGAAACAGGGTGTATGCATCCACCGGTGCACCTGGTGGATGCACCTTTCTCTTTTTCCTTCAGTGAAAAAACACACACATTCAAGTATTAGTATATGACATGTAATTTGAAGAGATGAAACTGATTGCGGAGGATGGTCTATCCTTGTTGTTTAACGGTTTAAGTCATAGTCATATTGTTATCACTTCGAAACACACAGGATGTAAACCGTAAGTCTAAAGGAAAATGAGGACTAAAGTGTTTCCTTCCTTAGCTAGGTTAATAACCATTCCTTTAAGGATATCAGACGTATCAATCACGTATGCTATATTTCAGAGGGGAATGACAACTTATGCACCAAGTGCGCTAGTGTATAGACAGAAGAGGTTGCTTTGATAACCTGACATTATTTTGGGCTTTCGTATTCTACCAAAATCTTCAGAATCCATATCGAGAAGAAAAAGCTGAGCGGCTCTGTTGACATACTAATTAATTCTCTTGTCTGTAGTGTCACATACTTTCTCTTAACTGTTGAATTAGTACACCAAATGTTCGTTTGCATGAGTTGCTCCTTTAGCTTATTAAAATCTCGCTTGTACACATCAAACATTCTTTTTTTCTTAAACAAATGTCCGTTCAAGACAATCAAATCTCTCTAGAGCATAACTAAATGTTTTTTAATCCTTTATCAAATGTTCATTTACCATACTGAGATTGATCTTTAGCACAATCAAATTTCCCTTTTACATCGCAGTGCCCAAGTACCGTCTCCTCCTGAAATTCGAGCCAAAAATAGTTATTGACAGACATCCACTACTTTTCACCGGTCAGAGACACTCTTTAATACTTTTCATAGAGACTAGAAAACATGTCCATAGGAACAACTACTAACTACACGTTCGTAAACAAGAACTATCTAACTGGATCATAGTAAACACCAATGTTGAATTAGGCCAGCCAGGCAGCCCTTGCCTTGAACGAATTCACACACAACCGTAAGTCTAAAGGAAAATGAGGACTAAAGTGTTTCCTTCCTTAGCATACGTGATTGATACTGAAATTCGTTTGGACAAGTCTAGTCATCATGTACAAACAAAAATCGATAAGGGGTACTAGTAATATATCTATAGCATTATTTATAGTCAAAACTTAGCATAAAAAATAAGCATATGCAGAGGGAGGTGTTCTTTGATTTGGGTTTGTTCTAGCTCACTTAATTGGCTTTGAGTAATTAGAAATGGATTCGAAATGATTCTAGTTATAGTTGTTTGTTTAGTCAGTTTTTTTTACTTGATAGGGTATGTTAAACATCAATTGAAAATGTACCTAGCTTGGACCCATGTATTGAAAATCAAAATTTTAGTAAAAGGGGTGGTACTAGCTCCGACCTCATGCATTAGTAATCAAAATTCTAGTAAAAAGGGGTACCTAGCACCGACCCCATGCATTGCATATAAAATTATAGTAAAAAGGGGTACCTAGCTCCGACCCCATGCATTAGAAAGAAAATTCTAGTAAAAAAGGGGGGTACCTAGCTCCGACCCCATGCATTGCATATAAAAATTCTAGTAAAAAAATGGGTACCTAGCTCCATTTCGCATTCGCACTAAATCAACATCCAACGTCTATCTGAACTCATCTTATCTAAGGAGATTAATGTGTCTAATGGTTAGTGTATAAAAATAATGGTGTCGGAGTGTTAAAGATTATGAATCTACTAGTATGATTGTCAATAATAATCATATTAAATAGTAAGAGAGCATAATAATAACATCAATCAAGTATTACTTAAGTGTATAAAAATTTGAGTATGAATTTTTGTTGTTGTCAAGAAAATAAGTACAATAACTCAATCCTAGTGAAGGCCAAGTTAAGTATATATTATAATTTTAACTCTTTCTGTGCTAAAGGCCTATAAACATATTGTTATAATTTTAACACTTTCTGCGCTAAGGCCTATAAAAACATAGGCCAATACTGAATATCTGATCATTAATCCCTTGAAAAATACTAAAGTCCGTACCTTGATATAGCTAAAAATCAGAAAATATTTTCAAAGCAAGCTGCAATTTTAAAGTTTCAGCAGTGAATGTTTCTATAGAATGGCTACAATGGAACTAGATGTGTCATACCTGATATGTGGAGTTGAACTTCAACCAGAAGAAGAGATTGAACAGCAGACCACGGTTTGTTGTTTTATCTCTCCTGTAATAGATACACAAAATTGATAGAGAGAATTAGAAAAGTTCGATTTCCGCTTTTGTGAATTTGCTTTAGAAGGAGGAACTCGAAATGGGAAAAGCTAAAGCGATTTCAAGGCTTTTTAGAACTTTGATAATTGAAAACTGTTTCTGTATAACAGTAAAATCAGAGGTAAAATGACATAGTTTAGAAGGTATGAGACTAGCTGAAGTCGGTTCAACAATATTGCAGTAGCATTATCATTTAGTTCTAGAAAATTAAATAGCTGATGAATTTGCTGGGAACCGGGTGATAATTCAAGGCCTAGGTGCTGTCAGACAAATCCGGAACCTAAAATCCGGAACTTAGCAGCGTGATGAATAATGGCATAAATGCGGAAATATACAACAGCCAAAACAATATTTAGAAAGTAAGAACAAAACACAATTTAGGAAGGAAAAAACTGGAAGATCTCAAGACATGATTTGTCAAATAACGAAGAAGAAATATGGCCACCATCAAAATGATAAAAATGTCATTCTAGCAGCAAGTGAGGAGCTTTAAGTAGAGCAAAGGGTAAAAGAATCACAGCCCTCTATTACACCGCTCTCATAGTATTTGTTTATTTCCACTTACTGAGAGACATGCAGTAGAAAAAATTAGAAGCAATACACTGATTCAAAAACCAACAGATTCTAAAACAAGTGTAAGTGATAAGTGAGGATATAAGTGTGGT